>CAUEEP010000755.1:827500-1292500 GCA_958450365.1 Mesorhabditis belari | reverse complement strand
CCTTTTTTGCATTTGTACAATGGTTGCTGTTCGGCTGAAAGTGAGTGATTTGGGAAACGTTGGCTAATTAAAAAAATCCCGATGAGAAACTGAATTTTTCTCTGTAGAGGTACTTTCATTTTAGATTTAATTACTGAATTCAACTATTTTTTTGATCTAAATATTTGTATTGAACATATTTCCCGTTCACTTTACTTCATTTCCCCTATAAAGAAGCTGTCAAAGTGATCAAAAGCCTGTCAAAGTGATCAAAAGCCTGTCAGAGTGATCAAAAGCCTGTCAAAGTGATCAAAAGCCTGTCAAAGTCATCAAAAGCCTGTCAAAATGATCAAAAGCCTGTCAAAGTGATCAAAAGCCTGTCAAAGTCATCAAAAGCCTGTCAAAATGATCAAAAGCCTGTCAAAGTGATCAAAAGCCTGTCAAAATGATCAAAAGCCTGTCAAAATGATCAAAAGCCTGTCAAAGTGATCAAAAGCCTGTCAAAGTCATCAAAAGCCTGTCAAAGTCATCAAAAGCTGGCTAACTCCGATAGGAAATTTTAACGTTTCTTCATCGAAAACCTTTCATCTCAAATCTTTGATCTCAACCCAAACTTTAGATCCATTTAATATTTCTAAAAATAAACCCACGAGGTGCACATCCGAGATCCGATGCTGTCGTCGGTGGAGCTGTCGTTGATGGAATGATCGCATTCGTTGCACACAACCATTTGTGTTTCTCATTGCAGGAAGTGATCTTCCACATTCGATCACTTCCATCCAAGTAAGCACAGTCACCAACTTTGCCTAACGATTTTATATTCAAAATCTTTTAAAAAACCCAAACTTGACTGAAAGAAGCGATCATAATCAAGTGGTGTTCCATCACTCCACGTCCATATATTTCCTTGGTCACGATGAGCACCCAACCAACAACGATTTTCTCCAGTCATATCTGAATTTTAAAAATAATTCATCCTTTTTTACACTAACTGAATTGAATTTGAGCCAGTAGATTGTTTTGGAAAGTATTGTGAACGGAGAGAAGATCCCCATGGTCACTCAAACAATCATCCCTCGCATGACTCCACGAATCTAGAAATTTTCATCCTCAACTACTGATCTACAGACCCTCAACTACTGATCTACAGATCCTTAACTACTGATCTATAGATCCTCAACTACTGATCTACAGATCCTCAACTACAGATCTACAGATCCTCAACTACAGATCTACAGATCTTAACTACTGATCTATAGATCCTCAACTACAGATCTACATCTACAGATCCTCAACTACAGATCTTTCCCGTTAGACTTCTTTTATTAACTTTATTCACCATGCTTAACTAAACCATTCTTAACTAAACAATTCCAAAAAAAACCAACCAGTTTCCCCTCGATAAAACAAGCAAAGATTGAGATCACTTTGATAGACGAAATGATCAGGGCATATTGGATCAACAGAGAAGACAACGACGAAGAAGAGAAATAAACAAACAAATAACAATTTCAGCATATTTTCCAAGAAATTTTGCCTTCAAAGCTTTTTCGGAAAAATTTTTCTTTTGATTCTCTTATCAAACTGAAAAAGGCTCGTTAATGTAATCATTTCCGTCGTAAATTTGATGTCTTTTAATCGAAATTTAACCCCAAATTAGAAGCCAATTTTTGGGCGAAAGTCATTGGAAAATGTAGAAATAACTTGTCTGGAACACAAAAACAATAAAGCTGCATCAAAAAGTGCAACTTTCCAAAGCTTCTTGCAAACTTCTTTCCATTTACCTGTCTTCTTTCCAAGGCGAGTATTCTGGTGGCATTCGAATCGTCGCCATTCGGTGCTGTTGATTCTCAATAAAGCAAAAGTTGACAAAGTGGGCTGTGTCTGGAATCTGAAAATAGGCAATACGAACTAAAATGCATAAAAAAACAAGCTTCTACCGTTTTTAACAAAAAGTTATCAAAAAAGCCAAAATAATTGTTCCCTGAGAGGCTCGAACTCTCGACCTTCGGATTCTGAGACTGACACGGTGCCGACTGCGCCAAGGAAGCACATTCTTCGGCAAAAGATTAGGGGCTTAGGCTGTAAAGAGGATTGTAAACAGAAAGCAACGAAAAGCTTAAAAAGGGACGGTCAGTAGGCTGAGGTGGCCAAATGACATGAGCCATATACCATACGACGCAGAATTTTATTCAATTATTTTATTCGAGGATGCAAATGTCAATTGCGAATTCAAATTACAAAAAGTGTACGTTTTGATTGAATTCAACTTCTTGATTTCATTCTGTTCGTTCTCTTTCTTTTCCTTCAGATGGTTGTCGTTTCCTTTCATTCGAATGCGCATTTCCCCGTCTTCGCTCGCTGAGCTTCGTACCCCGATTGGAGGCCATCAATCGACCAAGTAAGTACAAGACCAAGTTTTAGGTTGATCAGCTTCAGGATCTGTCCTGCCCTGTACAAAATTTACCGCCTATAATTAGCATGCTTGTGGCAATCTTATCTTGATCGGATATAAATTTAGCCAAAAGATACATTCTCGCTTTCAATCTTTCACTTTGAAATTTACCAAGTTTAATGGACTAATGTAGCTTTATTTTTAGTATCATCGTCGTCGGCGCCAGGAAGTGTGCATTCGGGTGATAAATGGTTTAAAAGTGTGTAAAAAAAAGATTTAAAAGAGTTTATTAAGTGTATCTACAGAGACATTTGAAAGTGTTTGCGCAAAAAAATTGTTCTAGTTGTGACAAATAAAGCAGATTGAGAATAACAATTTAAAAGTTCAGAAAAAGTAAAAAAAAGGAAATATGTGCATTAATAATTAAAAACCATAAATGGTTTAAAAGTGCGTAAAACAATAGATTTAATGGACTAATAAATATGCCCAATGTTTCGTTAAGGTAAAATCACTAAAGTTTTTAAAACCAAAAAAACATTCGCCTCCTGGTCAAGCGTTTCGATCCTTTTCTAAAAGTAAAATTTAATTTCGATTGAAAAGCTAATCATACCTGGATGACATTTCTTGAATCGCTTTTTAGTGTCTCGAACATTTCATCAGCCTTAAACGTACATTGCAAAAACTTTAAAATCTGCAAAACTCTACCTTTTCTCCCAAAAGAGGACAGGCCTTATGTGTGCGATGGTTTTTAAAAACACACATAGCACAAATCTGAAAGTTATCAAATAATCCCTTCTTTAAAAAAACTAACCTCAGTTTTGCAATCAACGCATCGAAGCATTTCATCAACAATGTACTAAAAAAACTCTACGAAACGAAACGCACTATCAATCCTACCTTTTTGTCGCATTCAGCGCAAGTTCCTCTCATTGATTCCAACTCAGCCAGGAAATCTAAAACAAACTTGCTGATGATTCAAATGCCTACTTTACCTTGCAGTAGATTTTTCGCCTTATTAACCTTTGTGTCAGTTCCCTTTCTACAGAGCGGACAAGTGATAATGTCCTCATTCTCTCTAGTGACTTCATTCGGATTCAGTTCCCGTAAATTCAAAGCGCATTCCGTGCAAATGGCGTGATTGCAAGCGAGAACGATTGATTTCTTTGCTTCGACCGTGATTGAATCTAAAAGAAATGTTTTCCGAAAATAATATAAAAACTCACATTCCTCATGGCAAACCGGGCATTCAGGAATTTGGAATGGCTAAAAGGGTTTCATCAGTATCACATAAGGCTTAAAACCTTCTCAAGTACATATCCGTCTTTTGTTGGAGCGAGTGCAAGAGACTCTTCTTGCGATAGAATATCTAAATTATGCTACTAACAAATCCACGAAATTCCACCCACCAATTAAATAGTATGCAAAGTTGGGATTCGAGTAACAACACGTGTAGTTGCAATGATGTTTTCTCACATTACCTATAAAGAATAATATAATTATTATAATAATATTAATTATAATAATATGATCAACCTTCAGGTTATCAAAAGTAGTACCAACTCGTACCAGATTTTCACTGGCAAACTTTGCTTACCAAATAGATAACTCCCAACTAGATGTGCTACAAAGTTTGTCGCCAACGATTTAGCCTTTTCCATCTCAAAGCATTCATGACATACGGCCAATCCGCAATTCAAGATCCGTGGTGAACGAGGCTGATTGGCGATACGGGCAACTGAAAGATTGAAAATGTTCATCAGTTTCTTAAAGCTTATAAATAAAGACCCAACAACTTACACGGTTTCTTGCAAAGAAAGCAATTCAGCGACTCGAACACTTTCATTTCTAAAAAGAAAATGATCGGAGACGGTGAAGTCTTACTGAAAATATGGATGTAACTTTTTTAAATGCTTGAGATAAACATTCACGTTTCAAAAATATTTTACTGCATAAACAAAAAATTTGAACATTTTATTAGCAAAAAGAAATGGTATAAAAAGTCAATGGCATTTCTCAATACAATATTCTCTTAGGCTTTTGGATCCCTGTGAAGCCTTTCGATCATTTCCTAACTTCAATTAAAAGAAGTAAACTTCAATTTCGGTCCAAAAAGTTAAGCTAACCTTGATTTCCGTATCGAATTTGCGTAAACAAGGCAAATACTTCTCAGCGGTGATTTCAAAATTTGTCTTCAACTTGCAAAAAAAAAAAAAAAAAAAAAAAAAAAAAAAAAAAAAAAAATTTTAAAAAAAAAAAAAAAAACCACTTAAAAAAAAAAAAAAAAAAAAAAAAAAAAAAAAATTTTTTCTTTTTTTTCAAAAAGGGGGGGAAAAAAAAAAAAAAAAAAAAAAAATTATAAAATAGGACTATTTTTATAAAGAGAAATCACAAATTACGCAAATGACTTGTTCATGTACTCGTCGTTCGTCTTCGTTCAAAAACTTACCGTCTCAAATGTGTTGATATCATGGAGAAGTTCCTTGTGTAATTCTGGGAACGAATTCTTGTACGCCTTGATGACATTTTTCGATTCCTTTTGAAGTTCCTTTACTATTTCATAAGCCTTAAATGTAAATTGCATAAACAGTTTCGGTGTAAATAAAACCCTAAAACCCTAACAAAACCTAGAATTCAACATCAACCCTACCTTTTATCACATCCAGCACAAGTTGTAGCTTTTCTCAAAGATTCCATTTGATTGGTCACTTCAGGCAATTCGCCCAGGAAATCTAAATCAAGCTTACCAATAGATAAAAGTCTGATTTACCTTGAAATCGATCCTTCAATTTATCAATGTTTGTGGCGGATCTTTTATCGCAAATTGGACAAGTAATTTCGTATTTCATCACCTCTCTGGTCTTCGCATCCACATTTGGTCTCCGCGTCTTTATAAAACATTCCGTACAAATGATATGATTACACTAAAGAGCGCGAGATTCTTTTGTCTCGATATGATTTGAGTCTAAAAGAAATTTCCTGCAAAATGATGCTAAAACGCACATTCATCCTGACAAATAACGCATTCAGGAATTTTGAGTGGCTAAAACAGTTTCATTAAAATCTTCTTCTTCTTGAAAAAATGGATTTTCTAAAAAGAAGTTAGACTACGCGACTGTACGAAGAGATGGCATTCTATTAGGGTATTAACGGTAATAGCGCATTGCCAGGCGGGGATGCACTTAGGCAGGTCTGGGAGGGGGTCAGTTCTGCAAGCTCTCTAAGAATGGCTCAGGTTTAGCCCAACTATTTCCCGAAGAGCTTGCAGCACTTACCCTCAAACGACCCAGTTGCGCAAATGACCCTGTTGCGCGAAAAAAGTAGCGGAAATTAGCCTATCCCAATTATTGTATAATTATTTTATGTGTGAGTTGTGAATTTTTGTCTTTGATTTCTCAACTTCTACTTTTGATATCTACTTTTTATAAGAAACCTCGGTAATGAATCGCTTTTTTTTTATTCTTGAAATCAAACCGAGAACTTTCTTCTTTTTTTTTGATCTTTGTTAGAGCACACGCGTTTTGACTTGTTTTCCCATTTATTTCTCTCGGATCTCTCCCTTTTTCCCGTTTTTTTCATTCCAAAATCTCACGTTTTCTGTATTATTCTTTGATCAAATGCATCTATAGATAAGACTAGGATCTCAGTACTTATAAAGATTGATCTATCTTGGAAAAAATCAGTTATTTTCTTGGCTTAATTCTTATTAAATGATGTTTTTGGATAAATTTCAGGTAGAATGCTGAAGAAAAGTCTCGAAGCAGCTCTCCGTCCAACTCTGCTCGCAATGACTGGCAAAGGATGCGCTCCAAAAGAGGGAAAGAAACCCGATTTTAGCCAGTTTGTTTTTAAAAAAAAATACTTTTCTTACAATTTTTGTTTAGCTTTCTTTCGTACATTGACCAAAATGCGCTTGAAATCGATGTAAAAGAGAGGAAAATCTACAAGGGACATCAAGGTAAAAATTTAAAGATTATGCACGAATGATGGGCGTATTGTTTTAAGTTTTTAAAGTTTTCAGGTACTTGTGGAGTATCCGGGGGGGGGGGGGTCTTTCAATATCCGGGGTGGTAAAATTTTAAGATCCAGTGGGGTAAAATTTTATATACGTTATAAGTGATTTGGTGGCAAATTCCCTTCAAATGTAAAGGTATTGGTTCTTTTCCAATATCGGGGGAGCGGAAGGATTATCGGGGGAGCGAAAGGAAAATCGGGGGAGCAAATTTTGCCCCCTCGAAAAATGCATTTCCGGGACTGTATTTTAACGGCAACGTTTTTTTTTAAACTTTAACGACGATGCGCTTCTCCGATATTTGTGCGTCAAGAAATCGACGGCAATCGATTATTTCGTCACCAAAGGAGTCATCCAGTCGTGGATTTGCAACTGTGGCGAATCGATGAAAGTCCGCTCCAAAGGGAAAAGATCTATTTCGCTGGGTATGTGACACTTGCGCACGGCGAAAGGTCCCCAAGAGGAATTCGAGTCGATAACTTTTTGCAACAAAGCAAGCTCCCGTTCGTCACAATTTTAAATAGGACACATGTAGCGCTGTCAAAATTTGCTCCCCCGATTTTCCTTTCGCTCCCCCGATAATCCTTCCGCTCCCCCGATATTGGAAAAGTACCGCAAATTCCCTTCAAATGTAAAGATATTCAATTTATTCGAGGTGATTACGTGATTCGAGGTGATACTCGATCAAAAACGTAACTTCTATGTCATTTTTTATGTCATTATTAGAAATGTTGATACTATCCTAGTTGGCGGGTCACTTTTTTTTCTTCAAAACCATTTTTTGCGGTAGTTTTATGTGTTGATATTTGGCCTCCTGGCCTAGAAGTTAATTCGATAGATTTTTACAAGTCGTATTCATTGTCACTGTTACAAATAGTCACTGTTGTACTTCACAAATTTATTTAATTATTATGTTTGGTACCACACGCAAACAGCGGTAAAGCCTGGTTGGTTTTTGAAAGTTTACCCCGGATATTGAAAGACTCCCCCGGATACTCCACAAGTACCAGTTTTCAGTTTAAAGTTTTTAATTTTAGAAATCTCCGAGTTGTTTAAAGAGTGGATAAGCTGTGGATCGAATTGGCAATGCAAGGTTTGTTTTTGGTTGGCAATTAAACTTCACTCGTTCTTTTGCTGAGAGTTTCATTTTAGGTTTCAAACGAATCTTTTACGGGAGGTGAGGAATTGATTCGTTACGCTTACGAAATGACACTTCATGAAGGAAACGATACAAAAATGGTTATTGACAAGACTCAGGTAGATTTCATAAATGATTATAATAATATAAATGCTTAGAAGATAATAATAAATTATACGATAAATGGAAAGTACAACATTTATTAGATAAAGAAAGCCTAAAAGCTCAACACTTTTGAGCTTTTAAGCTTTATGTAGTATAATGGAATTGTATAGTGTAGTATAATGGAGTATAATGTAGTATAATGGTAGTATAATGGTATATTATGTAGTATGTAGTATAATGGAATTGTTATAAAAACATTAAAGTTAAACAAATTAATGCATAAATTTTCTTCAAATCTTTAATTTAGTACTGGAAGAAAGATGGCGATAAGTATTTGATGGAGCTCGACTACTACACGACCAAGATCTCAAATATTTAAAAGGTTTGAAATCATTATTGTTTAAATAACAACTTTACCCTTTTACTTGGTGCATTTTCTTTCTAGACTTATTTTTAACTGTAATAAACTGTTATAAACTATTATAAACTATTATAAACTATTATAAACTGTTATAAACTATTATAAACTATTATAAACTATTATAAACTATTATAAACTATTATAAACTGTTATAAACTGCTATAAACTGTTATAAACTGTTATAAACTATTATAAACCCTTTAGTAAATCGAAATTAGATTTATTGACTATTTACGAATAAGTTACAAGATGATAAAGTTAGAAACGGGGTTTAAAATTGCATGTGAAGTCAGGAGTGTGGATGAGGGTTTTGAAACTTCGCTCCATTGTTGGTTTCTCGTCGGAGGTGATCTAGAAATGGGTTTTATCAATTGTGAATGTGAATTAGAGCAAAATTTACATATGAAATGCTGGACAAAGTTATGGAACAAAGAGTTTTTAGAGGAAAAATGATCAGCTCATTCTTGAAATTATGCAAAAGTCCAAAGTTAAGTTATTATTTTTCTATAAATCTAAAGTATTATCACTTAAAGTAAATAAAAAGAACGGACTTCTTTAAACAAATTTTTCTTAACAAACTTTGCCGGATAAAATTTATATTGGGTTGTCCAGTTATGAATGCGCGTTTTTACTATTTTGTAAATTTCTCAAGATATCGAACAGATGTATATGAGTGTTATATATCATTCGAAAGCTGAAGATCTCCTCTACATTTGGATATAAAAAGCTTTGGAATTTGTTCAGCTTTTGGGCAAATTGATTGCACAAAGGGAGAGGTCGTTTTCGAAAAAAACCCATTCCAGCTTAGCTATTCCTCAAGTTTTATGGTGGAAAATAACCGCCCAGAAAAGTAAAGATGCTCTGAAATTGTTATATTTAAAACAAAAAAACTGGTATTGATATATCTATTGGCCAAACATCAAACGGTTAAAGGGGGGGGGGGGGGGGGGGTATTAATCGCGGCCAGGTGACGATAAACATTTTTTTACGGCAACAACCTGTTTTTTTGTTTTAATATCGCTGATTTTATTATAAAAAGAATAAAAATCACCCGGCTAGAGTGATTTGATGGGTTTACAAATTTTTGGAGACACTGCAAGGCTTGGAGAAAAACAAGATCGTCACTCATCAGCACAGTCTAGATCGATTGAGTTTTAGTTGCAGATAAATTTAAAAACAAAATAAAAAGCACAAAAAGTAATAAAAATAAATTGTTAATCTATAATTCTTCCTCTTGCTCACTTTCATCTTCGCTCAAGTACAGCAGTTCGGCTCAAGTACAGCAGTACAAATCGGCTTCCTATCTTATCAATTTCCAGCGCATCTTCACCAAAAGTGACTGGATCTTCTCCATCGTAGGACGTCTTCAGCGCTTTGATTGACACAATTCGATCTTTTTTCATTTGTGGTCGCTTATGGTTTTAGTTTTCTCAAATAGGTGCCTTTTAGCTGAGGTGTCTGATGAGTGACGATCTTGTTTTTCTCCAAGCCTTGCAGTGTCTCCAAGAATTTGTAAACCCATCAAATCACTCTAGCCGGGTGATTTTTATTCTTTTTATAATAAAATCAGCGATATTAAAACAAAAAAACAGGTGGTTGCCGTAAAAAAATTTTTATCGTCACCCGGCCGCGATTAATACCCCCCTTTAACTCAATTTGAGCGCAGCCAAAACTTGATCCAAAGGCACCCTTCCATTTTTTGACCACCTCTTCTTCTGTGCAGTCAATTTGCCCAAAAGCTGAACAAATTCAAAAACTTTTTATATGAAAATTTAGAGGAGATCTTCAGCTTTCGAATAATACTCATATATATCTTTTTCTTGATTTCGGTATCTTGAGAAATTTAAAGAATAGTAAAAAACGCGCATTCATAACTGGACAACCCAATAGAACACATTGGAAATTTATAAAGACTAAAATATAGAAGTAGTTTAATAGAAAATAAACTAATGAAATCAAGTTTTTTAGGTGTAAAAAACTTCAAAGATTATTTCTACAATTTACAAAAACTTTCATGTCTTTTCCTTAAAGATTTAGAGAAAGAGAAAAATGTAGGAAATTTTGTTTTTTTTTACTCTTTCTTCTGTATTTCTTTAAAGAGACATGGAAGTTTTTGTAAATTTTAGAAATAATCTTTGAGGTTTTTTTAGACCTGAAAAACTTGATTTCAGTAGCATATCTTCTGTTAAACTTGTTTTTTTTACATTCAACGACCGTCCATATCTTATCATTACCTCATATCTGTGAATGAGATTGGTGAAAAAGAGGAAGAGCTCTAATCGAGCCAATCCCTCACCGGCGCATTGACGTTTCCCGAGCGAGAATGGGATCAATTCTTGATACTAAAATGGTTTTATACTGATTTGGATAAATAGTTTAGAGAAATTGTTTTAGACTTTATCTAATCACTAGTTCAGATAAAGAAAGTCGTTCAGAAAAGAAAAGTCGTTCGTTTACCTTTTTATAGGTTCCATCTTCGTTTAGGAAACGTTCGGGTTTAAATTTACGAGCTTCCGGGAAAATCTGTAATCGAGAGTTCAGTTAAAACTGCAAAAGTGTAACGTTGGCTTTACAGAGATAGCTGTAGCTTAGCTGTAGCTGTAGCTTAGCTGTAGCTTAGCTGTAGCTGTAGCTTAGCTGTAGCTATAGCTTCGCTGTAGCTGTAGCTCATTCAATGAAATCTCCACAGCTCTCACCTTTTCATTGTACATGACACAACTGATCTGTGGAATGATAATTGTTCCCTTTTCGATAAAATACTCTTCAATTTGTACATCCTCTGTCGCGATACGGAACAAATTTTGTGGCAACAAGTTGAGGAAACGTTGAATTTCCTGAAATAGAGAAATTCTTGCGTCAATTTGCGCGTTTTGGCGCGTCACTTACACTGACGACAGCTTGACAATAATGAAGTTGATTTTTATCATTCATTTCCACTTTTCTCTCATGTCCAACAACTCGATCCAATTCTTTTTGCATCTTTTCCATAATTCCTTCGTGATTTAAAAGGAAATTGATACCCCACATTAGAGTTGTGGTTGTTGTTTCCAGTCCTGGAGTTGAGAAAAGTTAGATTTTTCTCAAGAATGCCTATTTATAGTGCTCAAAATGCACACTTTCTTGCATAACAAATAGAAAGTAAGAAGGCAGCACGCCAGAAATTGTGTGTTTGGACATAAACTACAGCAAAACTTTGAGCTTAGTTTGTGCTCAAAAAAAAGCACTCTTTCTAGCGCACCAGCTTTGAGCATAAAGTATTATATGCTTTATAGCGTACTTTATGCTGAGTATTATATGCTTTATAGCTGCAGTATTAGATGCTTTATAGCGTACTTTATGCTCAAAGCTGGTGCGCTAGAAAGAGTGCTTTTTTTTGAGCACAAACTACCGTATTTCTTCGAATAGAAGACCGGGGAAAGAGTATCATCGCGTACTCATGCGTAGCAGCCCTTGTTAAAATCTCTTTTCTGCATAAAATCTTTCAATCAAGTGCTATAGGGCTGGAAAATGGCTCAAAAATACCACATGAGCTAACAGATTTTTGAGCCATTTTCCACCTCTATAGCACTTGATTGAAAGCTTTTATGCAGAAAAGAGATTTTAAAAAGGGCTGCTACGCAGGAGTACGCGATGATACTCTTTACCCGGTCTTCTATTCGAAGAAATACGGTAAGCTCAAAATTTTGCTGTAGTTTATGTCCAAACACACAATTTCTGGCGTGCTGCGTTCTTACTTTCTATTTGTTATGCGAGAAAGTGTGGATTTTGAGCATAAAGTACATAAAGATGTGCACAAAGTACATAAAGATTTAAAATAAACCTGCAATCCAAATGTCAAAAACGATATTCCGTAGTTGAATTTCGCTGAAAATAGTTATTTCCAAATTTTTCACAAAAAAAAAAACTCACGAATAACCGCCTTCATCCGGCTCATTTCGGTGTTTTCTCTGTTCTTTCAAATAAACCTCCATGATATCATTGCTTTCCTAGAGAATTTCATCAGTAATACAGCCACCTAGACTCACCTCACACTCAAAATCGATCTCTTTCAAATGATCATCGATTTGTTTCTGGAAAAAGCCGAAAAATTCGTCACGGTAGACCTCCAAACGCTCCCAAAAACCTGAACCAAGCTTGTAAACGAAAAAAAAGCGGAAAATTGAATATGCTTTGAGTTTCAAACGAATCGAGCAGCTACACACTGAGACGGAGAAAGCGGAAAAAATAGCTTCTCCATTTGTTAGCTTTTTTTCCGCCTACAAACCTGACTTGAATGACTAAGCTGTAAGAGAAATTTGAATTGTAATTGCTGGATAGCTGGATAGCTGGATAGCTGGATAGCTGGATAGCTGGATAGCTGGATAGCTGGATAAAGATTACTGTAATATCAAATATTGGACTCTTAACGCAAAGATCTTAATTAAAAATCAAGCCATAAGAATCTAGGCCAGGTTACGGTGGGTAGAGTGTTTTAGAGAATCAATTACAAGTCAAATTTCTATCCAGCTATCCAGCTATCCAGCTATCCAGCTATCCAGCTATCCAGCTATCCAGAACCAGCTCCAGCTCCAGCTATCCGCCCGCTCCGCTCCGCTCCGCATCCGCTATCCAGCTCCGCTCCAGCTATCCAGCCATCCAGCTATCCAGCTTCCGCTATCCAGCTATCCAGCTATCCAGCTATCCAGCTATCCAGCTATCCAGCTATCCAGCTATCCAGCTATCCAGCTATCCAGCTATCCAGCTATCCAGCTATCCAGCTATCCAGCTATCCAGCTATCCAGCTATCCAGCTATCCAGCTATCCAGCTATCCACTCTTCTCACCACTAAATCCAGGGATTCTCCTCATAAACGGTATATGAAAAACGATCATCCCCCGTACTCCGATGAATTCTGTTTGTTGTCGCATTAAAGCGTCACGAATTTTCCACAACTCATGCTCGTTGTTCTGAAAAAGAAAAGCTTTAAAATTGGCCTCCTTTCTGTAAGCTTTTCATTCTTTCACCTCATCATATCGATACCCGAAAAGCACCGAGTTGATGATATTCCCGACACCGATCGTAAAAAGGCGACGAGCCTAGAGAATGAGCAAGAATGAGCAAACATTTGAAATTCAACTATTCAATATCCTTTCTACAATATCTACAATATTGGCTTAACATTTCCACAAAAAATGCACCAAAAACTAAGCAAAAAATGAATGCAAATGAATGCAAAATGCAAATCTATCCCCAAACGAACCGTCAACTTATTGCCGCTTTTCTCGATCATCTTGAACATGTGATCGATCTCTTCACATACCTAAAACAATAATTTTCTATCAAAAAATGACTTTCTTTACCCTTTGTTCCATAATATTTTTGCCCATTCCAAAATCGCGTAACGTTGAGATGGCAAAGCGTCTCTGTTTCACCCAGAAATCTCCATCTGCCTCGATTATACCATAGTTACCGCCTGAAATGGGAAATTTACAGATTGCAGATAGCCTTGCGCTTAAAATTTCATCCGACTATCGTAATCGGTAATCCAGTTAGTTGCAGTAAGCCAAAAAGTTGATCTTTCTAACCAGAACAGTAAAGGGGAAGAAAAGATTTGGCCTATAGACTGGATTATGGTAGCTTTAGAGTGGCTAATCGAATTGAGGCTTGAATCAGCTTCCGTTAGGTAAGCTTCCGTTAGGTAAGCTTCCGTTAGGTAAGCTTCCGTTAGGTAAGCTTCCGTTAGGTAAGCTTCCGTTAGGTAAGCTTCCGTTAGGTAAGCTTCCGTTAGGTAAGCTTCCGTTAGGTAAGCTTCCGTTAGGTAAGCTTCCGTTAGGTAAGCTTCCGTTAGGTAAGCTTCCGTTAGGTAAGCTTCCGTTAGGTAAGCTTCCGTTAGGTAAGCTTCCGTTAGGTAAGCTTCCGTTAGGTAAGCTTCCGTTAGGTAAGCTTCCGTTAGGTAAGCCAGGTAAGCTTCCGTTAGGTAAGCTTCCGTTAGGTAAGCTTCCGTTAGGTAAGCTTCCGTTAGGTAAGCTTCCGTCAGGTAAGCTTCCGTCAGGTAAGCTTCCGTCAGGTAAGCTTCCGTCAGGTAAGCTTCCGTCAGGTAAGCTTCCGTCAGGCAAGCTTCCGTCAGGCCAGCTTCCGTCAGGCCAGCTTCCGTCAGGCAAGCTTCCGTCAGGTAAGCTTCCGTCAGGTAAGCTTCCGTCAGGTAAGCTTCCGTCAGGTAAGCTTCCGTCAAGCCAGCTTCCGTCAAGCCAGCTTCCGTCAAGCCAGCTTCCGTCAAGCCAGCTTCCGTCAAGCCAGCTTCCGTCAAGCCAGCTTCCGTCAAGCCAGCTTCCGTCAAGCCAGCTTCCGTCAAGCCAGCTTCCGTGAAATCTGTCCTAATCTAGGCCAGCTTTAGAGTGTGTGCTGGATAAAGTTCTCAGTCCAGGTTTTATCAATCATTGCTTACCAATCTGGACTTGATCTGATGATCTGATCTCATCTCCTTTATCTTTATTCCCTTCTCTTTCTTCCTTTCTGGAAGAGACCTCTTCCTTTCTGGAAGAAACCTCTTCCTTTCTGGAAGAGACTTCTTCCTTTCTTCCCCCTTTTATTTCCTCTTTCTTCTCTGGCAACAAGATACCGAATAGCTCAGTCGAATAGGTTAGAGCATCTGCTTGGAAAGGGAAGGAGAGGGATCAGAGCAAAGGCCAAGAGTTCAATCCCCTTCTTCCTCTTCCTTTCCTCTTCCTTTCCCATTCCTTTACTTTCTCGAAAATCTTTACCTCTATACATATCAATGAACTCTTGCATATGATATCGATCACTGAATTTCTCTCCTTGATTCACAATATATTTCTTGAGGAGATCATAGTCCGTGATTGCCACACAAGCCATATTACCTAGAGATGGAATTTAACGAATTCTAGATTCTAGTTATTCTACCTGTTATTCTATTCGAGTTATTCTACCTATTCTACCTATTCTACAATGATTCTAGTTATTCTACCTAAATAATAAGTATTTACAGGTGCGTATTGTTTCTCTCAATCAAGAAAATCATACTTTACCATCATGTCAGCTCCGAGCCAAACTGATATAGATTAGAAATGAGTGTAAGGGGAAGGGGGGACTCCAAATGAGAGTCTCACTTGTCCTCCTAGGCAATCCCAATCCCAGAGTCTCATTTGTCCTTCTAGGCAATCCCAAGGACCGCCCCTTCTCGGCAATAAAAGGGATAAGCACAGGGGAGAACACATTTGCATAAGAATAGACAAATCATTCAATAATAACACTAGTAACAGTAATATCAGCTTGGCTCGGAGCTGACAATCATACTCATCAAGAAAATTATACTCATCAAAACACATACTCATCAAAATCATGCTGTACCTAAATAATAAGTATGCACAGGTCCGTATTCTTTCTCCCAATCAAGATAAGCATCAAAGCCGGGTTGTTTTGCAAAAACATGTGGGATATTCCCGACAAGAGGCCATGGCATTGGACCTGAAAAGAAATAATTTGAAACAATAAAGCACAAAGTACAATTCATTGTTTGCTTTACTTCTCTACTACGTTTTTAGTTCAAATTTATGCTTAAAATCGACTCTAAAAGCTTTTGGAATCACTCCTTTTCAAATTAAATGTCTACTTACTCTACAGGCTTTTTTTTTGTGTGATTCATTAAAGGAAATCGTGGATGTAATTTGGATACAAATGTACTTTGTGCTTAAAATGTGTAAACGCAGACTGAATTCAGCATTTTGTCTCAAAAGAAATGAAGAATTCAGGGCTATTTGTGTGCTAGTGTGTTCTTTGTACGGCCGCGTAATCGCTCGTCGTCTGGCGCAGGGCTTTTACATAACCCCCTTCCCTCTCGTTTCCCAAACTAATCCGGCCGGTTCCGAATCCTCGAATTGAACATTGACTTCTCCGCAAATCAAGGCTAATCTCAATCTATTGGGTTGGTGAATTGAAAACTGCCGGCTATTGTCATATCTCCCGGTTTAAGCACTTTCTTCAAAAGAAACCCATTTTGGTGTCAATGGAAAAGTTGTAGAGAATCAAAAATCAAGCTTATATCCAAATTTTCAGAACGATTCAAAAACTGGTTTTCAAGAAATGCCAAATTTACGAATTTTCACAAAACTTGCATTTTAAGCGAAACTACTAAGTGTATCTTTTTGGAAGTTTGGCTATAAGCCTAATTTTTGATTCTCTACAACTTTTCTATTGCCACCAAAATGGGTTTCTTTTGAAGAAAGCGCTCAAACTGGGACATCTCCAGATCTCCAGTCCTCGATTTTTGAGTCTCACACTTGTCTCACACACAAACCAAAATCCTACTACGAAAGAGGAATCCGCAAATTGCTTGTAAAATGGGCAGAAGTCGTCAATAATAATGGATATTATTTGGAATGAATTTATGCTTTTATGTTGAATAAATTTTAGTTCAAAGTCCCGCAGAATTCACCAACCCAATATTTGGTTCCTACTTGGTTCATATTTGGTTCCCGTTTTATTCCTATTTGGTTCATATTTGACTCTTATTTGGCTCCTGTGTCATTCCTATTTGGCTCCTATTTGGTTCCTATTTGGTTCCCGTTTTATTCCTATTTGGTTCATATTTGACTCTTATTTGGTTCCTATTTAATTCTGAAAGGAAACTTCTACACTTTTAAGCACAAAGTACTTATTTCTATCTACCTGGCGGCAATTTCCTTCGTCTCCAATACATTTGCTCAAAAAGCCACAAAGCGATAATGACGAGAAATATCAAGAAAATCATTTTTCAAGAATTTCCCCGATTTCTTTGTGACCGAATTTTCAGAAAAATATTCAATTAAACGAAAAGCTTTCGTAAGCCAATGAAGATTGAAGCAATGGATTCTCTGAAAAAAAAATTATTAAACAAAGTTCAATGATTCATTCAATTCAAAAAGTCTATAAATAAACCACAAAAAGGAAATTGATTTGAAAAAGATTTGAAAAAAAAAGCTAAATAAAACAGTTGAATTTTCAAGGTCAACCAAAAAAGGGGAAACTTTTTTTGAAAATCGATTCGATAGATTTGAGAATAAATGGAAATAAAAATGATTTTGAAAACCTTGAATTGGAAGAGAATTGGAAAACTGACTTTAGTTGGAGAATTCTTCGTGAAATCTTCTCAATAGCTGAAGGTGTTTTGTGGGAAATGAAAGAACTATTCATTCGACTGCCAACAGCTGTCTTTAACTGAATTTCTCTAAAGACATTCACTAGCTGGATTCATTTTTATTCAGTCTAGTTTCCTTGGCTAGATCCTTGAGTATTTATATTCAGTCTTCAATGGCAAAACTTGCTCTTTTCCTTTCCGAATATTCAAACCTTTGACCTAAAGATTAAAAGAGACTCAAAAAAACGTTTCCCGATTGCACAACGAAAGGAAAAATGGTCAAGAGAAAAGATTGTTGTTGATTGGAGGGGAAAAGAAAAGGCAAACAGTTTTTTGGTCATCCGGAGTTTCCTTTTTGCTCAAAAGTACATTTGATTCTTTTTTTTGTTACGAGATAAGTACAGATTGATGAAATTTGATAAAGAACTAAAAGAAGCCAGTTTTTTTAGGAAAAGCAATCCTGGAAAGGAAAATTGTTTAGTTTTCTGATTGGTAAAAACTTTCGTTAAATGAGCCTACTATTCTGAAAATTCTAAAAGTGCTTGCAAAAATTAATTAGCCGCATAGGGGGCTCGAACCCCTGACATTCAGATCCCTTTCGGCTCGTAAAAGTCTGACGCTCTACCAACTGAGCTAATGCGGCCACGCTTTAGGGGAGGGAAAAAGGGTCTCAAAACACGGCGAGTCGCCTGATTATGCTAATGGTAAGTATCACGGAGAAATTCACAATAAAATTCACAATTTTTCACAATTTTGATTTGGTTTTGGAATCAACAAGTTCAACATTGTTCAGAAGACAATTTAAGCCCATTTCCAAGCAAATTCAAGTGCAAAAACTCGTTTTTTGTAAAATTCTTTCAGCTTTATTCGTTTTACAATTGTTTCAACGTTGTAAGAAGAGAATTTCCGGGGAAACAAGAAAACATTGTTTGGAATCGAATAGACAATCAAAAGTCTTGATAATTAGTGAGGTTTTAGTGAAGTTTTGGTGTTTTTTTGGGATGTTTATTCTTCCTGAGAATTTCCTTGCGGGGAAAACAGCAAAATTGATTAGCCGCATAGGGGGCTCGAACCCCTGACATTCAGATCCCTTTCGGCTCGTAAAAGTCTGACGCTCTACCAACTGAGCTAATGCGGCAATGTTTTAGGGGGAGGGAAAAAGGGTCTCAAAAGACGCGAGTCGCCGAATTTTTCATTTTGAAAAGTATCTTTAAACATTAAAGTTATTCAGTTTTCAATAAAATATAAATTTGCTTGAAAATTCTTTATATTCCCGATTCGAATTCGAATTCGAAAGCCGATTTCCAAGCAAATTCGACTTAACGCTCTACCAACTGGCAGCTCTACAGCTAATGCGGCACCGAGGGGTCGAGGGGGAAAAGAGGGCCATCGTTTTATCTTCGTTTTATCAATTGCTTGATCTTTCAAAGATTGACAATATCGAAATCTGTCACTCAAAATTGCATAGAATTTTTAACTATAAGTTAAAATATAAGTTTTTAACTTTAGATTTAATTTACTAGTTGTAAACAACAAAAACTGGAACCTACCTTGACCCTGGGATCGTATTGTTACCGGGATCAAAGAAATCGATGGATAAATGGCCTGTGAGGAGTGTGACAACTTCAATTGTGAGCTCTATCGAAAAGCCCCAGCTCACAATTGAAGTTGTCACACTCCTCACAGGCCATTTATCCATCGATCCATTATCCAGTCACTTTTAAAGGGGGGATTATTAATCGCGGCCAGGTGACGATAAAAATTTTTTTACGGCAACCACCTGTTTTTTTATTTTAATATCGCTGATTTTATTATAAAAAGAATAAAAATCACCCGGCTAGAGTGATTTGATGGGTTTACAAATTTTTGGAGACACTGCAAGGCTTGGAGAAAAACAAGATCGTCACTCATCAGACACCTCAGCTAAAAGGCACCTATTTGAGAAAACTAAAACCATAAGCGACCACAAATGAAAAAAGATCGAATTGTGTCAATCAAAGCGCTGAAGACGTCCTACGATGGAGAAGATCCAGTCACTTTTGGTGAAGATGCGCTGGAAATTGATAAGATAGGAAGCCGATTTGTACTGCTGTACTTGTGCCGAACTGCTGTACTTGAGCGAAGATGAAAGTGAGCAAGAGGAAGAATTATAGATTAACAATTTATTTTTATTGCTTTTTGTGCTTTTTATTTTGTTTTTAAATTTATCTGCAACTAAAACTCAATCGATCTAGACTGTGCTGAGGTGTCTGTGAGTGACGATCTTGTTTTTCTCCAAGCCTTGCAGTGTCTCCAAAAATTTGTAAACCCATCAAATCACTCTAGCCGGGTGATTTTTATTCTTTTTATAATAAAATCAGCGATATTAAAACAAAAAAACAGGTGGTTGCCGTAAAAAAATTTTTATCGTCACCCGGCCGCGATTAATACCCCCCTTTAAAAACTTTTCTAAAGAAGATAACGAAAAACGATGAGAAATTGTTAAAGGAAACTTGTGAATTGATAGAAATCTTTAAAATTTTCTATTTTTTCATCAGGTCTGCTGTGTTTTTATGTCATGCTGTGATCGGGTAAACAAGTGGAAACAGAAATCACAGAATGACACACCAAAGGAATAAAGGGAAAGATAGAGATAAAACTGCCAAAAAAAGAACATTTGCATCATCGAATTACCCAAGGATTTATAAAGAAAAAACGGGTTTTCGTCGTGAAATCTCTGAAAAATCGGATCGAAAAAAAATCGCCTTGATTCGCCATCAATGAGTTGATCTTTGGAGCATTTTAGATCAAATATAACTCAAAGATTGCGATTGTTTGAGAGAAGATTGTTTGAGAGAAGATTGCAAAGAAGCAAAAAAATTGATGAATATTTTCAATGAATAACTTTACATTGGAAGAAAATCCATTCAAACTGGCCTTTAAATTGAGAGTCCTGTATCTTAGTCGAGAGGTTGAGGGCTCAATTCCCCTAGATTATTGATTCTTTCTTGGTGAATAAATATATTGGATTGGTGAATTGAAAACTGGGGGCTATTGTCATATGTGACAGTTTGAGCACTTTCTTCAAAAGAAACCCATTTTGGTGTCAATGGAAAAGTTGTAGAGAATCCAAAATCAAGCTTATATCCAAATTTCCAAAAAGATACGCTTAGTAGTTTCGCTTAAAATTTGTGTGTTCTATGTGTTCTTTGTGCGGCCGCGTAATCGCTCGTCGTCTGGCGCAGGGCTTTTGCATAACCCCCTTCCCTCTCCCTTTTCCAAACTAATCTGGCGGGCTCCGAATCCTCGAATTGAACATTGACTTCTCCGCAAATCAAGGCTAATCTCAATCTATTGGGTTGGTGAATTGAAAACCGCCGGCTATTGTCATATCTCCCAGTTTGAGCACTTTCTTCAAAAGAAACCCATTTTGGTGTCAATGGAAAAGTTGTAGAGAATCAAAAATCAAGCTTATATCCAAATTTTCAGAACGATTCAAAAACTGGTTTTCAAGAAATGCCAAATTTACGAATTTTCACAAAACTTGCATTTTAAGCGAAACTACTAAGTATATCTTTTTGGAAATTTGGCTATAAGCCTCATTTTTGATTCTCTACAACTTTTCTATTGACACCAAAATGGGTTTCTTTTGAAGAAAGTGCTCAAACTGGGACATCTCCAGTCCTCCATTTCTGAGTCCCACACTTGTCTCACACACAAACCAAAATCCTACTACGAAAGAGGAATCCGCAAATTGCCTGTAAAATGGGCAGAAGTCGTCAATAATAATGGAAATTATTTGGAATGAATTCATGGTTTTATGTTGAAGAAATTTTGGTTCAAAGTTCAATTTTAGTTCAGTTTTCCGTTCATCAACCCAATATCTTTTTAAACTGTATTTGTTGCGATTCGAAAACCTCAAATCTTCTCTATACAATGATAGAAAAAGTTAGCAAATAATAGCTAGCAAATATTGTTTCTAAAATAAAGCTATAGGCATTTAAAGTGTGATGATTCATTCAATCCAAATGCATCCATTCATCCAAAAATCAATGCGTTTAAGCCTTGTAGAGTTAGTGCTTAAATATAAATAATGCTTTGTGCTTAAATAACGCGCGTAAAGTATTTTCTAGGGGCCTAGAAGAGGAAGGGCCTGCGGTCTATCCTGTCCGATCTGCCAAGGTAAGCAACGCGGGATATTCGTGGGTTCGACTCTTGCGGGTTCCCCTCCGAGCGCCCCAGCCCGGCCATCGGAGTATCATCGGCTACGACAACTACACTTCTGCCTCAATCCCCCGCACGGCCTCCCTGCTCTCTTCCGGCATCGACGGATCAAGCAAAGGCCGAGAGATCTAATCACGGGACATAAGGATGCCATATGATGACAATAGCAAGGGATAGAGAAATGTGGAAGCAGGTTGTGATCTGCGCAAATAGGAACACCTGAGTGCGAAAAACAAATCAAAAAAAAGAGTATTTTCTAAATCTAACTAATGATTTTCTAAAAAAGCAATTAAATTCTAAAATAAATAAACTAATGAACTAATGAACTCTAAAATGATTCAACTAATGAACTAATGAACTCTAAAATGATTCAACTAATGAACTAATGAATTCTAAAAAAGAAACGTTTATTCTGATAATTCTATAGGTTTTTTCTATTCGATCAGAATCTCAAGAAAATACAAAACCTTTTACTTTCACAGATGTTATTGACCCAGAAGCCAGGGGGTACTTCTTGCCTATCCTTGCTGCTGTCAAAAGAGTCATGGGGAGAGTAATTTCCCCTCCTACGCCTCCCCTGTGCCACGGTGAAAGTCAAAAACAGATATTTCTATGTTTTGTTATTAGTTTTGATTGGATATTTTCAAATCCAACAAAAATAAGTCCAACAAAAAAGTCTAACAAGTCCAACAAGTCCAACAAGTCCAACAAGTCCAACAAGTCGAACAAGTCCAACAAGTCGAACAAGTCCAACAAGTCCAACAAAAACAAAAACAATCCAACAAGTCCAACAAGTCTAACAAGTCCAACAAGTCTAACAAGTCCAACAAGTCTAACAAGTTCAACAAGTCCAACAAGTCCAACAAGTCCAACAAGTCCAACAAGTCCAACAAAAACAATCCAACAAGTCCAACAAGTCTAACAAGTCCAACAAGTCTAACAAGTCCAACAAGTCTAACAAGTTCAACAAGTCCAACAAGTCCAACAAGTCCAACAAGTCCAACAAGTCCAACAAAAACAATCCAACAAGTCCAACAAGTCTAACAAATCCAACAAAAACAAAAACAAAATCATTTTCCTTATTGAAATCTCCTTTAAACTTTGAAAAAGCTGAAATTTCTGTAAAATTTGATAATTTCAGCACAAAATTACGGGTTTTTACTGAAGTTTTGCAAAAAAAATTCTTCAATTTTTGAGCTCTCACAGCTTTTTAAAGACAATTTTTCAAAAAACCTCTGCAATTACTTTCATTGAATATCATCAATTTCTCTGAATAAATTGGATTTTTTTGTTATTTTTATTATTTCAATCAGGATCTTAATCGTTTTTCCGTTTCCCTGGAGATTTTCGGGAGGGAGATAACTGAAATTTTCCGGATTTTTTAAAATATTTGTATATTACTGTAATTGCTATTGCTACTGCATATTGCTTTTCAATCGTACCAGGCTTAGGTTCAGGCTTAGGCTTAGGCTTAGGCTTAGGCTTAGGCTTAGGCTTAGGCTCAGGCTTAGGCTTGGGCTTAGGCTTAGGCTTAGGCTTAGGCTTAGGCTTAGGCTTAGGCTCAGGCTTAGGCTTGGGCTTAGTGCGAAGGCTAGCGGCTAGCGCCTCGCACTAAGTCTATTTGGGTTTGGGCTATACCCCCATTTTTTGGATCTCAGCCAGTTCCCGGAGGGACACCCGTTCGGTGTTGTGCTTGCGCCTCCCATGGGAGCATCCTGGCAAATTTTCTGGTCGTTGTCGTGTCTGGAAGTTGAGATATAAAGAGTCGATTTTTTAGGCTTACGCTTAGGCTTAGGCTTGGACTGAGGCTTAGCTCAGATCCCCCGACATTCAGAGCCAAAGCCTAAGCCTGAGCCTAGATTGGGTCAAAGCTTAGGCTTAGTTTATTGCTCGAAATTGGGCCAATCGTTTGATTGGCCCAATTTTGATTTTCATTGGATTGGATCAAGATTTTAAATACTTATATTTTGAATACTAAAGATTAGCTAAAGATTTTGAGGATATAAATTTCTCAAATATAAATTAAGATATAAATTTCTCTTGAGGAAATCTCACTGAGTCAAATTTTTGTGGTGAAAAGTGAAAAATTTCAATTTTAAACTTGTTTTGAGTTTAACTCTTTAGTTGAATTGATTTTTATTTTAAAAAAAAACTCTTTTATATAGGTTTATCAAGATATTCAGTCAATTGATTGCATTTCTAATTGTTCTGATAGTCAGAAAATGTTAATATTGCATGCAAAAATCTTGAGCAAGCGCTTTTATTGTCAACTTTTTTGGAGTTGATACAGATTCTAAAGAGCAATTACCTTCTATAGTTGTTATTTAATCAAAAATCTACTGTAATAGTACTCTAGTAGTCGCTAAAGTTTAGTATTTCATTTTTTCAAAGCTTTTACTTTCCAAAATAAGCGCTGAACTCCAGCTTTTTTTGATATCTAAGCGCAAATTGTAGCTTGAAAAAAAGGTCAAGAAAAACACGATCAAAGTTAGACTACGCGAGACTCCACTCCATTATTCCGATGCGATACTATTTACGGTAGATTCTCCTTGGAAAATCGATTATTTTATTCAATTTAACTGTCAAAGTATACCAGATCGCTTTTCCTCTACAAGCATCAAAGAACCCAAAACTTGGGTAATTAAACCGGCCGAAAGGGCTTTTCTCGATGACTTCAACTAGAGCAGTGTGCCAGACCCCAAATTTTTTATGTGAGTGACATGAAAAGAACGCACAAAGCAGATCAAATGGTGATTTTTTGCGTATTCTTTTCTGTCCATATTCAGCCTCATCCTGAAACTATATCGTGGACAATTTCGAGAAAAACTCTTCAATTTTGCTCTCCAGATCGCTTTTCCTCTACAAGCGTCAAAGAACTCAAAACTTGGGTAATTAAACCGACCCAAGGGGCTTTTCTCGGTGACTTCACCTAGAGCAGTATGCCAGACCCCAAATTTTTGACGTGAGTGACAAAGAACGCACAAAGCAGATTAATTGTATTTTGTATTTTTGTATTTTTGCATTGTATTTTTGCGTATTCTTTTCTGTCCATATTCAGCCTCATCCTGAAACTATATCGTGGCGAATTTCGAGAAAAACTCTTCATTTTTACATTTTTCCGCAAAATCTCCTTTTTTGTTTGCTTTTATATCGGCAAAAATGGTTGGAAAGCCTTTCATTTTTGGCTCTTTTCGACCAAAAAAAAATCTCACATTTTCGTGGATTTCTGTCAAAAGAAGCGTTTGCTTTTAGATCAAATTAGATCGAATCTTGCTTTTCAATCATTTCCCTTTCTTTATCCCCTTTTTTGGCTAACTAGAATTTGCTCGTGTGGCTCAGTGGTTAGAGTGGCTGCCTCTCGAGCCATCGGACGAATCGAAAGCTCGACGGTTCGATTCCTGTCTTGGTCAAAGTTCTGAAAGATTTACAAATTCAAGATTTTATCAAGAAATTTGATTTCTTTCGGTTTCTAGATTGTATTTCTAGATAATTTCTAGATCTTTTCCTTGAAAATTCATCGAATTTCTTTCAAATGACATCCCTAGAAATGCTCTTCATTTCCCTTTCTTTATCCCCTTTTTTGGCTAGCCAGAATTTGCTCGTGTGGCTCAGTGGTTAGAGTGGCTGCCTCTCGAGCAGCCGGACGAATCGAAAGCTCGACGGTTCGATTCCTGTCTCTGCTTAAAGTTCTAACAGATTTACAAATTCAAGATTTTATCAAGAATTCAAGAGTTTATTTATTTAATTTCTTTCAATTTCTAGCTAATTTCTAGATCTTTTCCTTGAAAATTCATCGAATTTCTTTCAAATGACATCCCGAGAAATGCTGTTCATTTCCCTTTCTTCCCTTTCTTTATCCCCTTTTCTAGCCGCCGGGAATTTGCTCGTGTGGCCGAGTGGTTAGACTGGCTGCCTCTCGAGTCATCGGACGAATCGAAAGCTCGACGGTTCGATTCCTGTCTTGGTCAAAGTTCTGAAAGATTTACAAATTCAAGATTTTATCAAGAAATTTGATTTCTTTCGGTTTCTAGATAATTTCTAGATCATCGAATTCATCGAATTTCTTTCAAATGACATCCCGAGAAATGCTGTTCATTTATCTGCTCGTTTTCCTCTCCGTTCTGCTATTCTTTCAAATTCATCACAATACAAATCGTAAGATTTTCAGGTATTTCGATTTTTGTTTAAAAGTAAAATTGGCTAAGACTACTTGAAAATGTCAAATTTCTTAAAAAAAAACACCTAGCTAACTTAAATGATAAAGAATCAGATAAAGATTTGTTTTAAAATGCTCAATTTTTTTTCTAGTGACTCAGGAAATCCATCATAAAGTGTACAGTCGACAGAAAACCCCACAACAAACGCTCATCGAAAAGCTCACCTCATTCGTGGCAGCACCAAATTCAAATTCGAATTGCCGTTTAGATGATTCGGTGCTGAAAATGTACAAAATACAGGTGAATTTCGAAATAAATTATTAAATTTTGAGTTTTCCAGCATGAGAATCGGGTACGATTGATGAAAACTATCAGAAATCAAGGCGATGAGAACACTGGCTTTGCCATGTTGTACAATGGGATTGTGCCTGAGGTTTGCTAATTAAAAAAAAAACGATAATCAAGTAGAATCAAGTAGAATCAAGTACTGAAAGTTTCATAAAATTACAATTGTTTACAGAGTAGATTCTTTTGAAGTCATAAACTATTAAACAATGAAATATGATATGTGAAAAAAGATCGTCACTTTCGCGCGTCTGTAACTCCCTTGTCTTTATCGTATTTCTAAATATTAATATTACCATTGTGTAGCCCTTGAAAAGAGCTTTCAGAAAATGTATAACACTAATAGTTTAAACTCAAAGACAACGGAGTTACAGACGCGCGAAAGTGACGATCGTTTTTCAAATATCATATTTCATTGTTCAGTACTGTAGCTTTAATTAGATTTTTTGCCCGAGTCTTATCCGAGTTGGAAACGTTGATGATGGAGGGAAATGGGTGTGCAATCCAGTGGCAATGCCTGGTTTGATTGTTTTTGGGAAAATTTTAGAAAAAGAAACTCTACAGACAGTCTTTGTCAATAGAGGTTTTGGAGATTTGGAAGTAAGCTAAGCTTTTTGATTAGGAAATTGATCTGGCCAAGCTTTGACACTTTTACAACTTGAAGCTGTAGGAAAGGAAAGGAAAGGAAAGGAAAGGAAAGCAAAGGAAAGCAAAGCCAAAGAAAGCAAGCAAAGCAAGCAAAACAAGCAAAGCAAGCAAAGCAAGCAAAGCAAGCAAAGCAAGCAAAGCAAGCAAAGCAAGCAAAGCAAGCAAAGCAAAGCTTTCCTAATAAATATCTTCAGCCAATTGTGTGGTGATGTCATTGGGTGTGGCTACAGATCCGAGCTTCGAGAGAGAAATCCAACTAATCAGCGATCAGAAATGCTCCGTGCAATCGTATGATAAAGTGAGTTTTGAATAAAAGAGAAGAACTTTATGCTCATTGAGACGCATTCTTTCTGGCACATCTTGATCTATCTTTCAGGACGATTCAGTGATTGACGGTTTCGAGAAAATCAACGCTTTCTTCACCAAGGCTCTTATTTCAACAAGGGATAATCCAGAGGTTTCTTTCTTCCTTTCTTTCTCTTTCCTCCTTTCTTCCTTTCTTTCTCTTTCCTCCTTTCTTCCTTTCTTTCTCTTCCTTATCTTTCGTATTTCTTCTTGAGGAAAGAGAGAATCAACCGGGTAAGTATTGATAGTACAATAGAAGTACAACGGGTAAGTATAATAGAAGGTCGAGGGTTCCCCGTCGATTCCTTCCCCGATTCCCCGTTCGTTCCAAATTCTTTACCATTCATTTCTTTACTTTTTTACATATAAACTTATAAGTTATGTTTTATTTGAACTGATAATCATCGAAATGTATACAGTGGCGGACAATTAAATAGAACCGAGGGAATTATTTCGTGTCTTCTCTCTCGTGCATTATTTTAACTTACTTTCAAAAGTAAAGTAAAATATAGTTCAATATACATCTATTAAACAGTTTTCGAGTTTTCTGAAAAAACTTTGAGGCACTGAAAGTGCTCAAAAACGACGATTTTTGGCTATTTTTGCCGTTTTTTCCCTTTTTTGACCCTTTTGCACTTTCAGATGCCCGAAAACCCTTAAATTTCGACGAATTTCCACAAACTAAAAGCTTATTCCCACTAAATCGAATACGGAGAATCTTTTTGCTGAACATTATCATGCTCTAAAATGTCTCAGGAAAAAGTTGTAAAACTATACTTTTATTTTCATGCATTTTTAAGTGCCTCAAAGTTTTTTGCAGAAAACTCGAAAACTGTTTAATAGATGTATATTGAACTATATTTTACTTTACTTTTGAAAGTAAGTTAAAATAATGCACGAGAGAGAAGACACGAAATGATTCCCTCGGTTCTATTTAATTGTCCGCCACTGTATATCAATCAAATATTTTGATGCAATACCAATTCCAGACAAACGAGCGTAGTATTCGGGGTGAAATGAAACGCCTCAAAATTGATCGGGTTGAGATTTTGAAGATCGATATTGAAGGTGAGAAGGATTTGATTTTGAAGGAAGAAATCAAATGTGTTTAAACAAATTTTTAGGCAGTGAATTCACGGTGATTCCCGATCTGATCGATCAGGCCACTTTTTGTCAGGTTTGTCTTTGTCTAATTGTCTAATTGGAAAAACCTAATTGTCAAGGAAATAAGGAGATTTTGCTCGAGACTTTAATATCTTTCGTATTTCTTCTTGAGGAAAGAGAGCATCAACCGGGTAAGTAGAAGGTCGAGGGTTCGATTCCCCGTTCGTTCGTTCCATATCTTTAACTGAAAGTGCTTTTAATTCTTGCCTGAAAGTGCTTTTAATCTTTCAAAAAAAAATCGATTTCAGTTAGCAGAAATTGTAACAGATGACTGAAATGAAAGCTTTTTTTAGATTCTGATTGAGATTCACGGAAAGCCCAAAGATGTCATCGATTTGATTGTGAAAATGGCGAAGAAAGGGTAAATGAGAATGAGTTTTATCACGAAAAATTTGACTATTTCAGTGATTTTTGGTTGACTAATGCCTTACTTTATAAATTTAGACCTGTTACCGATAAGGTTTAAGTATTTTGCAATCAATCTTTACCGTACTAGGCTTAAGCTTAGACTTAGCTCAGATCCCCTCACATTCAGAGCCTAAGCTTGAGCCTAAGCCTAAGCCTAAGCCTAAGCCTAAGCCTAAGCCTAAGCCTAAGCCTAAGCTTGAGCCTAAGCCTAAGCCTAAGCCTAAGCCTAAGCTTGAGCCTAAGCCTAAGCCTAAGCCTAAGCCTAAGCCTAAGCCTAAGCCTAAGCCTAAGCCTGAGCCTAGAAAATACTTGAGTAATCTGACGAAAACTCACTTAAAAAGATTTGTTTTCACTTGGAGCACTTAGAGAAGCCACTAAAGAACAAGAAAATCCTTATTTTAGATATTTAGGCCTGTTGCCGATAAGGTTTAAGTATTTTGCAATCAATCTTTACCTTACTAGCACAATTGCTTCTCAACTGTACTAGGCTTAAGCTTAGGCTTAGCTCAGATCCCCTCACATTCAGAGCCTAAGCTTTGTGCTTAATTGATAAGTAGAATCGCAAATTGAACTCTTTTTTGAAATTCTTTTCAGCTATCGCCTTTTCTCCTACGAGATCAATGGTCGTTTCCACTTTTTAAGTGAATACTCATTCATTCATGACGATTGTTTAAAACAATATGAAGCTGTTGCTTTGGATTATTACTGGCATTTGGTTTAGTTCAAGAGTTTTTATCGTTTCTCTCTTTTTTACCACTTTACCGTCTGAAACGAGATTCTTTTATGCCAAATTTTCTCAAATAAAGACAAATAAAGAGAAATAAAGTGAGATTTGTGTATTTTGCTTTCGTTTTTTTGATGCTCATTTTAGATGATCCTTTTTGCTTTAACATAAAAAGATATTCAGCTTTGCCCGTAAACGAAAGGGATGTAAACACCGCGTTTCTCCATTCCACAATTGTTTACACCTTTACGCATCTGAAATTCTGTTGATAAATGGGTTTTTGCAATTTGTCTGCCGAATTTGCAAATCAAATTTCCATTTATCTTTTCCACTTACCCTGAAATATCCACCTTCACCCCAGCTCGCACCCCACGAGTTCCTTACGATCCAATAAGGAACACCGTTTTGAGCGCCTAAAGAAAACCAAGACTTAAGCATTTTTAGCCTCAAAATACACCCTTTCTAGCACACTAAAATCTTTATTGAGTATACTACAAGGCGTGCGTTTACAGTTAGCACAAAGTGCAACTAAAAAGCAAGTCCAACAGGGCGTTGCAGAACCTGAGCTTCGTTCAATGTTGTCTACTGCTTTTGCTTGTGCTTGTGCTTCAAACTTTGTGCTTGTGCTTTCTAAACGCTCCCTTCTGGTGCACTGAATCGGCAACAAGTCCAAGCTTTTCTTGGCTTAGATAAAATTCGATACAAGTTATACCGTATCCAACAATCGACATGGCATGAGCTCCTCTGTTGACAATGCTTGTACAAGTGCTTTGTGGTGGATAGAAGATCCCGCCAACGTACGAATAAAGAGAGCTGGGCACGTTGATGCCTAGAGAACAGATAAAGAATCATACTGGTCACTTGTACTTGTCAAATGCGCATTTGCATTTCGATTTACATCTAGAAATGTTTCTATTGGGTTGTCCAGTTATGAATGCGCGTTTTTTACTATTTTGTAAATTTCTCAAGATACCGAAATCAAGAAAAAGATATCTATGAGTATTGTTCGAAAGCTGAAGATCTCCTCTACATTTTGATATAAAAAGTTTTTGAATTTGTCCAGCTTTTGGGGCAAATTGACTGCACAGAAGAAGAGGTGGCCAAAAAATGGAAAGGTGCCTTTGGATCAAGTTTTGGCTGCGCTCAAATTGAGTTAACCGTTTGATGTTTGGCCAATAGATATATCAATACAACTTTTTTAAAAAATATAACAATTTCAGAGCATCTTTACTTTTTTTTCCTGGGCGCTTACACCATAAAACTTGAGGAATAGCTAAGCTGGAATGTTTTTTTTTTCGGAAACGACCTCTCCCTTTGTGCAGTCAATTTGCCCAAAAGCTGAACAAATTCCAAAGCTTTTTATATCCAAATGTAGAGGAGATCTTCAGCTTTCGAATGATATATAACACTCATATACACCTGTTCGATATCTTGAGAAATTTACAAAATGATAAAAACGCGCATTCATAACTGGACAACCCAATAATAGGTTTCTTGATAAAAAAAGGTTCTCAAATATTTGATACGCGATTTGAAATCGAACTTTGAGCTTAAATTTCTTGGTGTTGAGCTGTTGAATTGATGAATTATTGCAACAGAAAGGTTGTCAGACATTTGAAACACGCTCCTTCTTTCCATTGGAAATCTAACTTTGAGCTTAGATTTCTTGGTGTTGAGCTGTTGAATTGATGAATGATTTGCAACATTAGATTCGTCAAGTCTCTCTCTATCGATTGATATAAAAACTGTTTAAATTGAACGGCTCAACACGAAGATATTTGAGTTTAAAGTTGGATTGCTAATGGAAAAGGGGCGAGGCATGTTAACTTTCCCTTTTTCGGTTCATTTTCCATTGGCAATCTAATTTTGAGCTTAAATTCCTTGGTGTTGAGCTGTTGAATTGATGAATTATTGCAACAGAAAGGTTGTCAGACATTTGAAACACGCTCCTTCTTTCCATTCGCAATCTAACTTTGAGCTTAAATATCTTGGTGTTGGAATGCTCAATTTCTAAATGATTTATATCATTAGATTCACCAAGTCTTTCTCTATCAATTGGTATAAAAATTGTTTAAATTGAACAGCTCAACACGAAGATATTTGAGTTTAAAGTTTGCCAATGAGAAAAGGGGCGGGGTTTTATGGGCTTATATACCCCCACCCTCTTTGCCATTGGGAAACTTTGAGGGGCTTTCATAGAAACTTTATCTAGCTTTATTTGAAAGAGATTATTTGGTGAACTCACTGAACGCAATCGGCCCATACCAATAGTTGTAGGAGACCATTTGGGCGAGCGTTGTCAAATGGTACCAATTTGACACAATGTACGACCTTGCCTAAGATGTTTTATCAATTACAGTTATTAGTACATTTACGAGTCTTCATCGAGATTTCTTCACTCACCGTCCCTCTGCAAACTCCTTTCTTCCCTGTGTACGGATAAACGCCACGTCCAGCATTACCGTAATAATACGAATAGCTGAATAGATAATTATTTAGATTATTTGCTTTTCAAATTCATTTACTTGAAAACTCTCTCCGGCCATCCACCCCCGCAACCATAGTTGTCTCCAGTGCAATCCACGATTTGCTGGAAAGGAAAATCTTTTGCTTTTTTAGCTTTCATTGAGCTTTCATTGAGCTTTCATTTAGCTTTCATTTAGCTTTCATTTAGCTTTTATTTAGTTCTCTTTTAGCTCTCTTCTAGCTCTCTTCTAGCCCTCTTTTAGCTCTCTTTTAGCTTTCATTTCGCTTTCATTTAGCTTTCATTTCGCTTTCATTTAGCTTTTATTTAGCTTTTATTTAGCTTTTATTTAGCTTTTATTTAGCTTTTATTTAGCTTTTATTTAGCTTTTATTTAGCTTTTATTTAGCTTTCATTATATCAGTCTTACTATTCTAAATTGTTTTTTGAAAAATGCAAAAACAATTAGCCGCATAGGGGGCTCGAACCCCTGACATTCAGATCCCTTCCGATTCGTAAAAGTCTGACGCTCTACCAACTGAGCTAATGCGGCCGTGTTTAGTTTCGGGAAAAAGGGTCTCAAAAGACGGCGAGTCGCCTGATTATGTTAATGGTAAGTATCACAGAGAAATTCACAATAAAAGCCGGTTTTTGATTTGGTTTTGGAATCAACAAATTCAACATTGTTCAGAAGACAACTTAAGCCCATTTCCAAGCAAATCCGAGTGCAAAAACACGTTTTTTTGTAAAATTCTTTCAGCTTTATTCGTTTTACAATTGTTTCAACGTTGTAAGAAGAGAATTTCCGGGGAAACAAGAAAACATTGTTTGGAATCGAATAGACAATCAAAAGTCTTGATAATTAGTGAGGTTTTAGTGAAGTTTTGGTGTTTTTTTGGGTTGTTTATTGTTCCTGAGAATTTCCTTAATTTTGAGGAAAAAAAGCAAAAGTGATTAGCCGCATAGGGGGCTCGAACCCCTGACATTCAGATTACTTTCGTTTCTTAAAAGTCTGACGCTCTACCAACTGAGCTAATGCGGCACTGAGGGATCCAGGGGGAAAGATGGTCATGATTGGTGAATTGGTTGATCTTTTAAAGATTGATAAGGTCAAAAACTGCCACTCAAAATTTGCATAGAAATATTATTAATTTGCATTCCTATTCAGGTCCTATTTAGTTCCTTTATAGTTCCTTCCAGGTTCCGTTGTTTCCTTATGGGTCCTATTTAGTTCCTATTTAGTTCCTATTTAGTTCCTATTTAGGTCCTCGATTAATCAAATGTTAATTTGATAATGGATTTTCAAAGAAACAAAAAGAATTACTGTTTCAGAGGATTCAATCAAAAAAGAATCCAAAATCTGATCGGATCGGCTATCTGATCGGCTATTGTCTAAAGCATGAAATTTCCATTGAAACCTGTTCCGAGAATTGAGCCGTATGACCAAGGGAATTCCATTGAACTTCGATTGCATTGATTGCACTGAGTAACTCTTGAGATTTTAGAGTTGAACTTTTAAATTCCCTTACGCAAAAGCATAACACGATCCACACGATCCCTGATCTCTGATCGCAGGCATCCACGCCGGTCTACGCCAATCTTTCAACTCGCCAACATACTGTAAATCTTGAAAATCATTCAGGATCAATTCATGGCTTTGACTATTTTTGTATAAAGATTTAAAAGACTTCTCCACTAGACTCCCACACATTGAAAAACATTGAAAAGCTCAGCTGTTTTCGGTCAATAATCATTGTATTCTATTCTAGCTCAGGGTTACTATTAGCTATAGCTAAAAAACAGATTGTTTTACTTTCTTTTTGTAATTCTGTAAGAAAACCAACAGTGATCGCGGCTCTTTTCCCTCGTTTCGCAATTTTCTTAATCGCTTCATCGCCAGCATTCGCTGTGTTGATGTCCATCACGTACTAAAGATCTGTTTACTAAAGATCTAAAGAGATCTACAGAGATCTAAAGAGATCTACAGAGATCTACAGAGATCTAGAGATCTAAAGAGATCTACAGAGATCTACAGAGATCTAAAGAGGTCTACAGAGATCTACAGAGATCTACAGAGATCTAAAGATATCTAGAGAAATCTAAAGAGATCTAGAGATCTAAAGAGATCTAAAGATCTAAAGAAATCTCGAGATCTAAAGTACTAAAGACTAAAATCCATAGCTTTCAAGTGATTTATCTTTTCTATACGGTTTACTATAACATCTAAAAACTGATTTATCTCATAGGTTACGCTAGCTAAGTGATGCTTTAAAGAAGCTTCGGTTTGAAGTCTCAGAGTCAAATAAATTATTATATTCTTACAGTATCAAAACTTAGATTGATTCTTAGTCAAAGAAAATCGAGCTAATCACAATTCTCCCCTCCTCACCTTCGCTTTCTCATCATCGTCCATATCGGTGAAGAGATTCTCGCCCAATTTATACCCCCTCGCTTTTTTATTTTCCTGAAAAAGATATTCAGCTAAAGCTTTGAATCTTTAAAATATCTCACCTCATCAATTTCTTTTTTATTTTCTTTCCAAATTTTTGCTCTTTTCTGTACCTCTTCTTCACTATGATAACTTTTCTTCCATCTAAACTTTATTTACCGTAAATATTGTAATAGTACCCCACCCCCCTCGTACAGTCGTGTAGTCGCAAAAGTTTTTTAGTTTTTCATTTTTTGCAAAGCACCCGTACTTTCAAAAAAATGCGTCTTTAATATCAAAAAATAGCTGAAATTCAGGGCTATTTTTTGATACCTAAGCGTGCATTGTAGCATAAACCAGTGTCGAGAAAAACTAGTTCAAAGCTAGACAACGCAACACTCCGCACCGTCATTATGGGGCTGGGGTACTATTACAGTATTTACGGTATTTGATTACTGGTTTATTTGATTATTGAATTTACCGTAAATATTGTAATAGTACCCCACCCCCTCGTACAGTCGTGTAGTCGCAAAAGTTTTTTAGTTTTTCATTTTTTGCAAAGCACCCGTACTTTCAAAAAAATGCGTCTTTAATATCAAAAAATAGCTGAAATTCAGGGCTATTTTTTGATACCTAAGCGTGCATTGTAGCATAAACCAGTGTGGAGAAAAACTCGTTCAAAGCTAGACCACGCGACACTCCGCACCTTCATTATCGGGATGGGTTACTATTACGGTATTTAACTTAAAATTTTATTTAAAAAACTCACTTAACAGTAAAGTTTATGAAATGATCCAATTGGAAATCATTGAGAATTCCCTTGGAATGTTTTTTGATTTCATAAAGCTTTAGCTTTAGTGCAATGCTGAACGTCAAGAAAACGAGGGTAAAGAAAACAAGGAGACGAATCATTCTAAAGTTAATTCTAAAGTTAAACTTCTTCTTTTATTAGCTGAATATTATGTTTACATTAAAGTATACTATACAGAATACTATAAAGGCTCTTAAATTTCAAATTTTTAACTTAAAGTAAGCTACAATACTTTTTCCGTACTATAGTACGAAACCAGCTACAGTACTTTTTCCGTACTACAGTACGAAACCAGCTATAGTACTTTTTCTGAATACGCTTCTATAGTAGTCTAAAGCAAATATCTTACAGTAATCGTTAACAAAACTCCTATGTTTACAGTATTCTGGTGTACTTTAAAATCAATCTTGCAAACACAAATCCGGTGCACGGAATTCTTCATTTTTCTTGTAGAAACGGAAGAGAATGAGGAGTTCAGTGCGCTAGAAAGGATGCGTTTACAAAAGCGCAAAGAATAAAGTCTAACTTTTCAACAAACCTTTCCAAATCGATACCGATCGGAACAAATTGAACTTTCCCTTGTGTTCAGAAAATTCGAATTCGAATTCTTGATTTTCTGCTCACTTTTTATACGAAAATTTACGTCAACACGTGCAAACGATTTTTGAATAAAGCTCAACTGTCCCCAACTGTTTTTTTGGCTTTTGAAAATCCCATTGTTATTTTTTTTGCTTTTTGACTTGCTTCTGAATGTCACAAAATCAAAGTCTAACAAATTTTGTGTGGGCGACCGATCAAGAGAAGAATAAGAAAAAAATCGTTTCCTAAATAACATCAAATTATAACGACTATTGAATTGAAAACCAACAATGGTTTCGTTACAAAAATTTCAAAATATGAGCCCGATGCGGGGCTCGAACCCGCGACAGCCAGATTAAGAGTCTGGTGCTCTACCGACTGAGCTAACCGGGCTATGACGAAGATCTTTTTGGAAGCGTTTATAAGGAGAGTGGGGCATAGAATGTCAAAACTGTCAAAGTGTCAAAAATGGCAACAAAAGAAACAAAAGAAATAAAGAACCTTTTCGTCGCTGCTGTCCATGTTTGAAGAGATGAATAATAGTAATGAATGAGAAGAATAATAGCAAATCACTTGATAAATAAGATAATAAATCAAACTATAATATTTTGACTATAGAATTGCAAAACAAGCAAAACAAAAAAAGCAATGGTTTTTTCACAAAAATGTCAAAATATAAGCCCGATGCGGGGCTCGAACCCGCGACAGCCAGATTAAGAGTCTGGTGCTCTACCGACTGAGCTAACCGGGCTACGGGAAACCCTTTTGTGAAATCGTTCATAAGGAGAGTGGGACATGTCGAAACTGTCAAAAATGGCAACAAAATAAAAAGGCTTTCCCTTTATCTCTGCTTACAAAAGTGCTGTTTTTATGTTTTTGTAATTATTTTTGTAATTATAATTGTAATTGTAATTGTTCTTTTTCTTTAACAAAATTCCTTTGATAAATTTTGACAAATGCTTTCAGTTTGATGTTTTAAAATCTGCTCCTTTTCCTGGTTTGAATCTTTTGATTAACAATGTTGATTAACAATGTTGTTTGAACTTTGTTAAACTGTTTTGTAGCAAAAACAGTTGTCTAGTGTCTTCTAAGTCATTTTCAATGAAAGATTGAAAGATTTTAAGCAAAAATGGAGCAAATGTTTCCACATTGACAAGTTCTTTGTGTTTTCAGCGCTGGTTTTGAAGTATATATTTGGTTGTCCGGAAATAAATGAGCGTTTTCAACTCGAATATTTAAAATCCCATAACTTGATCCAAACAAAACTTTATTAATCAAAATAAGAACCATTACAATTAACACATTCTTGCCAACGAGAAACAAGTTTATTTATGCCGGTAGCATAGAAGTCCGGGCTTCTGGAGACGATAAAGTCAGCGAAGGCGTTTTTGGTAGGGTCTTGAGTGTTGAGTTTTAAAGCATCTCTCCCGGAGAAAGTTGTCGAGGTGCTTGAAAAAGTGGTAGTCGGTAGGCGAAAGATCCGGTGAATATGGCGGATGAGGTAAAGTCTCGTGGATTCGTGCGTGGATTCGTGCATGGATTCGTGCGTGGATTCGTGCATGGATTCGTGCGTGGATTCGTACGTGGATTCGTACGTGGATTCGTACGTGGATTCGTATATTTGCTTCCACCAGGGTCTTCAGTTCGTCGTCACCGAGTTCAAGAGGACGGCCACGGCCTTCTTTATCTTCGAGATCAAAATCACCAGCTCGAAATTTTCGGAACCAAGTTCGCACTGTTGACTCGCCGACACTGCCTTGGCCCCAAACTTCGTTAATGTTACGAGCCGTTTCAGCTGCATTGCGACCGAGTTTGAACCCATAAAAAAAATCTGGGGAAAGTTGGTTTCGGACATCTAAAACGGCGAAGCTTAAAATTCGCAAAAAATTTTATTTTCAACAAAATTTAAAAGTATGGTTAAAGAGAGCACGAACTCAGCTTTCTAATGGTTGATAACATTACAAGGTACAGAGCATAGTTTATTGAGAAAAATGTACCCAAATAATAAACAATACAAAACGCTCATTTATTTTTGGACAACCTAATATTTAAAAATGATAAAGGAAGTTTGTTAAAGTTTTTGTGGGAGAAAGTTTATTAAAGTTTCTTCAATTTTTATTGAATATTGATTAGTTTACAGTGGACGCTAGATAGTAAATCATAGAAGCGATGCTCGAAAAATGATTTACTATCGTTTTGATTTACTATCGGAGAGTTTTACTAACTTTTCAAAGCTGTTTTTAATGATTTACTATCGAGAGTTTTGCCTAATCAGTCCTAAAAACATAAAAGCTGATACTGAATAAGCTGATAAAAACCATTTTATGACTTTCACACGACGTTTAAATGCTTAAACACTAGTAAACACTAGGCTTTACGGAAATCAACTTTTCAAAGCTGTTTTTAATGACAAGAAAATTAGAATAGCACCTGCTTGTCAGCAAGAGTGTAAGCATCTAAGCAGTTGGAAGCTTTTATAGTCAAATATGGGAACTTTGGCAAAAGTTAAGTGATTTACAATGAGACTTCCTATGTAATAAAATGGATTTGAATGAATGAATGGATGAACTTGCTGTTGAATGCTCTTTTTTTCGCATCGTTTGACTTCGTCAATCGTTTCACTGAATATTTTGCTTGGATAGTAAATCAAATGTAAATTTTGCTTAACCCATTCGAAACTTCTGCAGCGAATAATCGCTGCAACAAAAACTCAGGAACGGACCGCTGCAGCGATTATTCGCTGCAGCGCTAATTGAGCTATTTTCATTCAATTAATTGGTCTTTTTTGCTGTTTTTCAGCATTACATGTATATTCCAATTGTAGCAGATCTATTGGGTTGGGGAGAATGAGTCGGCGCCGAAAATGAAAAAAATGTCTAAAACTTCTATTCGATTTCGTCAAATAATATGCGTTTGATATGAGTAAAATGGTTAACTAATTCTCTACAAAATCACATTTAAAAGAAAATTCAAACAGCGCCTCCGCTCAAGAAAAAGCCATTTTTTCACAAAAACTACAAACTGTGATCTAGAAAAAACCATTGGTGGGATCTTCCTGCAAATTTGGCAACTTAAGTAATTGAATGTGCTCTATCTTTTTTATATAAACACCAAAGAAGGTTTATGTGAAAGAAACTGTTCAAATGATGAGTCGGACTCTTTGCCATTTTAACCAGCTGCGTTTCGAAGTTCATAAACTCTACGAAAGAAAAGCTTTGTGGAATCTCTCAAAAGTGATTTTGTAGAGAAATAGTGGATCCTTTTGATGAAACCAAACGTATGTTTAAAGAAGGCTTTATGTGTGCAAAAAGTCCCTTTAAAGTTTGGCGCCGACTCATTCTCCCCAACCCAATACAAATTACGTGGGCAAAAAAGATGTTTCATATTTACCCGGAATCAATGCAGTCTCTGGTTTTGCATTGAAATGTACCATAATAGCTCTAATCTTATAAAGCCGATCTCCTGCAGGATCCAGTTCATTATCACAAAAACGCAGGTTTCGAAGAATAGATTCAAATTTTGCTCTTGACACAATGTGGGACATGTGGGAAAATCCTCCTAATCCAGGCCTGCTACTCCAGTAGTCACGAATCTTCGGTAATTTGACGATTCCCATTTGAAGATACAGAGCCAGGAAGAGCTTGCATCGAAATCCTGTCAGTTTTTTTCCTTTTTCCATGTTTATTAGATTCGCCTACTAACATGTTGATTAATTTGTCGTCGATAAAATTAAAATAATATAGGATCTTGAAAAGTACTGAAGTCAAATCCAAATCGTTCTTCATCAAAAATAAATGGTGTAGGAGACTCTCTTGCATCTTTCCAACCATAAATAAACTGCTTCGGAGTCAAAAATGTCAAAAAAGGGCTTGGTCCGTAGACGAAAAAAAAGAAAAAACGCTGCGGTTTCGAATGGATTAAAAATCAATGATTTTTCTCAAATTTTTAGAGTAATAGGTCTATTACAGAGCTAAATTTACGATAATTGGATAATAGTACAGTACTCGCAAGTACGGTAATACTATAAAGATCTTATAGATTATCCTCCAACCGTCATTTGTACTCCCCACTTCGCTCTCGTTGCCAATTTCTTGATCGACGCGTCGGCTTGATCCGGCAAGATTTGCATTTAGAATCAGATCATGCTTACTATAGTCTAGACAGGTTTTAGGGGGTACTGTAGTCATTTACACTGTACCCTAACCCAGCCTGATGGAATAACCACGGTTTCTGTTTTTAGGATATATCCTACAGTAAGCTTTATTAAATAATATAAAGAAATGAATATAAAGCATTGATTACGGTAGCCAGAGCTGGCTTTAGGGAAAGTACTTGATTCGGTGAAGTCGGTGCTCAGGTACTGTAACCTCTACGGCTGTAAGATTACAGTAAGATCTAGAATTAGAGTATAGGTCTATTACAGAGCTAAAGTTACGATAATTAGATAATAGTACAGTACTCGCAAGTGCGGTAATGCTATAAAGATCTTATAGATTCTACTTCAACGCACATTTGTACTCCTCTCTTCGCTCTCGTTGCCAATTCTCAAACTTGTTTTTATTTTTTAGTGAAACTGATAAAAGATTACAGTTATAGTTGATGATTTTGATCAATTCTTTTTTGATTTTCATTTGATTTTCTTTTGATTTTCGCTGATTTTCTTTTGATTTCTTTCGATTTTGTTTGATACAAGCAAAACATTTATTTTTCCGTCTCTTTTTTATTATTTTTAGTGTGTTCCGATAAGCCACGGGAAGAAAACACCGCGTGACTCCATTCCACAATTGTTCACACTCTTTCGCATCTGAAAATTTTGATTTGAAGCTGAATTTAAAGCTGAATTTAAAGCTGAATTTGAAGCTTCTATTCAATATTTCTCTTTCTATTTCTTCAATAATCTTTTCGACTTACCCTGAAATATCCACCTTCACCCCAGCTCGCACCCCACGAGTTCCGTACGATCCAATAAGGAACACCGTTTTGAGCACCTAAAACTGGATACTGAAATGGATGCTTGTGTACTTTGTGCTCAAAATTTGTAAACGCATCTTTCTGGTGCACTGGCTTTATCGTTTTTCTCAAAGTAACGACTTGTTTTTTCAAGAAAAGTGAAGAAAGAGCACTAGAAGCTGTTTATGTAGGTACAGTAAGCCTTCTGTCTACTCTACAGTACTTTATTTTAAATCAGCTTTCCTAATAAGCTTTCCTAATAAACGTTAAACCCTACCGTATCCAACGATGGTCATCGAATGAGCGCCGACATTATTGGCGCTTGTGCAAGTGCTTTGCGTTGGATAGAAGATCCCGCCCGTGTACGAGTAGATCGAGTTTGGCACGTAAATGCCTAGAGACTCATTTCAGCTTTAGCACGATCTAGCTATGCTATTCTATTCTATTCTAGCTACTAGATCTGGGGAATTGTCAACGTCAATTTTCATAAAAAATGCCATATCTTTGCTGAATTTCACTTTAATCTTTTTCTCTTTGATATCAATCGATAGAAAATGAAATCCTCCATCAATTGATCTCAAAATCAAAAAGATCAGAGTGAAATTCGCAAAGCTATGGCATTTTTCCGTTGACTACCTATTGACGTTCAGGGAAAATCCCCACATCTAATAGCTACCGTAGTTTTAAAGACAGATTTTCTATAACCCACTGAAAGCCACTGCTCCATAGTAATAATTGTATGATTCCATTTGTGAGACAGTTGTCAATTGATACCAAGTGCTGACCGTCATTGTTCTTGCCTGGAATGAGTCTTTTTAGATCCGCACTGTAGCTATTTACTTGCGTACTGTACTCTAGAACCGTAGGGATACTGTAGCTTAGTGTAGCTACTGATTATGTCTACTGTAGCTTTTCTCGAAACCCTACCGTATTATAGCACGTTCCTTTGACGCCTTTGTATGGATACGAAGCACGAGGAGCATTTCCATAGTAAATGGAATAGCTAAAACATCGTTTACGGTACAATACTATGTAGAATTCCAATTTTAGTTCTAGAATTCTCTTACTTGAACACTTTCTCCGGCCATCCACCATTGCAACCATTGTTTGTCCCAGAGCAGTCGATGATTTGCTAGAAAGGAAAATCTTTAGCTTTTTTAGCTCTTTTAGCTTTCTTTTAGCTCTCATTTAGCTCTCTTTTAGCTTTCATTATATCAGTCTTATTCTAAATTGTTTTTTGAAAAATGCAAAAATAATTAGCCGCATAGGGGGCTCGAACCCCTGACATTCAGATCGCTTTCGATTCGTAAAAGTCTGACGCTCTACCAACTGAGCTAATGCGGCCATGTTTTGTGCGAGGGAAAAAGGGTCTCAAAACACGGCCAAGCGCCGAATTTTTCAGATCTTGAAAAGTATCTTTAAACATTAAAGTTATTCAGTTTTCAATAAAATATAAATTTGCTGGAAAATTCTTTATAAAAATATTTAAGATAAAAAAATGATACCTGTTCAGAAAATTGAGACAAACTGTGTCCAAGCCAGTTCCATTGAACCTCGATCGCGTTGATAGCACTGAAATGACTTGTAAAATGGCTTGCAAACATGTATACTTTGTGTATTTTGTGCTTAAACAAGTAAAAGCATCTTTTCTAGTATAGTTGGCTCTTTAATTTTCAATAATTCATCTAGTTTCACTCACGCAAATGCATAACAACTTCCGCATTGTCCTTGATCTCTCACTGGTGGCATGTAGGCAGGTTGACGCCAATCGATTGTTTCACCAACGTACTGCAAAGAGGATAGGTTTTTTAGGGAAGCTTTTAGAAAGATCATGCTTTAGAAAGATCATGCTTTAGAATCAGATCATGTTTACTGTAGTCTAGAGAGGTTTTAGGGGGTACTGTATAGACTTGTGTTTCGGTTGGCTCTTTTCGGATCGGTTTCGGTTACGATTCAACCCAAGTCAACCGAAATCTTTCGGTTCGGTTCAATCGAAAAGATGAGTCTCTCGGTTCGGTTCGGTTAAACCGAAAACATGAGTTTTTCGGTTCGGTTCGGTTTCCGTTCAACCGAAAAATCTTTTTTTTCGGTTCGGTTCGGTTAACCGAAACCGAAAACGAAAACAAACCAAAAAAGAACGTTTCCGGTTCAACCGAAACACAAGTCTAGTACTGTAGTCTTTTCAGAGCCGCTTACCGTAACCCAGACTCATGGAATAGCTGCGATTTCTGTTTTTAGGCTACAGTAAGGTTTATTAAATAATATAAGGAAATGAATATAAAGCATAGACTACGGTAGCCAGAGCTGGCTTTAGGGGAAGTACTTGATTCGGTGAATCCTTTATACATTATGCTGAGATTTGCCCAGGTACTGTAAGGCTTAAGACTACAGTAAGGTCAAGAATTAGAGTGTAGGTCTATTCGAGAGCTAAATTTACGATAATTAGATAATAGTACAGTACTCGAAAGTACGGTAATATTAAAAAGATATTATAGATTCTCCTCCAACCGTCATTTGTGCGCCCCTCTTCGCTCTCGTTGCCAATTTCTTGATCGACGCGTCGGCTTGATCGGCAAGATTTGCATCCATCACATACTGAAAATAAAGTTTTATCATTCCCAGACGATTTGAAATACTATAAAGATTAATTTCAAGCTTTCAACACACATTTTTTCTCTCTTTCTTATCCATATCGGTGAACATATTCTCTCCACATGTGTATCCATCAGCTATCGCGTTTTCCTGAACAAATTGACTTTAATAAAAGATTTTTTTAATCTATTCTATAAATTCATCATTCATTTATTGTTTTAAAAACAAAAATCGCCAACAAACCGCATCAATATCGGCTTTATTTTGCTTCCAAATGTTGGCCCTTCTCTTCAGCTCGGTCTCGTTTCCATTATAGTTTTTCTTCCATCTTGAAAATCATTTCTTTTCTTTTCTCGAAAACTTCTTAAGTTAAATCTTTTCAAACTCACTTTGCCATATAATTTGCAAAGTTCTGCGTTTCTAGATCATTGAGAACGTCTTTGAGAACACCTTTCAAATCGAGCTTTATTTGAAGAGCGATGATAGAGAAAATGAAGGTAAAGATGAAGAAAATTGAGCGAAACATTCTAAAAAAAAGAAAAACATTGTGTACTTTGTGCTTAAAAGCTTTCTTTTTCTCTTTATATTGTATTCAATTGGAATGTTTCACAATTTCTCATAGATTCTAGAAGTTTGCTACAGTAGATTCTATAACTATAGATTCTAGAAGTTTGCTTCGATTCGCTACCGTAATATCGATTTGCTAACAAACAAAATCTAGGCACAGTTTCTTCCTTTTCTTGTAGGGATTTGATATCATAAGAAAATGTAAGCATTGAGTGCACTAGAAAGGAGATGTTAATGATTCAGCTCATTTTTGAGCTCATTTTGGCTGTTTAGTTTAGATGTTTAGCTGTTTGGTGGATTTTTGATCAAATGCTATGTTCAAATGCTCAAAATCTATCGACGCTTGCGAATATTTGATAATTGTTGAACCAATTATTCTGTTTATTTCATGTTATACTAGAGAGAAAGAGAAAGAAAGAGAGAGAGAAAGAAAGAGAGAGAGAAAGAGAGAGATAAAGAGAAGAGAAAGAAAGAGAGAGAAAAAGAAGAGAGAGAGAGAGAAAGAGAAAGAGAAGAGAAAGAAAGAGAGAGAGGAAGAGAGCGAGAGAAAGAGAAGAGAAAGAAAGAGAGAAGAGAAAGAGAGAGAGAGAGGAGGAGAAGAGAAAGAGAGGGGAAGCAGCTGAGTTCAAAGTTTGTTACTCGATTGAAACCACGAGCAATTCTTCAGTTCTGATCGACAAAACTCAATTCAACGTGCTGGTATGCTATCTTCATTAACCGTTTTAGAAACAGTAAATCAATCAAAACACAAAAGACGATTTATTTTATTGAAAAACCCCTACCACTTCTTTACAAAATACTTCTCAAGTGTTTTAAAAGCTCTTATTTTGCTTTTAAGAGTCGAACTTTCAAATTTCAAGAGTCAAACTTTCAAAATAAACCCCTTAACCTTTCTCTTCTACAAAAATCTATTTTAAATAGAAAAAGAGAAAATAAAAAGTTCAGAGTACATCACCAGTACCATGGTCAACTAAGCATGTAACGCAAAAATGCAATGCACTCCAGTCTGCTTTACTTCAATTTAGTACAGACCACTCCTGTACGGAGCAAAAGATTTTCCTTTCCAGCAAATCGTGGATTGCACTGGGGATAACTATGGTTGTGGGGGTGGATGGACGGAGAAAGTTTTCAAGTAAATGAATTTTAAAAGCAAGTAACTATCTATTCAGCTATTCTGTCACTCCTGTCAGCTGACTGAGTTTCAGCCAATGATCTGAATTGATTGGGCTAATTGGACTCGCTTGTAATCCTTTATAAATTATGCTAAGAAATGCTATTATTAGACCAATTAAATTGCCTTTAAATTTTGCCTTTTTATTGTTTTATTTATATCAGAAAATTATTTGTCCTACTGTTTTTTTTTTCGTTTCTTTTTTAAGAGATAAATGAGAATAATTTCTTCGCGAATTTGCATCATAATAAGTCAAAATTTGTCTTAAAATATCGAAAATTAAACACACTTTTTAATTATTAGCAATCTTAGCAATTCTTAGCAATTTAATACAAGCAAACCAACGTTTGTTTAAAGAAACCAAAAAGCTGATGAGCAACAGATACAAACAAAGAGTACTCAATCTAATAAGACTAATTTGTTTTTGGATTTTCACCGGTATTGCTCTTGTTCAAGGAAAAGTAGAATTATTACCGTATTTTCTTTAATATTAGTGCACTCCGCCGAGCCGAGTTGATGACTATTTGACGGTTTCAAAGCTTTTGCAGAAGCTCAACCCTCTAATCCCCCACTAGATCTCATCGTCAGCTACATTTTCCGATCCCACATCGATAGGTTCTGATAAGCGGTTCTCGAGATTGCGAGGAATTTAGGCGACGCTCTGGGTGCACTACTATTAGAGAAAATACGGTATATTGCATTTTGAGCTGAAAAAAATGCTCCTATGAATAATGTAAAGGTTTCTATAGTTGTTATTAAAAAATATACCATAAATACTGTAATAGTACTCTAGTACAGTTGCGTAGTCGCAAAAGTTTAGTATTTCATTCTTTCGAAGCTCGTTCTTTCCAAAATAAGCGCTGAACTCCAGCTTTTTTTTATCTCTAAGCGCAAATTGTAGCTTAAAAAAAGGTCAAGAAAAACGCGATCAAAGCTAGACTACGCGACACTCCGTTCCATTATTCGGATGGGATTCTATTTGCGGTAGATTCTCCTTGGAAAGTCGATTATATCATTAAATTTAACTACCAAAGTGTACCAGATCGCTTTTCCTCTACAAGCATCAAAAGACTTAAAACTTGGGTAATTAAACCGGCCCAAAGGACTTTTCTCGAGGAGTTCACCTAGAGCAGTGTGCCAGACCCCAAATTTTTCATGTGAGTGACATGAAAAGAGCGCAAAAAGCAGATCAAACGGTGATTTTTTTTTATTCTTTTCTGTCCATATTTAGCTTCATTCTGAAACTATATCGTGGCGAATTTCGAGAAAAACTCTTCAATTTTGCTCTCCAGATCGCTTTTCCTCTACCAAGCATCAAAGAACTCAAAACTTGGGTAATTAAACCGACCCAAAGGGCTTTTCTCAATTAGCTGAATCTAATAGGATTCATTTGTTTTTGGATTTTCACCGGTATTGCTCTTATTTAAGGAAAAGTAGAACTATTATATTGCAATTTGAGCTGGAAAAATGCTTCTATGAATATTGTAAAGACGGAAATTCCTTCTTCATCAATCCATTTCCTTAAACTCTGTCCTTTCTCTTTCTACCGTAATCTTGTCTCGATTTTTATCCAATTTATTCACCTTTTTGTCTGGCTTAAAAGGGAAAAGGGACAAGATTTAGGAAAAGTCAAGAGAAACGTTTTCTCTATGTATACGGTAACTGATTGAATATCTTTCATAAATCCCACAAACCTTTTCCTTTCGAAGATCCTTTAGGTGTGAATAGAGAGGGATTTAAATGTGTTTTGTTGTGGCCCGAATAGTGAGCTCACTTTTCAATATTTCCCCTCACATCATTCGGCCATTTTATACAGAATTTTTTGAACATTGTTTGCGCGTTGGCGGAAATTCCAATTAAAACGATCACGCGAAAGTTGGTCAAAAGCTTCCATTGACCTGTGAGTTTTTACCGAAAATCACGTTCTTTGAGTTGTTTGGAAAATTTGCATTGTTGGATTTCTTTTTTGTTTGAAATTTTTGCGTTTTATAAGTGATGACCTCACAAAAAAATGCACAATGAAAGCCGTTTATTTAATCGAATTTTGAATTCAACAAGTTCAACATTGCTTTTTGAAAACGTAGACGGGAATTTCTGTGGAAACTAGAAAACTTTGTTTCAGAACGGAAAAACAATGAAAAGTCTTACCAAATTTTAGTGAAAGTTTAGTTCTTCATTGGGTTGTTTACTGTTTCTGAACATTTAAGAAATTTTAGAAAAATGCAAAAGTGATTAGCCGATTTCATTTAGCATTTAGCTTTCATTTAGCTCTCTTTTAGCTTTCATTATATCAGTCTTACTATTCTAAATAGTTTTTGCAAAAATCCAAAAGATAATTAGCCGCATAGGGGGCTCGAACCCCTGACATTCAGATTGCTTTCGATTCGTAAAAGTCGTGACGCTCTACCAACTGAGCTAATGCGGCCATGCTTTGGTTTGGGGGAAAAAGGGTCCCAAAAGACGGCGAGTGGAATCTTGTTGAACCCATAGAATCTTACCACTCGAAAATTGTCAGTGAATCAGTGAAACAAGGCCGGACCGAGAATCAATTCCCCAGGTTGAGGCCAAGCCAAAGTCAAGGAATAGTCACGGCAAAAACCTTGAATTGACCAGAAGAAGCAAATAAATTGCTTTTTGAAAAAAACAAAAGTGATTAGCCGCATAGGGGGCTCGAACCCCTGACATTCAGATTGCTTTCGATTCGTAAAAGTCTGACGCTCTACCAACTGAGCTAATGCGGCCCTGGCACCTTGGGGGAAAAAGTCGCCCAAAAGACGGGGAGTCCCTGATTATTCAATCTTGGTAAGTACTTTTTGATTGTTTAGAATTCAAAACAATATCAAATCTCTATTTTAAAATTTAGATCTATAATTTTACAAATCAGATCATTACTATATATATATGTCGTAGCCGATTATGAATTTCAGCTGATTATGAATGGGTGGGTCCAGGGACATCCAATCAACAAGTATTTGTTATCATTGAACCAGAATCGAATGATTGGGTCCAGGGGCATCCAATCAACAAGTATTTGTTATCATTCAACCCAGAATCGAATGATTGGGTCCAGGGGCATCAATCAACAAGTATTTGTTATCATTCAACCAGAATCGAATGATTGGGTCCAGGGCATCCAATCAACAAGTATTGTTATCATTCAACCCAGAATCGAATGTTGGGTCCAGGGCTCAATCAACAAGTATTTGTTATCATTCAACCAGAATCGAATGATTGGGTCCAGGGGCATCCAATCAACAAGTATTTGTTATCATTCAACCCAGAATCGAATGATTGGGTCCAGGGGCATCCAATCAACAAGTATTTGTTATCATTCAACCCAGAATCGAATGATTGGGTCCAGGGGCATCCAATCAACAAGTATTTGTTTCTTCAACCGAATCGAATGATTGGGTCCAGGGGCATCCAATCAACAAGTATTTGTTATCATTCAACCAGAATCGAATGATTGGGTCCAGGGGCATCCAATCAACAAGTATTTGTTATCATTCAACCCAGAATCATTGATAATTATGTTCAATTTTTTAAATTAGCAAGATTTGATAAAAAGAAAAAAAATTACGGGACTTGAAAGTTTTCTCTCGAAAAAATAGTTTTTTTTTGCTCTAATTTTTTTTCTTTTTATCAAATCATGCTAATTTAAAAAAATTGAACATAATTATCAATGATTCTGGGTTGAATGATAACAAATACTTGTTGATTGGATGCCCCTGGACCCAATCATTCATAATCGGCTGAAAATCAATCGGCTGAAATTCATAATCGGGCTATGGGATTCCCGCCGATTTTGAATGAAACGTTGTAGTGCCCGCAATTTCTAATAATAAACTCACAAATTTCTTATCAATCGACGCAGAATTGAATTCGCTACAAAATGATATAAGATTGTCCTTATAAATTAAAGGGGTGCCAAAAAATTTCATTCATAATCGGCTACGACATATAAAAAAAATAATCTCTGTCTGTCTGTGCGTGCACTACGCGCATCCCTTTTGAGCATTAAAAAAAAAAAAAACATCTGTCGGTCCTTTTTGTCGTGGGGAATCGTCGTTGAAAACATTTTTTGTGTTTTGTTTTTGTGAAACAAACAAACACCAACCCTTGGATTTTGGTTATTTTGATTAACTCAAAATGTAATACCGTATTTCTTCGAATAGAAGACCGGGTAAAGTATCATCGCGTACTCCTGCGTGCAGCCCTTTTAATTTCTTTTCTGATAAAGCTTTCATGGTGCTATAGAGCTGGAAGATGGCTCAAAAATCTGTTAGCTCATGTGGTATTTTTGAGTCATTTTCCAGCCCTATAGCACTTCATTGAAAGCTTTTATGCAGAAAAGAAATTTTAAAAAGGGCTGCTACGCAGGAGTACGCGATGATACTCTTTACCCGGTCTTCTATTCGAAGAAATACGGTATCAAAATTGCCACTGCTGATGCAAGACAAATGATAAAGAATGCAATTCTTTTTCAGGAAACGCCTTACATATCCTTAAAGGCTGAAAACTCGGGATATTCGGTCTACTAAGCTGAATATCCATAGTTATTATTTGTAATAGAGATTGCGTTTCTATTAGAATAAATACGGTATATACAAAGCGAAATGACGACTTTTGTGGTCGGAATGATTGGTAAGTGATAAAGAAATCTGTTCCAAAAAAATCTAGATGATTTGGGATGATTGGTAAGTGATAAAGAAACCTATTCCAAAGATATCTAGACAATTAAATAGAACCGATGCTCCATTTGCACAAAGAAATCCATTTCCACGAATTTTCCATTATTTTCACACCCATTCATTCAAATTCAAATCGAGCATCGGTTCTATTTAATTGTCCGCCACTGTAGATCCAAAATAAATAGCAAAATACTTAATCTAATTGACAAGTTTGACCCAATAGAAGCTTAGTACTTGATTGCAAGGGAAATTTGCCACTGCTGATGCCACTGCTGATGCAAGACAAATGATAAAGAATGCAATCCTTTTTCAGGAAACGCCTTACATATCCTTAAAGGCTGAAAACTCGGGATATTCGGCCTACTAAGCTGAATATCCATAGTTATTATTTCTAATAGAGATTGCGTTTCTATTAGAATAAATACGGTATATAAACATTGTGGCGAATAGCCACTAAAAAGTTACCCAACTCTGGCAGCCTAAAAATTGGAGAAATATTGAGGAAATCGGTGCGCCTTCATTCTATTTCGCGCCCCAAATCATTTATTGTTTTGTACACGTGTCTATTGAAATCTCATGTAGTTGTGCCTTTTAAAAAGATTTTTGCAAAAAGTAGATGGCCACTGGCGGGGATCGAACCCGAGTTGTGTGTTCGTGAGGCAATTTGCATTTTAGCTGAAATTTACGAGGTGCGGCTTTCCAACACAGGAAATTCGTTTCAGGTTTACATTTTTACAATTTCCGAAGCAACTGCTGCTTTCTGCTGGTATTTTATTAAATAAAATTTTCGACTTTTACATCTTTTTCTTATTATTGTCCAATGCGTGAGAGAGGAAACGAAAGGGACAATCATTATTTTGATATTTTATTTCGAATCTATTAGGGTGGGGGCAAAAGAAACTGCTGATGGGTATCAGCTCTCATTTATCAGAAACGAGCGATGCTAACGGCATTATTTTTTTTATGTTTTGTTCGCATATTTGTTTGCTATTTATTTCGACATTTGAATTTTTTGGTTGTTGTTTATTTTATTTTTAAATGCTTATATTTTTTATTCAGATCATGGTCGAGCAAAAGTTTGTGCTACGAGCAGCATTACTGTTTAACTTCAAAATTCTGGAAAGTCTGCTGCCGAATCACATCGTTCTCTGTGCTGCTTTCGGAGATGGCAGTTTGTCTCTCAGGCAGTGTCAGACTTGACTTCAACGATTCCGAGAGGGAGACCAGACTTTGGAAGATTATGAGCACGGTTCGAGGCCAGAAGTCGTGAACGAAGCCAAGCTGAGGGACGTTATTCAGGCCGATCCATGCCAATCTGCTCGAGATCTTGCGAAAATATTCCATTGTGATCATGGCACCATCGAACGCCATCTTTTTTTTAAAATTTACCGTCAAATCGGCAGTTTCTTTTGCACCACCCTAATAGCAAAATCACTAATCTAGCGAGAAAATACAATAAATCAATCGTTTATTCAGTGTTTCAAAAGTCAAAGGAAAAGCATAGAAAGTGAGATCTTTAGAGATCTTTAGAGGAAGGACAAGAGAATCAGAGATATTCAAAATCAAAGCATCAAATAAGATTTCACAGAAAAGAGCTACTTTTCTGCACACTCCGGCGCACAAAAAGCCTAAAAAACAATCTAAAAACAAATTTGAGAAACTTGGGCAAGAGAAGCATTACGGCAATAAAACTTAGAAGGATGGGAAGATGATCCGTCACCCCCGCGAACTCCTTGATCCCATCCCACATTGATCACTCCTTCAACTCGTCCCACATTGGTCACTCCTTCATCTCGTCCCACATTGATCGCTCCTTCATCGTCGCGTCTCCAGTGAGCCATCGATTTCCATAGTTTGGAACGTAGACGAGTTGACCGGTGACCCTAGCTTTCCTTGTCCCACCTGGACACTTCAGCTCGCACTCTTGGTCGATCACCGCTTGCAGGAATCTCATGTTGGTCACTCGTCTCTGTTGAGTGCCATCGCATTGAAGTACGGCCGAGATCGAAAAGAGATATTCAAAATCAAAGAATCAAATAAGATTTCACAAAAAAAGAGCTACTTTTCTGCACAATTCAGTGTAGTTTTGAATAAAACGATAACGAACGATAAAACGAATAAAACGAATAAAACGAATAAAACGAATAAAACGAATAAAACGAATAAAACGATAACGAACGATAAAACGATAATGTTTTTCACTTTTCTTTATTTAACTTCCTTTTTTCAGCCAAAATTCGTGGAAAAATTGAGAAAAATGATAAAAATTGAATGATTGTTTTGAAAAATATTAACTATCTTTTGAAATTTTGACGAAAAAAACGAAAAAAACGAAAAAAACGAAAAAAACGAAAAAAACAAATAATATTTTGCTCAAAACACTTTTAAATATCAATTTTTCGTATAAAAATAATCAAAAATCTTAAGTTTTAAATGAAAATTTCGTTTTCAATTTGTATAAAACTTTATCGTTTTTGAAAATCTTTTAAAAAAAAGAAAAAAAATACATTTATTGAAAGCCAATAATGTGATACAAACAAAGGATACATATAATAAGACATAACGGTCTAAATACACAATTTTTATGGCACTGCGGCCGTCACCCCTATTATCCCTATTACCCAAATGTTGTGAAAGAAAAAAACCCACTTGGTGGGAAAAAGAAAGATTTTTTGGTCTTGCCAGCGTGATTGAACCCTCGACCTTCCGCTTAAAAGACAAGACTTCTAACCGGTCGGCCATCTGGCGCTTTAATGCTTAAAGCTTAAAGTTTTTATTGGAAAATTGAAACTTTTCAAAAGCTTTCTTTAATAATCTTTAAAGAAATTGATAAAAATCAATAGATTTTATATTTTATATTGGGTTGATGCATAATTATCCGGACTTCTTTTTGCGTGCTTGTATCTTTTTTGTTTTGAAAGCTTTTTGTCTATTTCTTTTTTTTAAATATTCGTTATTCTTTAGTGAACAAAATGCGTGTCGACAATCATATCCATCTTCGCCATATCATGCTCTACCACTTCGAAAAGGGATGGTCTGCCGCAGAGTCGTTTCGCGATCTCAAAGAACTGGAGAAGCCCCAACGGACTACCACGTCAATCGATCGCTCAAAAATTGGCAAACAAATAAGATCTACAACGATTTGGATGACTTGATAGACGATGTTAAAGCGTGGATTGCCTCCAAAGATCGTTTATTCTTCGCTCGTGGAATCGATCGTCTTCCAAGCAAATGGCAATCAGTTATTGATGTAGGCGGTGAATATGCTCCAGAATAATCAATTAAACATATTTTTCTAACTATTTATGTTATTTTTTTGTTAAATAAAATCATTTATAAAAGAAGTCCGGATAATTATGCATCAACCCAATAAAATTAATTTTATAAAGTTTAGTTTCTAAGGCTAAATCTTTGACTATTTATATCAAGCTTTTCAATAAAACAATTAAAACAATTAAAATTAAACAATAAACAACCTTCCGCTTAAAAGACAAGATTTCTAACCGGTCGGCCATCTGGCCTTTACCCTAAATTTCCAATAGATAAGAGCGGTTTTCGCTAAAAAAAAAAAATACCTTTTTCTGAAATTTTGTTATGGATATTAATGGGGAAAAAATGGATGGTAAACGAAGCCAATGCAAATTATACAAAAAGCGGAATCAGAAAAAGAATGAGCTACCAAAAAGCAGCATTTTTGGTCAGCAAAAGTTTTTTTTTTCCATCTCTTCTGACACTATCATACATAGCTTTGAAAAAGCGCTATGTGATGTTGAAAATCTCCAAAAACGATTTTTCCTGTATGGATATAAACGTGTGGCGAATATCCACTAAAAGTTATCTAACTCTGACAGCCTAAAATTGGGAAAGTATTGAGGAAATCGGTGCGCCTTCATTTTATTTCGCGCCCCAAATCATTTATTGTTTTCTAGCTTGTTAGCTGAGTATCTTGTGCTAAAGCCTATATAAGGCAACTGTTGTTCATTTGTTTTTTTGTTATCTTTCTTTTTAAAACGAATAAAGTTTATTCGATTCGACAAACGAATAAAGTTTATTCGATTTAGAAATTTTTTGATAAAAACCGCTTAATTTGAGCCTAATTTCACAGAAAAAGAAGTAAAATGAGAAAAATTACATAGAAAAATGGGTACAAAGATTTAAAAGATAATGTGGCGAATATCCACTAAAAGTTATCTAACTCTGACAGCCTAAAATTGGGAAAGTATTGAGGAAATCGGTGCGCCTTTATTCCTTTTTCGCGCCCCAAATCATTTATTGTTTTCTAGCTTGTTAGCTGAGTATCTTGTGCTAAAGACTGTTGCAACTGTTGCTGCTGTTGCAACTGTTGCTGCTGTTGCAACTGTTGCTGCTGTTGCAACTGTTGCTGCTGTTGCAACTGTTGCTGCTGTTGCAACTGTTGCTGCTGTTGCAACTGTTGCTGCTGTTGCAACTGTTGCTGCTGTTGCAACTGTTGCTGCTGTTGCAACTGTTGCTGCTGTTGCAACTGTTGCTGCTGTTGCAACTGTTGCTGCTGCTGCAACTGTTGCAACTGTTGCTGCTGTTGCTGTTGCAAGCAATTGTTGTTCATTTGTTTTTTTGTTATCTTTCTTTTTTTTACTGCTTTCCTCTCATTGTGTGAAAGTTGTGTCCTAATTAAGACGAAATTGTTTCTGTTTTTATTGTCACTTGTCACAATTGTCACTTTTAATTCAATTGTCGATCTTGTTTGAAAGTTGCTCAAGTGAGAGCCCAAAGATTCCGAGTCAGTCGGCTATTGAATAAAGTGCTTTTTTAGTTCAAGTGAGATCAGATACCTCAAAACAAGAAATAACATGTCTTGAGTGAAGAGTGCCAAGCACGCAAACAATATTTCTTTGCAAAACGATGATGACGATATAGAAATTGAAAATATTATTGTTAAATTATTGTTACTTTTGTTGTTGTTGTTGTTGTTGTTTGGTTTTATAATAAATTAAAATATTTAAAAAAATTTTGGCAAAAATTAAACCGCTCTTATCTATGGAATTTTTGGGGTAACTTAAAATTAGCAATTAACGTTTGCCAAATCGTTTACCATTTCGGAGAAACGAAAATTTGGTGTCTTTTTTTGTTTCTTTTGATTTGTTATCGAACAATTTGAGATCTTTCAGCCTTTTCAACCTTTTCGAAACTCTTTTTCGACGATTTATTATTTATTTTTCTGTTTTCTTTTAACGAAAATCGATGATTTCTCAACTTTTCACTATATTCTTACTGCTATTTTTGATTTTTATACAAGGTAAGTTTGTTAATTGAATATTCATTTCATTCTATTTCATTTCAATAGTTAAAATGATAAAGAGTTTGAAATTTTGCTACTGATTGGCTACTGGGATTGGCTTTGCGCCAAATTTTTTGCAGAACTAGTTCTTTTGCGCAACTCGCCATAACTTTCTTCTAAATCAGCCAATCTTTATGATTTTGATGTCATTTTGTTACACTTATTGAGATCTACAAAATGACACAAAGAACAGAAAGATTGGCTGACTTAGAAGAAAGTTATGGCAAGTTGCGCAAACGATCCAGTTGCGCAAATGGCCCTGTTGCCCGAATAAAATGGCGGAAATTAGCCTACCCCAAGTATTTAGCTAGCAAAACTGAAGATTGTAAAAGTATTTCAAAGAGTTTGAAAGATATTCAGTTTATTAGCTGTATATCTTTTTAAAAGTAAAAGTATTTCAGGGAGTTTGAAAGATATTCAGTTTATTAGTTTTATATCTATAAATCAAGATATTGTATTGGTATAAAAAATACCAATCACTTTACTTTGTGCTCAAGACACATTCCTATATGCTCATTCACCTTTTCTGTTAAATTGTCGAACATTTAATACGCGCCCCCCTTTTCCCATTGGCAAACTTTAAGCTCAAATATCTTTGTGTTGAGCCGTTCAATTTAAACAGTTTTTATACCAATCGATAGAGAAAGACCTGGCGAATCTAATGATATAAATCATTTAGAAATTGGACGGCTAAACACCAAGATATTTGAGCTCAAATTTAGATTGCCAATGGAAAACGAGCCGAAAAAGGGAAAGTTAAAATGCCTCGCCCCTTTTCCATTATCAATCCAACTTTGAACTCAAATTTCTTTGTGTTGAGGTGTTTCAATTTAAACAGTTTCTATACCAATCGATAGAAAAAGACTTGGCGAATCTAATGATACAAATAATTCATCAATTCAACAGCTCAACACCAAGATATTTGAGCTCAAAGTTAGATTGCGAATGGCAAGAAGGAGCGTGTCTGATGTCTGATGTCTTTCAAATGTCTGATAACCTTTCTGTTGCACTTCTTTCTTCTCTTTCAGCAAAAAAAAAGAAGATTTTTACTGCACCAGAAAGGGTGTGTTTCCAATTTTTAGTCAGAAAATACATCATTTAGGGTCTAAAATCATGTAATTTTTAAGTGACAAACAGCGAGCTCTTCATGGATCGTCTCTATCCTTATTCGATGCTTATCGGCGGTGATGGAGCGTCGAGTTTCTCGAGGAGAAAGTGATTCAATTTCTTTGTTTTTTCATTATCTAAAGACACTACAGATTACTGTAAGTAAATGTGCTTTTTTTCTTATTCACTTTTTGCCTTATCGATCCTTTTTTGACGCAAACCAGATCAAGCTGTCGTTTGGCTTTGGCTTGACTGTCTTACTATTACCTTTGTTCTACTATCATTCTTTGCCAACTCTTTGTCTAATCCTAACCCATTGAACCCATGGAATCTTGCCGCTCGAAAAAGCTTTGGCTTTGGCTTAGTTTGACCTGGCTAATCATTGTTTTTCCCGTCTAGGAACAACAAGTCATAGTTTTTCCCTTTGATTTGAAACTTTGAAACAGTCAACTAATTAATGAAATGCTTTAATCCTGAGCCTTTTTTTGATTTTACAACTTTGAAAAAGCTTTGAAATCGACTTTAGCACTAAATTTCTATGAAAGTGAAATTGTAAACAAAATTTGAATGGCTTAAAGATAGGGTTGCTCCTAGAAGGGAAAAACTATGACTAGCCAGGCTAAGCCAAGCCAGAGGCAAAGCTAAACCAGATCAAGCTGTCGTTTGGCTTTGGCTTGACTGTCTTACTATTCCCTTTGTTCTACTACCATTCTTTGCCAAATCTTTGTCCAATCCTAACCCATTGAGCCCATGGAATCTTGCCACTCGAAGATTGTCAGTGAATCAGTGAAACAATGCGGACCGAGAATCAATTCCCCTTAAATCTCTTAATTGCTACTTATTTGATCCAAAATTTTCAAATTTTATCCTTTTTTCTTTTTTCATATTGACAAACGAATAAAGTTTATTCGATTTAGAAAATTTTTTGATAAAAATCGCTTAATTTGACCGTAATTTCACACAAAAAAGAAGTAAAATGAGAAAAATTACAAAGAAAAAGGGGTACAAAGATTTAAAAAATAAAACTTTTTCGAATATCTATATATGTTGTGTCCGATTTAGATTTCCGTCCGATTTAGATTGAACTTATCGCGGACGTCCGATTTAGATTACAGTCTATATCGGACGTCCGATACAGATCGAACAATAATAAACGTGCTTAATATATGTTCTTAAGCGTTTTTTTTGCAATTTTCTGCGCTTTTCAAAGAAATTTTCAAAGAACATATGTTAAGCACGTTTATTATTGTTCGATCTGTATCGGACGTCCGATATAGACTGTAATCAATAAAAGACCTTTGAAAAATGCAGAAAACTACAGAAAACGCTTAAGAACATATATTAAGCATGTTTATATTATTGTTCAATCCATATAAGATTTAGATTGAATCTAAATCGGACGTCCGATATAGACTGTAATCTAAATCGGACGTCCGCGATAAGTTCAATCTTAATCGGGCGTCCGATTTAGATTGAATCTAAATCGGACGGAAATCTAAATCGGACACAACATATATATGCTTTATTCAGTTGAATAGCGACAAAACAAAATCACAATAATTACCCGGGACACCACTCAAGACACACCCAAAAGATAAATACAGGGTGCGGCATAAGTATGGTTACAGACTCAGAACCGTGTATCGCAATGGAATATGAACGGATTCATGTAAACTTTATTTAAAATTAACAACAGTAATCATATTCATTTAAAAAATAATAAATTATTTAATATGGGCACCTTTATTCTTGATAACGGCTTTAAGACCCTTTGGATAACTTTTCACGGCGACCCGCAGGGTACTTTGTGGAATTTCCGCCCAGGCTTTCTTCAGAGCCTTTTTCAGACTTTCAACGTTTACATGTTTTGTTGTGCATGCTTTTTGCTCCAAAATTACCCAAACACAGAAATCCATAGCATTGAGGTCGGGCGAATTAGCTGGCCATTCATTGGCGAGAATGAAATCGGGCAAATTGTTTCGACACCACTCTTGAGTCTTTTTGCTTTTGTGCGCTGGGGCGCCGTCTTGCATCAACGTCCAGCGCTGATTTTGATAATGTCCTTGACTCCACGGCTGTACATGTTTTGTGAGAACGTCCAGATACACGTCTGTGTTAATTTTCAGCCCTTTATCAACGAAAATCAACGGTGTGCGACCACTTGCTGACACCCCTTCAAAAACCACGACTCCTGCTGGATCTGAGTTCCTGTCCACAAATCGGTCACTTTTATTTGCTTCTTGAGGGTTGTGAGCCACAATTCGATCATTTTGAGAGTTGAAAACTTGCTTAATGTTAAATAATTTCTCGTCGGTAAAAAGCGTCGTCAGATGCTCATCATTTGCGGCCCTTGCAAGAAGAAGAGCACATTTTTGCTTCCTGTTTCTCATTTGAAGATCCGTCAGGCCATTATGCTTCCTTAACTTGTAAGGGTGAAGACCCAGATCCTTTTTGACGATACGACGGATAGTTCTGTCAGAAACATTCAATTGGAGAGCCATTTTTCTCATGTTCCGGGCAGGATTGCGCTTGATTCGTTCCTTAATGATTTTCTTGAGTCTCGTGTGATCAATCTTTGGCAGACGTCCACTTTTAGGAAGCTCTTCGACTCTATTTTGTTGCAAAATGCGGTATACCGTCATTCGATGCATTTTCAGCAGTTTGGCAATATCCGAAGTTGATCGTCCTTGTGCTCCAAGCTGAAGAATAGCGGCACGGTTGGGAGAAGTCTTCACCATTATGTCCAAACTTAAAAATTTGCTTAAAAACTGCTACATAATACAAAAAAGCATTCAAATTAAGAAAAAATAATCCTTTGGCAAGAAATAAAAAGCAAGCAGTTTCTTAAATCAATGTTACAACCTTGTAACCATACTTATGCCGCACCATGTAGATACCTCAAGAAAGAATCACAGAGCAGTCAAATCAATTGCCGAAATATCTAGATATAAAACTTTTTATCTAACATTTGATTTAGCGTTTTAGCTAACTTTTTATCTAAATTTAAACAGAAAGTCTACAAAATGTGCCCATTCAATTAAAAAAAACATTTCCCAACAATTTTCCGCATCATTAACTCATTACCCCCCTTTTTTTCCCCAATTTTTCTTTCAATTTTGTATCTTTTCGTTGAAAAATCGAACAAATTCTGTCTCATTTTAAATGAATTTAAAATCAAAGAGAGAAAATGCGAAAAAAAATCTAGAAAGAAAAAGTGATAAAAAACGAATTTGCGTATAAATTTTGACTTTCTCTCTTTTAGAAAGATTTTATTGCTGTTCAGAAAATCTTTTCGTTTGAATTATTATTTGAATTCTCGTACTTGTATATATGTTATCAGAGATGGACGTCCATCTCCGATTCGGACGTCCGAATCTGAGGAGATTCATTCTCCTCAGAGATGGACATCTGGCTCAGAGATGGACGTCTGGCTCAGAGATGGACGTCTGGCTCAGAGATGGACGTCTGGCTCAGAGATGGACGTCTGGCTCAGAGATGGACGTCTGGCTCAGAGATGGACGTCTGGCTCAGAGATGAACGTCTGGCTCAGAGATGGACGATGGTCAAATTCGGACGTCCGAATCAGAGATGGACGTCTCCTCAGATTCGGACGTAACATATATACTTGTACTTTTGTTTAAAACAAACAAATGCATCAATTGAACTACGATTTGTTTCATTAGAAAAAACGATGATTTTTCTGCTAAATAATATTAATGTTTGGATGTTTCAATCCAATGTTTGGTCTTTTCCAATGCTTCAATCCATTCAATCCATTCAATCCAATGTCCATTCAATCCATTCAATCCATTCAATCCATTCAATCCATTCAATCCAATATCCAATGTTTGAATGTTTTTTTCGAGGCCTGAAGTCTAAGTGAAAAAAGAGTGACGACTCGATGATGCTACGAACACTTTTGCGCTAAGGAAACCGATCTTTATGTCAATAGATAAAAGATAGAGCACAAAATGATTGGTATATAGGTGAATTTTCAGAAAAACTCATTCAGCCAAGAGGTTTTTATCGATCTTTACGACAAAACATTGTTTTCCTTCTCGAATTTAGCGTCATAAGTGAACCGAAATTGACTTAAGAAAGATGAAATTGAACTAAAAAAAGGCTTTTTTCTTTAAAGGTAATCATAGATTAATTAGTGAATATTTGTTTTTTTAAAGAAAGTATGAAAAGAAAGGACGTAAAGACTTTCTAGACAATCTAATATGTAGCTAATACTTTTAAACCTTTAAATGTTAAATTTAAAGAATATTAATGTTCTTTATGCTTAAATAAGGGGAATCGCTTCTTTTCTGGTGAAAAAGCTTTCCATAATAACGATTTTTTTGTTTCAATTGTTTTGTTTCATTTGTTTTTTAAAGGAAGTATGAAAAGGAAGGACGTAAAGACTTTCTAGACAATCTATTGGGTTGGTGGAAAACAAAAAAAAAGGGGAAAAACGAAGGAAAATCGCGAAAAGCGGCAGAAAGGCTATTGATCTGAGGGTCGCTGGTTCGACTTCCACCGGTGACAATATTTTTCAAAAATTTTTTGCTAAGATTTTGAAAATGCGTGTCTAGGGGTTATTTTTGACGCTGATCACGAAACACATGTTTTTAGCCTAGGTTTCTGCACGGAAAACCAACGAAACATGAAAATAGCCATTTTTTGGCTTTTTGGCTCTGCCGCCCTTTACTAAAATAGCTGTAAAAACTTTTAGAAAATAGATATCTCAAAACGGTTTTTACCAATCGATCCGTCTTGAATTCAGCTTTAGGATGAGCTATAAAAAGTCAAAATTGGACAAATTTAACCTTCCCCTCTTTCTCCTTCTGTTTTGTGGCCCCTTTTTTTTTTTTTAAAAATTTTTTTTTTTTTTTATTTCTTTTCTATTTTTTTTTTTTTTTTTTTTCTTAAAAAAATTTTATATTAAAATTTAAAAAAAAAAAAAAAAAAAAAAAAAAAAAAAAAAATTATTAAAAAATTTTTTTAAATTTTTTTTTTTTTTTTTTTTATTTTTTTTTTTTTTTTTTTTTTTTTTTTTTTTTTTTTTTTATTTTTTTTTTTTTTTTTTTTTTTTTTTTTTTTTTTATTTTTTGGTACTCTCCCAAAAAATCCGAAAGGACTTTTCCACCAACCCAATAATATGTATCTAATAGCATCTCGTTGATTTACAAATATTACCTTTAGCACAAATCTATACAATTCTTTCATTTGTAGTCAAAAATCATTGGCTTTTCTTTGATCTCTTATCAAAATTTCAAGAATGACGCTTTTTTTGTTCAGTTTTTGTCCAAGCTTCCTTGTTCTTCCTTCCTTCCTTTTCTCTGCAATTTGCTGGTGATTGTGCAATAAGAAAAAAAGTGATAAAAGATAGGAAAGGATAGTTTTTAGACTATTAAATTACCCTTAAACTTTTAAAATTTAACCTGAGCCTTAACCTTTAGCTTTAAATTACTTTTAAACCTTTAAATATTATATTTAAAGATTATTAAATATGTTCTTTATGTTCAAATAAGTGAAATCGAATCTTTTCTGGTGAAAACGCTTTCCATAAGCTTCCCATATAGATTTTTTTTGCTAAAACTTTTATTTTGAATGTGATAAAGTCTTTTTAAAGCCATTTTTAAACTCAAAAATTACTTTTTTAAGACTTTAAACTTTAAACTTTAAACAAGCACAAAGCAAAAGCTACATTTTGATAGAATTTTTTATTTCATTTAAAGCTTTAGAAGAAATTCTTGATTTAAAGTTATCTAGGAACTCTAGGAAGAAATGATATCTTTTGAAATAGCCAATCAGCTCTGAAGGTCAACGGATAGATGAAGATCTATCCTAATTAAAGTCCGAGTCCTTCCAACGAAAGCCATCTCCTCAAAAATCATGAGAATTGAGTGCCATGGAAAATGGAGCCACACAACCCCTGGTTGTATCTTGTTCTGCTATTCAAGCCAATTTACTAGCTACAGTAGCAGAAGATGTAAATCACTATTTACATCTTCTGCTACTGTAGCTAGTTACCAAGAAACCAAGCAATTCTCACTGCATTTTTCAGGTCCAACATTATCTCCTTCAACTTTGCCATCGTTTGCATGGAAGCCAATCAGCAAAATGGAACAGATGGCGATGAATCGATGGCGAAAAAAAAAACACACTCAATTCTCATGATATCACTCAAAACTTCAATTTCTCTTTCCATCCGTTGACCTTCAGAACTGATTGGCTATTTCAAAAGATATCATTTCTTCACTTCACAAAATCTTTCTTTATTTACCTTTTGCTCTCAAGAAATCCCCCCCGACTTTTCAATTCTTTTTCTTTCAAAAGTCCAATTGAGTGACCCAACTTTCTCCCAATTTTCCCTATATTTCCCTATATTTTTTTTTTCTTGTTCTCTGCAAAAATCTCACAAAAACTCGGCTACAAAATGTGCAGATTGGTCTCGATCTTGAGAGATCAAACACAGACTGGGAAAAGAGATATTTTGATTCGAAAGATGCTTTATTATTTTTGAAAAATGAACGCTGAAGTGGAAATCGTGGACACACCGACTGAGGAACATTGGAAACAATGGAAGAATTTGATTCTTCAGGTGGGTACTACAATTTCGAAGTGATGAAAGTGAGTTCTCATTTGGGCATTGGGATTTCTGTGCTCATTTTGTCCATTTTGTTCATTTTGATATCCGTTTCAATGCTAAAAAGACAAAAACCAATGACTTAAACTAGCTTCATCCGTTTTGATAGGGACCTCTTTTCTCCGCCCCCCAGCAGTGCCGCATTAGCTCAGTTGGTAGAGCGTCAGACTTTTACGAATCGAAAGCAATCTGAATGTCAGGGGTTCGAGCCCCCTATGCGGCTAATTGTTTTTGTTTTTTCAAAAAACAATTTATTTGCTTCTTCGGGTCAATTCAAGGTTTTTGCCGTGACTATTCCTTGACTTTGGCTTGACATCAACCTGGGGAATTGATTCTCGGTCCGCATTGTTTCACTGATTCACTGACAATCTTCGAGTGGCAAGATTCCATGGGTTCAATGGGTTAGGATTAGACAAAGATTTGGCAAAGAATGGTAGTAGAACAAAGGGAATAGTAAGACAGTCAAGCCAAAGCCAAACGACAGCTTGATCTGGTTTAGCTTTGCCTCTGGCTTGGCTTAGCCTGGCTAGTCATAGTTTTTCCCTTCTAGGAGCAACCCTATCTTTAAGCCATTCAAATTTTGTTTACAATTTCACTTTCATAGAAATTTAGTGCTAAAGTCAATTTCAAAGTTTTTTTTAAAAAATTTTTTTAAAATTTTTTTTTTTTTTTTTTTTTTTTTTTTTTTTTTTTTAAAATAAAAAAAAAATTTTTTTTTTTTTTTAAAAAAAAAAATTTTTTTCAAAAAAAAAAAAAATTTTTATTGTAAAATCAAAAAAGGTTCAGGATCAAAGCATTTCATTAATTAGTTGAACTGTTTCAAAGTTTCAAAGCTTTATCGAAGTTGCAAATCAAAAGCATTCAGGATCTAAGCACTTTATTCATTAGTTGACTGTTTCATCTTTCAGACTGGCTGGTGCGGTTTTGACTACACAATGCTCACCTTATTCCCAACTGGAGAAAACGTGAAAATGGTGGTGGCAATTCTGAAATCAGGTAACTTATGTGTAAATTCGTGAATCAAACTTGAATCAAGGAATCAATTCAAATGTAAATTCTAGACTTTATTCAGACAAATCATTCGTCGGATCGATCGTTTGGGCTGACAATGAGGATTTGATTTGCATTGATACGTACTATGTTGTAAGTTGATCCATTTTCATGGCGACCTCTTTTGATAAGTGCCTCTTTTCCCGGCCAGTGCCACAGCCGTATTAGCTGCCGCATTAGCTCAGTTGGTAGAGCGTCAGACTTTTACGAATCGAATGCGAGCCCCCTATGCGGCTAATCAGTTTTGATTGCATTGATACGTACTATGTTGTAAGTTGATCCATTTTCATGGCGACCTCTTTTGATAAGTGCCTCTTTTCCCCGCCGCACCCAGTGCCGCATTAGCTCAGTTGGTAGAGCGTCAGACTTTTACGAATCGAAAGCAATCTGAATGTCAGGGGTTCGAGCCCCCTATGCGGCTAATCGTTTTTGTTATTTTTACAAAAATAAGGTAAACGAAAGCTTTCCTAAATCAGAAAGCTAAAAGACTTTTCCTTTCCATATTTACATTCAGATTGAAGCGTATCGCGGACGAGGAATCGGTCCGAGAATGTGGAAACAAATGTTGAATCGGATTGATAAGAATAAGCCGTTGATGCTGAAATCGGGTGAGTTTGAAAAAGAAAAACAGGAACAAAATAGGAATTTTAAGAATTTCTATGGCAAAATCTTATCAATATCGTTTTCAGAACAAGAAATGATGCCTAAATACATGGCAAATGGCCTTCCTTATGTTGGTCCATCACAGAATTGTGTTGAGCCGAAGAAAAATGAGTTGTTGGTGAGTTTTGGGATAGAAAAATATGATATAATTATGGTAAACAGTTCAAAATTAAGTAAGCTTTATATTTCTAAAGTCTAATATTCTATAAAATTGATTAGAGATAAGAATTTTTTTTGATCAGTTCAAGTCCAAAAAAGTGATCATCAAAAAGCGTAATCCGTACTTTGTGCTCTGACAAAAGCACGCTATTTGGCACACCAGAAAGCACACTAGAAAGCAAGGGTTTCCTGGTGCACAAGTACTCAATGTGGATATTGCAATGCTTTCACAAAATTCCATCATCCATCGTATACTTGCAAAAAAGGTGATCATCAAAAAGCGTGATCCGTACTTTGTGCTCTGACAAAAGCACGCTATTTGGCACACCAGAAAGCACACTAGAAAGCAAGGGTTTTACTGGAGAACAAGTACTCAATGTGGATATTGCAATGCTTTCACAAAATTCCATCATCCATCGTGTACTTGCTTTTCCCTTTTGATCAACTTTTGATCAACAATTGAATTTTCAGACAGTTTCCCGGCTTCTCCAAAAAAAGAATTCATTGATCGATGATGCGGAAAAACTCTTCACGTTTATCGCTTTCTCCAAATTAAATTCCCAACAATTCGACGCTTTGTGCAGCTTTGATTCAAAGGTTTCATTTTATTTGATTCAAATTTTATGAGAAACGTCACGACAATTGAAATTTGATCACTGAAAATTCGGAAAAATTTGAAAACAAATAAAAATTATATAAAAAGTTTGAAGTGTTTGTCTAAAAGATGTCCCAGAAAAAGGTATTGTAGTGCTTTTTTGAAAGCATTCACATCTATGGGATTTATGAAAATTGCCCTGCTGTGTGAAAACGGAAATTGTGCCGAATGGAGTTACCATTTATCTCGCTTTGTACAAGTCGGGTATCAAAATCTAGCCCTTCAATTGGGCTACACGATTGTATAAGAAAACTTTTAGAAAAACGATTGTTTAGTACAAGAAAAATGATGAGCAAAGTGAGAGCACCAACAAAAAGCACCGATCCAGAAATCACAATAGGAAACGAGGAAACGCAAAATTCAATAAGGAGAATCTGGTATGAAGCTTTAGATTGGATATGAAGCTTTAGATCGGATTACGGTAGCCAGGCCCCTTTAAAGCCGTTCGGAGTTTCGGAGTTTGGCAAAAGTTCACCAGTTCCCTAGTTCACTAGTTCCCTAGTTCCCTAGTTCCCTAGTTCACCTGTTCCCTAGTTCCCTAGTTCCCTAGTTCCCTAGTTCACCAGTTCCCTAGTTCCCTAGCGAGAGCACCAACAAAAGCAACACGTCGTTGTTAGTACTGCGATGTACAGTCGATACTCTCATTTTGCGGCTATTTTTCTTGTACTAAATAATAGTTTTTCTAAAAGTTTCCTTATACAATCGTGTAGCCCATTTGAAGGGCTACATTTTGATACCAGACTTGTACAAAGAGCTCGTCTCCTAAATGGCAATTTATTCGGCGTAATTTTTACGCAATTTAGTCAAATTCCTAGTTAGACCATGGTAGCTGGGGATCTTTTAGCAAAAAGTTTTAGCAAAAAGCAAGCAAAAAAGCAAGCAAAAAGTTTTCTGAGCAAATCATTGCAATAAAACTCTAGGTAACGGGCAAAAATCGTGAAGATTTACTGCGATCCTTGAAATCTCTTCCATTTTTGCATGGAGGAGTTTTGATTGATGAGCTGGGAAAGATTCGTGCATTCACTCTCATTTCAAAGGCTTTACCGGAAGGATCGTTTAAGATGGCTCCACTTTATGCGGAAAGTGATTATGCGGCAGGGAAAGTTGTCGAAGAAGTGCTGGGTGAGGAATTGAATTCATTCAAATGTGATAGACTTTTTTTTGGCTCAAACATAGGAAACATATCCTTTTTGGCTCGAGTATTCGTTGTTGGGGGAAAAGTGAAGAATTGAGTGTGCTAGAAGGAGTGCGTTTACATTCTTTGAACCTAAAGTACTGGTCAATTGGTTGATTTAAGAGCATTTGGTTATTGTAGCTGTCTGTCTAACGGTAGTTTTGTCTGGGTTTATTTTAAGAAGCCTTAAGACAGTTGGATCAATGAAATTTTTTGATGCCATAGCCATTTTTAACATTACAGTAAGCATTACAGCATTACAACATTACAGTAAGCATTTTTAACATTACAATATGTCTAGTATACGGTAGTTTTTTTAAGATTTATAAAAACTAGATAGAGTAAGTCCAGACATCTAACCTTTACATAATTTTGAAGTGTGTCTGATTGGAATATCATGTCGAAATGGCGGTTAGGAAGGGGCTGGGGCAATAGCCGAGTGGCTAATGCGATGGTATGAGGTGGGAGAGGTCGAGGGTTCGAGTCCGTCTCCGCCCGAACTTTTTGCACTTTTTTCTTAAATGCTCAAATATAATAGAAATAATTCTATAGATATTCTATAGATATTCTATGATATTCTATAGATTCAAGTGCACATCCCAGACTATAGGAAAAACCGTAGCCAGGTTTCCCGCTCGTATCTATAGAATTGAAATCCACAAAGATCTACCAAGCAATCTTTCAGAAACCATTGACACCGGCGATGCAATGATTCAAGTGCACATCCCAGATGGGACAAAAGGAAGCTCGAATCTGACACCAATCTTCGAATCGATCGATTCGTTTATCGAGTACGATTCAACGATTCTTTTATCCGCTCCCTACCGTAATCCCTTAAATATGGCTATGTGCTATGTGAATCACGATAATTTTATGCATTTCGACTTGTAAATGGAGGACAAAGAAATAAATGAATTGAAGAGATTTTCGAGAATTTATTAGTAAACACTTAAAAACTTTCAAACATAAAGTTTGAAAGTTTGAAAAATTATTCCGCTTTCAAAATTTCACGTCTACGATAGTTTCCGTGGTTTTGACTGGAATGGTGGCTTTCGGACGAACTTTGGACGAATTTCACGTCTACGACGACTTTTGGCTGGAATTTGAATCATTTGGACAAGTTTTAAGCCTTGAAGTGTCTCTAAAAGTTGGGGAAAGTTACCGTAACCCAAAGTACTGCACCCTGTGCAGAAAAGTAACCCTTCTGGCGCACTGGATTCGTCATTTTCCTTGTGGAAACGCTTTATTTCTCCAGGAAACCAAGGAATTTAGTGCGCCAAAAAGGGTACATTTGAGTTTTGGACACAAAGCACATAAATCAAGCATTTGCCTTAACTGTGTGTTTTCTCGTTGTTTGCTCGGAATGGTTTGTGGATTTGAGAGCTTTTTTGTCACGGTTGATTTGATCGTCTGGATACATGTTTACTTTTGAACTCAAGTAGCAACTATTTGGAGTTCAAAAATGGAAACACAGCCGGAAAATCGGAAAATCGGAAAATGAGCTATCAGAGCTATCAGAAAATGCGAATTTCAGTGTGCCAGAAGAGTTGTGTTTACAAATTTAAGCACAACGTACAGCACTTCATTGCTTTACCTCAATTTTTCAAGCAGTACTTGGTGGGATTTGTCTCCTTTTGTTCTCGTCGTTTTTTTTTCGTTGTCACTGGCTTTTTGGGTATAACCTTGGGTTTGTTCGCTGGTTTCACTGGTTTATGCTCTGGAAATGAGGGGGACAATGTTCAATGATTAAACTGGAATTAGCAAATCTTTCAACAAACTCACTTTTCACTGCCGTCTTTGGTTTAACGGGAACAGGAGCTTTTTGGTTTTTATTGAAGCTTTAATCCTTTTAGAAATTGACCAAAAACTAACCAATTTTCTTTATCGGATGAACCATTTTTTTGAGCTGCAAAAAGAAAAATTCATTGATTTACTATTAGAAAGGTAATTCTGGATCTAAACTAAAGTTCTGGATCTGGAGTTTATTTTGAAATCTTGTTTAACACAAATCTCACACACTCACATTGTTTTTTAAACGCTTTTTTCGCCTCCATCACATACAAATTTATAGCGAAAAGGAGAAATATGAAAATGAGTCTCATTCAAGAATGAAAAAAGCGTAAAATTTGCCAAGTTACCATTTTTTTGACTCAAACAGGCATAAATCTAAATTTATGAGCACTAAAAACGAGCATTTCTTGCAAGATTTCTGTTTTGTACCTCGAAACGAACAGCAAAAAATTTCGGAAATCTAAAGATCCTGTTGAAAAAATGGAAAAAAAAGTTATTTTTAAAGCAAAATGGAGGGGAGTGGGACAAATGCGACCTTTTTTTTGCGCACCCGGACATTTGCGCACCTTGCCCATTAGCGCACCTTTTTTCGCGTTTTAAAAAAGCTCTAAAAAGCTAATATTAACCAATTTCTATTCCAAAAGTTGTTTTTCTAGGTAATTTTAGGGCGTAGAATCGAAATTTTGACATATCAGAGCTTGTGGAAACAATTTGAAAGACAAAACGGCTAGATCAAATTACAGAAAAATTGTCGATTTTTCTCTTTGTATAACTCCGTCCTTTTGTTTCCACAAGCTCTGATATGTCAAAATTTCGATTCTACGCCCTAAAATTACCTAGAAAAACAACTTTTGGAATAGAAATTGGTTAATATTAGCTTTTTAGAGCTTTTTTAAAACGCGAAAAAAAGGTGCGCTAATGGGCAGGGTGCGGAAAAAAAGGTGCGCTAATGTCCGGGTGCGCAAAAAAAAGGTCGCAATTGTCCCACTCCCAAATGAAGCGAAAATTTCTACAGTACATCAAATTTGCAGACGTCTGAAAATTTTTCATTTAAAATAATACTATAAATTGCTTCCCAGCAGAGAAATATTATTAGCGCGGCTTCTCTGCTGATTTTTTGGTTTGTTCTTTTATTTCACGTTTCTTGTTAGTCGGTTTTCTTTAGTTTAAGCTCAATTCAAACTCGCCAACTTTACATGATGTGCCTTTGGAAGCGAAAAAAGAAAAAAAGGACCGATTCAGAGATTGTCATCAATTCGGATGCACAAACACTCGGTGAGTTTTGCGGGGATTTTGGAATGGAATTGTTTTGATTGAAATTTTGTGGATTTTAGTAGGTTAAATATGGATTAGAGTTAAGCTTGAGTTGTATTAAAGCTAGTTTAGCACCAAGTTGACAGCTTGAGTGGGTTTTCTAGCCATTCTTGCGGATTCGTAGTTACTTCCTTTTGTGTTGGCTTGCTATCTTAGTAAAGCTCAGAGCGAGGCATACTATTTTAATCTACAATCTTTTTACTTTAGACAATTCCGAACGAAGGGAGTTCTCATCGAATCGTTCAACGAATGATGAAGATTCGAAAACCGGATCGAATAAGGTTTGCATCTTTCTGGATCCATTTCAATATGTCGTTACTAGAACTCGAGAATATTCAAAACCGATGTGAGAACGGCACAACAAGCAAATCGTCAACGTCGTCGCGCAATTCCCGATCGACCCGAAATGCCACTCAGCTTGTGGAGCATCATGAAGAACTGCATTGGCAAAGAGCTCACGAAAATCCCAATCCCGGTAATGTTTTTGGCGATTGATTGATTGTTTCTGGGATTGTACTGCTTTAGCCAGTTCATTTGCATCTTTAATCATTTAGGTAAACTTCTCTGAGCCGCTATCGATGTTGCAACGTTTGACGGAGGATCTTGAATACAGCTCGATCTTAGATAAAGCTGTCACTGCCGATCCAATTATTCAAATGTGTTATGTGGCCGCTTTTGCTGTAAGCAGGTAAACATTGACATGATTGGTCTTTATCTATGGATTGCTTTAGCTATTCAACGACGGGAAATCGTACGACAAAGCCGTTCAATCCGATTCTTGGGGAGACTTACGAGTGTGATCGACGTGAGGATCTCGGATGGAGAAGCTTGGCTGAACAGGTGCGGATTGATAAAAGTTTAAATAATTAGGTAGACAGGAACATCTCAATCTTTTTGTGTTTAGGTATCTCATCATCCACCAGCAATTGCTCATCACGCGGAGGGACGCGGATGGAAAATGTACCAAGATTTTTCGATGACTTCACGTTTCAGGTGAATTAAAACTTGACCTCATCTTCATTACATTCTTTTAGGGGAAAGTATTTAAGTGTTGTGCCGATGGGAATGGTTCACGTTGTTTTTCCCGACACTGGGCATCATTACACATTCCGAAAGGTTTGTCTTTTAGGGTGTTTGATAAAAAATAGATATTTTAGGTGACAACCACTGTTCACAACATTATTGTTGGGAGGCTTTGGATCGAGAATCATGGGGAGATGGAGATTGTGGAACATCAAACTCGAACCAAATGCACACTCAATTTTGCGCCATACTCGTTATTCAGCCGAAGCTCCCATAAGAAGGTTGATTGTTTTGATTATGTGCATAATTATCTCATTCAAGGTAACTGGTGTGGTCAAAGATTCTGATGGGGCGACTTGTTACGTGATTCGTGGAACTTGGGTTCAAAACATTGACATCATGCGTGTCACAAAGGTTGTTTTTTTGACTCACTTCATAAACAACTCTTATTTAGTCTACTGGCATCGGCACAAATGCAAAACTTAAGACCGAGGCGCCTCGAACGATTTGGTACGCCAATCCACAATAGTAAGTGATAAATTTGTGACTTGAATAAGGTTTTTTCATTTAGTGATGGTTCGTCAAAGATGTATTCGTTTAGTCGATTTGCCGTTGAACTTAACGAGCCTGAAGATGGGGTGGCTCCCACGGATAGTCGTTTACGACCTGATCAACGACTTTTGGAAGAAGGAAGGGTTTGTAGTGTTGATATTAATTGTATCAATGTTAAGTTTTAATTTTCAGTGGGAAGAAGCCAATGCGAAGAAAATCGAAGTTGAGGATAAACAACGTGCTCGGGCGAAGAAACGAGAACAGGAAAAAGAAGAAGCCGTTAAAAATGGTTCATCCTGTTGGGTATTTAACATTTGAACAGTATTCTTTAGGATTACCATATGCTGACTGCGAACCGTTGTGGTTTGCGAAAGAGCAAGATGAGACTACTGGCGACACTTTGCACAAGTAAGCTCTGAGCTTCTGAATTCCATATATTCTCTTTTAGGTTCACTTCCGAGTATTGGGAGTGCAAGACTCGTTGTGATTGGTCTCGTTGTCCGGATCTCTTCTGAATCGATTAAATGTCTCTTCTTTTGTCGCCGATATTGCTGATTCACTTTACTCGTTAACAAAAATTCTCGCCTTAACATGGAAATGATAAACTTTTTTCTTGTAAATATTTATTCTATTTCTGCTACTGTGATTCCTTTGTGCACTCAATAAATGTTCTGGGAGGCTTTGTGGAAAGATTTTGAAGTGGTTGGAAGCCAATTTTCAGTTCTGTGCGCAGCGTGAAACTGTTTACAGTAGATTTATACTCTGTAAAGTTTATTCAGTTTTTTTTGCACATTAAGTCCAATCAAAATCCTTTTCAAATGCAGTGTTCAGGCTATGGAACTCGACACTCCCAAAAGCCCTGCAAAGAATGAGCGAATCGTTTTGGTGGGTTTTTTGTATTTTTGAAATTAAATCTAGATTTGCCTAAGAAGTGAATCCTATGCGAAATGTGAAGGTTTTAGCACGCCAGGCCGTTCGAATTCTTCGCAAATCTCACTAATGCACTTTTTTAGCGACTTTCACTCGGTCACCACAATCCGCCAGTGGAAGAAACGCCAAATAATGACCAAGAGAAGGAGATGGCGATGATTGCCCCAATAAAGCTGCGCATTAATTTAACAAAGATGAACGAATCAATCGTTGTGGTTTGCTAAATTTTTAGAACTCGATATTTCATAATTACACTTTAGGAGGAGAATCTTGAGCCTGGAGAAGTTAAACAGCAGTTTGAAGACGAGGTTGAACAAGAGTTAGAAAACAATGCTGAAAAACAGTTAAAAGTACGTTTGATAGAGACAGGTCTTAAAGTGTTCAGTTTTAAACAATTTAAATGCAAGCCCTGTAAGCAATCACAAATTAGAACGTTTTAGGTCGAATCGCTTGCTGAGAACACCAATGACAGAGATTTTCTTCCGGTAAGTTGATTCACATTACGGTTCTATGTTGTTTTCATAGGATATGAGCGATGACGACAAGCCAAGCAAAAGCACTGAAAATAACAAGTGAGAAAATTTGAATCCTTCTTTAGCTGAGCTCTCTTGATAAAACCAATATTATATATATTTTTTTTTATTTTAGTTGCGCCTGGGATTTCGATTTGATGATGGAACGAAAGAAAAAGGAACGAGCTCGTCGAAGATTTTTCCCAACTTGCGAAGTGATCAATGACAACGACGATAAAATTGTCAAATTAGTTGATGCCATGAAATTGGCTGCTCAGGTAAACGAAAAAATTGTCACCTACTTTCAAGGTTTAAACACTTGAATTTTTAGAATGATCGTCAGTCATATGAAATGAAGGTGCCAGCTTTGAAAAAACTCAAGCTGCTTCCCAAGGTTAAGGAAATGCTACTGAAGGTAGAGACTTATGTATTATAGGAATTTTAACGAATTTTTTAGTCTGAACTATTCGATGCACTAATCGACAACGGAATGATTGCTGTCCTGGCCGACTGGATGAGCCTTCTTCCTGATAATACTCTTCCCAGCTTAGATATTCGTACGACAATTCTTAAACTTCTGCAGCAATATGATTTGGAACAAGTTAGTTTATGGTTTCACAGCGATTTTTTTATTGCTAAGCTTTCAGGAAACCCTTCGTTGTTCTGGAATGGGAAAAGAGGTGATGGCAATCTCCAAGCACCCCAAAGAGAGTGCGGAGAACAAAAGGCTTGCACAGAAGCTCATTCACAAGTGGGCACGACCAATTTTTGGAGTAAGTTTTGAGTAATCTAAAAAGTCAAAAGTTTAATGAGGTTATTTGATTTGTTCTAGCTACCGACGAGCTATGCATCTTTGACACGGGACGAACGACGACAAATTGACTACGATCACATGATGGCCATTCAAAAAAGAGGAGAAAAGTAGGGAAATATTTATTTTCGTATACAATCTACAGTCTTACGTCATTAACGTATCTCAAAAGACTAAAAAATCCTTTTTAATAGACATACTTTTAGGCGTCTTGCCGAAGAGCCACATTTTGACGATTCGGAGCTAAAGCAGGACACAGAAGAACTGGTGGTTTTTTGGTAGAATAGATTTACCTCAACCGTGGTGTTACAAATTAGGACGTTTTATATGTTAATCACAGCATCTCCGCGCTAGAGTCCCGAAAATCAGCCACACCACCTACTTTATTCGTCCAAAGAGTGGATATGATAAGGAAAAGACGGTCAGTTTTTGGAAAAGCATGATAAATGTGATAGATTCAATAAATTTAATTGTAGTCAAATATTATTGGAACGATCTCTGGTGTTTTAGGAGGAAGAAGATGATGAAGTCGAAATCCCGCCTTCTCGTATGATCAAGCAGCGTTCCGCTTTGTCTTTTCGAAAGAGGTCGCTGAAAAAGGGATCATATCTTCGTTCCCCAAGCTTTCACTAAAGTCTTGGTCTAGTCTAGATTAATGCACATTTAACTATTTATTGCTGTTGTTGCCAATTTTTTATTTGTTACACCATCTAGCATCGTTTTATTGAAAGTTTTATGTTTGTTAAATGTACAGTTGTTAAATGTAGTGGTTTTTAATAAACCAATTTTGTTATTGATGACGTTGCGGATGATTTTTGTGTAGAAAATCCGGAAAATATTGAAAACTACTTTTAAAATTGCTAGACTGGTTTTTATGTCGGAAGTTGTTTTTTTACGTTGATCTCGTAAGAATTTCCGTCAGCATCCTTTGTACACCCGGTTTCTATATGGTGTTGGCAAAAACTTCCAGCAAATTTCCTTCCTAGCCTGAAATAAGTTACCTCAACCAATTCTCTTCAAGCAACTTTTGTTTGCCATCAAATTTGCGTGTTTTTTACAATTTTATGATCACTTTCCTTTTTAGATGGCATCGGGGAGTGGCTATTGGATGGGCGATGACCAACAACAACAGAATTGGAGTGGATACAATCAAAATCAAAATGATTGGTAGGTTTTAAATTAGAAATTTTTTTTTGGACATTGCTATAGTTTTTTATTTGGTTTTTCAGTTGAGAATATTACATCTTTTTTTCTAGGTATGCCCAACAGCAATCGACGACTGGCAGCCAAGACATGGGCTGGGGACAATTCGACTACTCGCAGCCACAACAACCGAGTGCGCCACAGCCGAACCCAGGTAAGATCATCGGCGTTAATTTTAAATAGATAATTTTCTATTTAGCGAACAACTACTACTCTCAGCAATCGTCATATGGTGGATATCCACAGTCAGGGAACATGTTCATTCCAGGACAGCAACCGGGTGTGCTTTGAGGGTTTTGAATGATCAACCTGAAACTTTTAGCACCAGCTGGCAATGAGGGAATTGAGGATTTCGAGAATGAACCCCCACTTCTCGAGGAACTCGGCATCAACTTTTCACATATTAAGGTGAATCTATGGGAACTCTTAAATGTGTTGACTATTCATTTTACTGGACTATATTTTGTATATTTTTTTCTTCAGGAGAAAACGGTTGCTGTGTTGAATCCGATGGGAGGTGCATCGGTGGATGTGATAGCTGATCAAGATCTCGCTGGTCCGCTCGTATTTTGTCTTCTTTTTGGTAGGTTTTCGCGGAAAAGACTTGCTTTTGATCTCGAGTGTAATGATAACTTGGCTTCATTTGTCGCTTTAGGTGCTGCACTTTTGCTACACGGGAAAATGCAGTTTGGCTACATTTATGGCATTGGTGCTCTCGGATGTGTGGGCATGTATGCTCTAATGAATTTGATGGCAGGTATAGATTGTTGCCATTGATTTTGGATTTATAACTCAAATTGAAGGGGGATTTTAAATTAGTCTTGTAAATTTTAGGTGATAAGAGCATCTCTTTCACATGCACAACCTCGGTACTCGGATATTGTTTGCTACCTATGGCGCTCTTGAGTCTTATGTGTGCGGTGCTTTCATTTAAGGTAACCTTTGGAGTGTTCTTAAAGTATACAATTCATAGGGTATTATTGGCTATTCGGTGTCGTTGTTGGCAGTACTATGGTGCTCGGTGGCTTCATCGAAGTTGTTTGTGATAGCTTTACAGGTAAAAGGTTTTGACTTGCGCTTTTAAATGGCTGATGAAAAGCTATAAGTGTTAGGCATTCTCATTTTTATTTTTTAGCTCGATCATCAACGATTACTCGTCGCCTATCCATGTGTGTTACTGTATTCGGTCTTCGCGCTGCTTGCCATTTTCTGATCCGATCATTGTTTGTTTCTTTTCTTTTGCACTATTTATTTTCGTGTTTCGTGTTTTTAAGAGTGTTGCCTGTTTATATTTTATTCGTTGGGATTAGATATATTTTTGTGATATTCTTTGTGTGCCTGTTTTTGTTTTTTTTTGTGTAAACTAATAAAGATGTTAATATGTTTTGAAGAAATTTGCGGTTTACCAAACGTTACCTTGTTGGGTTGGGAAGTTGGAAAGAATTAGACAAACTTTTTTTTGAGTCGGCTGAAAATTACGCGGGGAGGGTAAAACACATCATATTTTGAAGATTTGTAGATATTTTTTGAAATCTCTACTTTTAGAAAGTTGCTGGTAAAATCTGATATGAATCATTTTTGTAAGCTCTGCAGGGCTCCGTTACGTTTGAAAATTCTTTCAAATATTTTCAGATATGGAAGCCATTAGCGTAGCGAATGACAGCGGGGAAGAGGTTGAAATTTTCATATAACGATTTAACTTTTTTATTTTAGTTCGAAGAGGAACCAACGACTTCGTATGAGCCGCCACCAAAATTGGAGAAATACGCGAAACTCTCTAGGGTACGCTCCCAATCTGTTTGCTTTTTTTTTTACAATACTCTACGTTTTAGAAATTTTGCCCGGTTCCAATCAATTTGCCAAAACGCATCTTCGAGCCACTCAATGATCGACCTGAATTTCGTCCATTCATTCTGAAGTATGCGTTTGGTCTAGATAAAAAGCTTAAACTTACAATTAGACAAGGTTAAGAAATTGACATTCCACGCAATGCAAAATTTATTTTCTATTTAGTCAACCCGACAACATTGACGTGGCGCTCGGCACCGAGAAAATGTGCAAATATTTTGACTCTCTCACAGGCTACGACCAGAATGAGTTACGGTATGTATGATTTATGAAGTTTGAAAATTAAGGTAGAACAATATTTAGTTTAATAAATCTATTCCAATGCTTAAATATGAGCTGAGGCTTCGAGAAAATTATCTTTACTCTGTTTTAGCAAAGAAATGATCATCTCGGGTCGTTTGATGCCAGCTTATTTCGCGAATCGGGCACCTCCAGTATAATTTGTGTCCCTTTTAAAGGAAATCTCTTTTTAGGGTTCTTTAAATGGATTTCTTCGACAGAATAATCTTTTCAATGTAAGAAACTTGGAACAAAGTATGGATTAACGATTAGAAAGTTTTTTAATCTTTTAATTTAGAATACGCTCGGCAGGGTTCAGCTTTTGCCATCCCTTCTCATCAGTATCACAGCGCTACTCCTCCTCCTCGTCAATATCATAACGTTGCCGCCACTCCTCCAAACCAGGATCGGAGTTTCTCTACGCATTCTCGGCCTCGATCGAGCTTTCCCGAATCTCAATTTCCGCTGTAAGTTTGACAGTTGAGTGTTTGACACTTTTATTGCATATTTATTTTTTAGACGTTTTGAAGGTCTACAGCGATTGCCGGACCTTTTTGCGGTTATCAACTATTCGACAGAGTTACGGGTTTGCGGTTTTAAAATATTATGGAGATATCATGATGGTTGATAGATCCGTGGATAGATAAATTTTAGGACCATCATTTTTAAATTGATAAATCATAGAAAATTCTTTAGAAAAATGAAATAATTACTGTGGAAACGATTGAGGCGACGTGTTTGCGATAAGAACATTCGACTCATTGTACTCCAGATGGAAGTTCTTCAAATTTTATACCAATTTGGGCCAATCGAATCAAATTCTATACCAATTCTATATTTGGGCCAATCAAAGTTTTTTTCATAGAGTATGTTTAAAATCGTTGATTCACAGCTAAATCACTTGCATTGTGATTTTTTTTCTTTGTTTTTGTTGGTTTTCCTTTTTTCAAAGATAAATTGTTCAAGTTTAAGTATATGCGATCATTTTTCTGGGTTTATTTTAAACCCGATATTTTTTTGGAAAATTTGTTTGTGCTTTATTTGATATTAAAAATTCTACGTTCTAGATGAATCAGGGAAACGATTTTTGGACGGTTTACCCGATTCCTGGCTATGTTCTCAAATTTAAAACTGTTTGTTCTTTAAAAATTTTGTCTTGATTAGATTCTGTTATGCTAGAGTCAAATATTTTATCATAGCCATCTCTTTTTAGGCAACCTACAACAATTCGCTGACGGGCAAAGAGCCGACAAAATGTTTCGTGAACATTTGTCATTGCAAAGAACTTCCGGAACCGATTGATGACATTGATGAGGTTCGGAAATGATTTCTTATTGATCTCTAATAATTTACTGAACTTTTAGCAACAGTTAGCCGCTCGTATTGATGCTGGGGATCACTCATTTCGTGTTCCGTTGAGTGTCGGTGAGATTGATGTGATCAAAGACAATAAAAAGGATAATGCTTTGAAGGTGAGTGTTCGTTTTTGGTGTTAACATCCGTTAAGCAAATCTCATGTCACTTCATTTTTAGGTGGATGTTATTGTGAACTCGACCTTCTACGAGAAACGCTTGGAACCGGAGGAGGCGAATTTTTTCCGGCACTACATCTGCATGGTGGTTTGTGATGCGATTGAAAATAAGGCAAGTATTTTATTGGAAAATGCGCAAATAAACTCAGCTTTTGATTTAGCACAAAATCGAGCTCAACCCAAACGATGCGTTAAAGTTGCAACGGCCGCGGATTGGCGTGATCGAACCGATGCAAATTTTCAAGAAACCAAGGGTTTGTGGGAATTTCTTGGAGTTAAAGAGTTTACTTTTTTTCAGAAAAGTGAAATCATTTCCGAGGTACAGCCAACAAAAGAATCGACATCGAAAATTGGAAGTATCACACCCGAGACTGAAGCTGAGGAGGTTAGGATTGAGTGATTTTTGTTACTTATTGATATTTTCAGACTTTTGATGGTTACGAGCAACCGAAAGGTGTGACGATGCGTTGGCTCCGAGGCGAACTCTTGGAGATTCGATTGGAATTGCCCGCAACAGAAAGAATCGATTCAAAAGAAAGGTTAGTACGTTTTTGCAAATATCAAATTTTCGAGAACTAGCATCGAAAAATCTAGTGCATAAACCATGGCTACTGAAAGCCTTTTCATATTTAGCCTCTTGTTGAAAGTGAAATCGGATCGACTGTTGTTGGCGGCGAAGAAAAGTCACTCGTTGTTTGACTTTCATTTTCCGGTAAGAGCTTTTGATTGTTGTAAACTAAAGGATTTAGTTTTTAGTCAAAAGAGCGTAACTTATGATGTATCTCTTTATTTTCTCAACTTTTAGGTGTTAATCGATCCATCAACGACTCGCACAAAGCTCAACCTCGAGATGCAGCAAGTGACTGTTTGTGCAAAAACGATATTACCGTAATTCCTTATGGTAATATCGTTTTATTATTGAAATGGATTGTTTTTATTTTTTGAATTTTTAAATTGCATAAATTTATATCCAGAACAGACTAAATACATCAATCCATCAACGACTCGCACAAAGCTCAGCCTCGAGATGTAGCAAATGACTGGTTGTGCAAAAACGATATTACCGTAATTAAAGTGGCCCGACCGATTGTGTTTTCATCGTTACAGACTCTTTGGCAAAAGCAAATTTTTGATCTTTTCGTTGGAGGAATCGTTGAATGAAATCCCCTTTTGATCGCGATTCGATACGGTTTCATAGTAAAACACATAGCGAGCACAGTTACCGATGATGCTCCGAGAATATGGCAACGTCGCTGAATTTGATGGCTTGAAATAAGCTCTTCGGCTAATTTGTGGCAATTTTGTCAAGATTTAACAAAAACATTGTTCGTCTTTTATCTGAAAGTTAAGAAGTTCAATTCTGGATCACCCAATCAAGATTTTCCTATTCGTATGTGCTTCTAAAGTTAAAACATAACAAAATAGCTTCTGGTTCGATTACAGGCAAAGCCACTGCCTTGATAAAATTCTTAAGCTACGCTTGACAAATCGTTTCATATTCACGTTATCCACCTTTCCAATTGTCACTGAAAATTTATCGCTTCAAGATTTTAAAATCGATGAAATAAGACAACAAAAAAATATCCAAGTAAACACATCAAAACAAAATTAAATTAACTTTTTGAAATACATTAATGTCGCATAGCATTGCAGATCGTAGTGGTTCTTGAGTTGTTCCGAGTTCTCCGAATTGATACAATCGATTGGGGCGGCGGCCGGCGATTTGGCGAGCGTCTGTTGCACGACCGGCGGAGCCAGCAAAACATCGAGCGCCGAGAAGGCACGTTGCTCGGTCAGAGGCGGAGGCACCTCGCCGGCATCCATGTGAAGCATGATGTCGGCGCCAGTTGCTTGCTGCTCGCAAAAGTTGGCGAGCTCGATCGCTAAAACCAAGATTTAAGAGATTTGAAAAGAAAAAAGACATACCGAAGTGGTCGCTGGCTGTAATTGGTTTTCGGCCGGGTCCGAGCGGCATCCCGCACTCTTGAATGGCGATGGCAAACTGGTCGCAGACTTTGAGGCCGTCATCGTCGTCGCCGACACCATCGTCTTGTCCCTGGAAATTTTAAATATAATTAAGTAGAGCATAAACACAAATAAATAGTATAGACAAATAGCAAATTTACCTCACGACTTTGCACTTCTTGTTCCACCGTTGATTCTACATTTGTCGTTGAACGAGCTCTTGAACCAGCTTTCGGCTTCGGTGAAGATTCGCGACTTTTTTCTTTGCTCGTTGCAGCTTTCGGCTTCGGTGAAGATTCGCGACTTGTTTCTTTGCTCGTTGCAGCTTTCCTCTTCATCGATGAACGAGCTCGGGAATCCTTTTCTTCATCTTTTGTCGTGCGAGTCGGCGTCTTCATTCCACTTTTTGACCGTGACGAGCGGGCTCGTCGCTTCTTCCGCTTCACCTTTGTCTTCTCGTAATCCATGAGCACGTGCGGACATCCTTTGAACGATTCTCTCGGTTCCCACGTCATCTCATCGTAGCCAACCCATTTCGTTTGATAGAGAAGCTCCCCTTCATGAAAGGCGTCGGCGAGAATTTTCTCGACTTCGTACAGCTCTTCTTTCTCTTCATCGTTTGACTCGGCAATCTTCGTGGGCTGGCTCGATGCGGTCTTTCGTTTCATCGTGGACAGCCTAAAATGAGAAAATTAGTTAGTGTGCAAAACAATAAATAGAATACAGGAAGGGGTCAAATCTTGGATTCTTAGACTAAATAGCTTTAAATCCGTTAAAAACGTCAAAGACGAAGCATTAATGGGTCGATATTTCCAAATATTTGCATTTTTAAGTAGTAAATGTTGTTTTAAAATCGTTAAATCAGCGGAAATGCGAAATTCGGGAGTTTTTCTTGAAAAAACAAATGAATGAATGGATTTAAAAATGGACTATAAAACGCGCCAGAAAGGGGCACAGTTTAGAAAACGAGAAAGCGTCGTTTTTTGGGGAAATTGTTTTTCCACACAAATGATGCAACTGTCAGGTGTTTTTAGCATTTAATTGTATATTTAACGTACTAAGCATATATTTGAATACTTTAAAGTGAAAAAGTACATGTAAAGTATTGGAAGTTGAGCATTTGCACGTCATTAAATCTGTTAAAACTGCCGGATTGCGGTAGACCCGTCTATCCAGAGCTTAACTCCGATTGCTCTGTCCTTTTGATCTGTCCTTTCGGTCTAATATTGTTCAAATTTATGGTAGCAATTAACTACAGTAATCCTTTAGGATTAGCATCAAAAAAGGCTGCAAAAATGATGCGATTTTCGTATTCTGAACGAGCAAAGTGGTAAGACCAAAATTCACAAAAAGTTACAAGAGAAAAAGCTTAAAAAGCAAATTGTGATGCTGTGATGCAAAATCGTGACGAAAAGGAAAGCGATCTCGATGAATGAAATCATTGAGACACCCATTAAGACACCCAATAAGCCGCCAAGACTGCCGATGAAGTTGTTGAGCTGAAAAAAGAAGGGGATTAGTAGAGTTAAACGTGTATTTTTACAGTAATTTTGCTTAATTTTGATTTAGATTCTTGTAAAACCATTTTTCTGGCTCAAAAAAAAAGTAGAGTGTGTTCGTCGCGAGTAGTGCGTTTTTTTTAAAACGCACATTTAGCAAAAATTATCGTACTTTTAGCGAAAATTATTGCAAAAATGACGCGAAAAATTCACGAGCACCGACTTATATACGCTTCCTTTTCAACATATTCAGCTGTTTAATTGATTTGGTGGCAAATCCCTTCAAATGTAAAGATATTCAATTTAAAGAGGATTACTCGTAGAGGATTACTCGTAGTTACTCGTGTAAAGAGGATTACTCGTAGTTACTCGACGAAAAAAACACGTCGATACCCGATTTTGGCTCGATTAATCGAGTAAAAATGGGGGTGGGACAAATGCGACCTTTTTTTTGCGCACCTGGACATTTGCGCACCTTTTTTTTTGCTGGAAAAGGCCTTAGGAAAGGTTGTAGAGCTTCAAAAATGTTTTCATAGAAGGGAATCGTATGCGTAGATTCCGAATTTCGACAAATCAGACCTCGCTGACACTTCAAATTTGGGCAAAAACTACGCAACTTAACGCTTTTCCGCAGTTTTTCGAAGCTACCGTATTCCGGTCACCTTTTATAGTTTTCAAATGGTCCAATGTCAATTTCAAAAAGCCTGCAATTGTCACTTACTGACTCAGCTGGGGTTTCAGCGAAAAGCGAAAATTTGTAGTCGGACATGATGATCGATACGCGGACAGTGTCCTGGAAACTGATGAAATTGGTTGATAGGCAAAAAACGTCCAAACGCACTCCTTCTGGCGCACTCAATTCTTTATTTGCTTGAGGGAACTGAAAGACTTCAGTGCACCAGAAAGAGTGTTTCTTTGAGCTCAAAGTATGCAACATTTTACCGCCACTTCTTTCGTGGAATGGGCCGGATCGACGCTCGGTTGATCGCATTGGGAATCCTAAAGGATTTTTGTAGAAATTGATGATTTCTTCTGTACAGTGCTTGTGTCGACTGATCTCGTCCATATCACATCATATTGTCGTTCTTCGCACGCTAATGGACAAATACAATCGGGCCACGTTGACGGATCGCCTTTCGATTCGCTGATCTCGTCGACACAGGTTCCTATGGAAAGTGGATTGTCATTGCTAACAATTGAGCGGCTAGTATCTTAACACCTACCGTATTCCCAGTCTACCGTATTCTTCAGCTTCAGCTTCAGCCTCAAAAACTTCAACTTACGGTAAGCCTATTGTACCCTTGTCTACAGTCTACAGTACTCTCAGCCTACCGTGCTCTCAGCTTACCATAATCCCATCTTATCGTACCCTTCTTCCAGTCTATTGTAGTCGATTGTAGCCAATTGTTGCTCAAGCAATACTTACGATTTGTTAAACTGCACGCTTTGGCCGTTTGTGACATCGGATATCGTGGATCCATGCAACTACACGCATCTTCAACAGCTTGCTGATATCAAGATTGAAGGCAACCCTGGAAAATGGTGGCTGTGTCATTGAGTTGGACATGGGTTTCTGCTGGGAATACAAAACATGGTCGGCGCCGGATTCGAAGGAATTCGAACCCACCACCTCTCGCTTACCGGCCGGAACGCTCTACCAATGAGCTACACCGACATGACCAGAATTAAGCCTTATGCTTTACTATTTGAAGCTAGTGATGAAACTAGACTCGACTCACATCAGTCGAATAGGCTCCAGTGTAGAAATATTGTTTCACTTCGCTCACAGCCTTGATACAAGAGCCGTAAACTCCGCCCAGCCGGGTGTAAGCTGTCTGAAAAGATGTGATTTTCTAATACTAACAATACTTGACTTATTACTGAACTTACCATATACGGAAATAGATCCGTTTGTCCACCCGGTTGCGCATTTGTACTCACTGAGGCCGAGAAGATATCTTCTTCAGCTGGATGCACGAACACCTCAAAATGTTCAGATATGTTTAGATTTGGCTTGACCCTGAGCCTGGCCTGGTCCTGGCCTGAACTTGGCCTGAGCCTGGTCTGGTCCCGGCCAGGTCCTGGTCCTGGCCTGGTCTTGATCCTGGCCCTGTTGTAGCCGTTTACGAAATTCAGCCGTTAACGAATCATTCGTTAACGGTTGAATTTCGTAAACGGCTACGACATACAGTAGCGGACATAATTTTGGAAACTTTTGTTTTTTCTAAAAAAATTCTCTCAGTAAAATCTGATTCGGTATGTTTACTAGCGAAAATATGTAGACCTAAAAAGCACGTAATAATCCATAGACAGAACTGCTGAACTCTTTGAAAACTATTATTTTTAATGCATTTATCTATAAACCCAGAGGACATAAATTTGGAAACTTTTAAAAGCAACTCTAAATAATAACGTAACAAACCATTAAACTCCTAAATTAAAACAAAAACAAATAAATCAATTCAATACTTTGTGGAAGATCCTTTAGGATCAATAATAGTCTGGCACCGAGCGCTCATCGAAGCGACCAAGTTGTCGATGGTTGTTGTTTGAATTTCCATCCACTTCTTAGCCAAAAGCTCGAATTTTTCATTAAGATTATGGCTCTGAACGCCTGACAGGCTCTCTCCAGAACTTCCTATAGATGTTCAATATGGTTTAAATCAGAACTCTGGCTCGGCCATTCCATAAAAATAATTCCTTCCTTCTGAAGCCAGTCCTTTACAAGCCCCTCGAAGTATGTTTGCCCTGTCGAAAAAGAAAGTTGGAAGGCATCAACTGAAAGGCATTCAACTGGAGGGAAGCTTATGTTTCGATAAAATGTCCGAGCAAGCACGTTTGTCTATAATTCCATCAGTGCATTTTAATGGGATCATTCCGTAAGCTGAAAAGCCACTCCATACAAGATCACTACCACCGTCATGCTTCAAAGTCGGAATTACGTATCCTTTACTGAACCTTTTGTTGGCATGACGACGAACATATCGAAAGCCATCAGATTCAAACAATGCGAACTTACCTTCGTCCGAAAAGAGGCAAATAGACCATTGTTGAGCCGTCCAATATCGATGCTCTTCTGTGATTTTGCCTCGAAGCTTGCGAATCTTTGCAGAGATCGGCGTCTTATGAGCAGGACGTCGACCGAACAATCCAAATCCGCGTAAATGACGTTGTACTGTCTTTGAACTAATTTTCTTTTTGACTTTGTCAGGCAAATCGGCGTAAATCTCGACCGACGACTGCTTTGGGTCAGCCTTTGAAAGAGTATTTCATCTGCAAACCATCTCGTTTTGTGGTCTTTCTGTGTTTTCCCGTATGCTTATGAGTATTTGCTGTTCCAGTTCGAGCGTATCTTTTTAAAATTTTTGATACAGTACTCTTTGAAAGACCAAGGGATCGAGCGATAAATGTCTGCATTTGCCTATTTTGGTGCATCCATACAACATCTTCGCGTTTCTCTGTTGAAGTCTCTTTCTTGCTGCCCATCTATAAAAAAAAGTTAAAATAATTAGTAGAGGTTTAAAAAGATAAAAATAGAACAAAAAAGTAATATAGCTGAGGTTTTTATGAAAGTTTCCAAATTTATGTCCTCTGGGTTTATAGATAAATGCATTAAAAATAATAGTTTTCAAAGAGTTCAGCAGTTCTGTCTATGGATTATTACGTGCTTTTTAGGTCTACATATTTTCGCTTGTAAACATACCGAATCAAATTTTACTCAAAAAAAATTTTTTAGAAAAAACAAAAGTTTCCAAAATTATGTCCGCTACTGTATATCTAACACATTTGACCATTTTATCCGTTTGATTACACGTGCTGTACTTGACCCCATCCGAGTACGAGTAGATACAGTTGTCTGGGTCTAAAATCATATAGAATCAATGTGCTTTTTGTATAGAATTGTATAGAACAAACAGTTGTATAGAACTTTAAGAGATTTTCCATAAAACTTACTAATTTCACATAATTGCCCAGAGGTTCCCGGTTGACAGGAACAATTGAAGAATGGTGATTGAGGAGGACGAATCTGAAATCAGTTAGATAAAACATTTGAGCAGTTTTAGAGCTGAATAGCTTCTGAATTAAAGTTGTTGTTGAATCGATTACAGTCACCAAAAAGTAGTTCGGTAAGTGCATGTACTTAGAGGAACATATAGTACACCCGTAACCCGTTTAGTACAGTACATCTGGCTTCTGGCGTTGCCTGGTCTGCCCTAGCTGAGCTTTAGGCCCAACTGATCGTGCGCTGGCCTGGCTGGGCTTTACTGTAGGCCAAACTGATCGTGAGCTGGCCTTGCTGAGCTTTACTACAGGTCCACATTCACCAGAACCCAAGCCTAGATCTGTTATGACCCTAGCCCGGTTTGGTCTAGATAATAGCCCCTGGAACTTCTCTGAATCATACTTTATGCACTACAGTATCCTTCTATACAATAGTACAACGCTCTATACCTTTTTACGGCACCTTTCCCCCTCGAGTACTAGACATGGGAAAATTCCAAGCCAAACCTAATTCCATCTTCATTTTCTCAACCGTTTTTTGGATTGTTCTGAAATTTTGTCTACAGAAAACGACATTCACAGTTTGTAAACAAAATTTCAGAACAATCCAAGAAACGGTTGAGAAAATGAGAATGGAATTAGGTTTGGCTCGGAATTTTCCCATGTCCACCCTGTACAACTCTTATAAAACTTCCCCCAAAGCCACACTCACATTTTGACACGTTCCCTGATTCGCACATGGGTAGCTCAGACAAAAATCGATTACTAGAAAAGAAGATTTGCACTAAATTCCCTCGAACTTACTTGCTTGACATCGTCCTCCCGTATATCCAGATGGACAATCACAATGAAATGTGGAATTGAATGAGCGATGGACGACCGAGCAATTCCCACCATTTAGACAAGGAGCCGAGAGGCACATGTTCGGGACTGAAAGTGTAAAAGGCACTCTTTCTTGCTGAGAAAGAGTGCAAGGAAGAAATTCAGTGCACCAGCAAGGATTTGAGTATAAAAGTAAGCTTACTGTCACAATTGGTGCCAGTGTAGAGACTTAAACATTCACACGAGTACCCAGAATAGTCCGGGTAATCGACACAGAGACTCCCGTATTGACAAGGAGTCGAATAGCAGTGCATCGTGACTAGAAATAGACACTGAAATCAGCTACCGTAAGCTGTCTGTCTGCCTGCCTGCCTGTCTGTCTGTCTATCTGTCTGTCTATCTGTCTGTCTGTCTGTCTATCTATCTGTCTGTCTGTCTGTCTGTCTGTCTGTATGTCTGTCTATCTGTCTGTATGTCTATCTGTCTGTCTGTCTATCTATTTGTCTGTCTGTCTGTCTGTCTATCTATTTGTCTGTCTGTCTGTCTGTCTGTCTGTCTATCTGTCTGTCTGCCTGCCTGCCTGCCTGTCTGCCGGCCTGCCTGCCTGTCTGCCGGCCTGCCTGCCTGTCTGCCGGCCTGTCTATCTCTCTGTCTTTCTAGTAAAGTACTCCTTCTTCAATACTCGGTCCAGTACAGTACTCTGCACACTCTATTCCAGCTTTGCAGTACTCAATTTCCATTGAAATCTTTCCAAATACTATAACCAACTTTGACATTGATCGCCGGTGTACCCTGGTAAACAAGCACAATTGTAGTTGAAGCCCGAGGTTCCGTTGACACAAGTGCCCCCATGTTGACAAGGATTTGGACTGCATGGAGAAGCGGCTGAACTCTTTTTCCACAATTCTTCCATAAAAACAAACCAGTTTCACAAAATGTCCCAGTGTATCCAACGGGGCACAAACATTGAGTCAAATTTCCCTTCAAATCAACGCACTGACCCCCATTTTCGCAGGTAGTTGCGTTGCAGATCGGGAAATCAACTAAAGTCTGACATAGAAGCTTTAGATCAGCTGGAGTAAGGCATAAGGCCTTATTTTAGCCGCGCGTGTCATCTCGGCGTAGCTCATTGGTGGAGCGTTAAGCGAGAGGCCGCGGCTTCGAATCCACGCGTCGACCATAATAGAGGTGATTCCAATAAAACCATTTTCCGGATAAAAATGAACCTAGATCTACGAGAAACCAGAGCTGGACCTGGCTTGAAATAACTTGCAAGCTCTAGGGTGTGTTGATCGATCGCTGGCCAATTTGAGTTGGCCACCTTGACCTCTCAGCTTGACCTTGACCTCTCAGCCTGACCTTTAGATTTGGTCTCTTGCCCGGATTAGGTGAAAATATAGTAGTAGTATAGATCTGAATCCGATTCAGGCTGTATTCACAAATTCATCCAGAGTTATTCAAAGTATGGTTATAGTGTGCAGGTCCAGAGCTCGTTTACAGATCGAAATCTAGACCTGAACCAGATCCAAAGTCGTTTAAAGACCGAATCTCAATCCAGAAACTAGTGCAGCTTTGAGTCAAAACTAGTTTCTTGTAAACAAATGCTTTTTCGCAACAACTTTTTCCCAATCACAAGTATTTTCTCCATTCTCACCCACCAATATCATTATATTTGTAGCAGAGCAATCGTTGTGCACCGCTCGATGATCCACAAGTCTCATTAGCTCTGACAGAAAATTGTAAGCTTTGTTCTACAGTACAGTACGCTTCTTACTATTTACAATACTCTTTTATTGCTACAGTAATCCATCAAATACCCGGCATATTGCACACTGAGATCATCGGATTCTTGCCAGCAGAGTTTCTTGCAATTGCTGTTCGTCGAGGTGGAAAGACCTGGGTTCAGCTCGCAAATCCAGCACTGATTTCCCATTGTGCCTAAATATTTCGTGCCTAACACACATCCTCTCTGGCGCATTCGATTCTTCATTTACTGTAACAAAAATAGAATTGAGTGCACCAGAAAGGTTTTGTTTACGTGAGTACAAAGTACTTACAGTAGTACGTTTCGGCCGGGTCGCTCATTAGATTCGTTTGGAAATCGCTTCGACATCTGAAAATAATCTTTAAGTATTACAGTAATCCCATTGCTTTTAAAGCCTTTTACAATACACTTTCAGATCTCACAGTGCTCTAAATCAATCTATCATACTCTTTTGAAGACCTACAGTGCTCTATAGTACGCTACAGTACTCTATCGTACCCTTTTTAAGCCCTACAATACTCTATAGTGCTCTGTGTACTCTACAGTACTCTATCGTACCCTTTTTAAGCCCTACAGTACTCTATAGTACTCTGTGTACGCTACAGTACTCTATCGTACCCTTTTTAAGCCCTACAGTACTCTATAGTGCTCTATAGTACGCTACAGTACTCTATCCGACTCTTTTTAAGGCCTACAGTACTCTATAGTGCTCTGTGTACTCTACAGTACTCTATCGTACCCTTTTTAAGCCCTACAGTACTCTATAGTACTCTGTGCACGCTATAGTACTTCTTTTTAAGACCTACAACACTCTATTATTGCTATAAAATGGAAATCCGTACGCTTGGATGGACGGTTGATGACTGTTCGTCACATAAGTACAGTTCGCGTTTTTCAATTTATTTGAATCATATTGATAACATCCAAGACTGTTATCATTTGCTGAAATATACAAATTTATCGATTCTTTAGTTATTAAACAAGATATTAAGCAAAATTTCAGACCTATACAGTGCTATAAACTGACCAGTCAAACGTTTCCACTTCACAGTTCACTCCCTGGTAGTTACTAGTGCATTTACAGTACCTAAAAGTTTACTCTAAACACAGTAATCTTTGCAATAACTTGACTTTGCCCTCCGCTAAACGCATGCTTTCTAGCACATAAATCTAAGGCAAGTGTGCCAAGTGGAAAGCGTTGGGGCGCACAAAGTACACGGCTTTGACAATTTCTCTACAGCTCTACAGCTCTACAGCTCTACAGCTCTACAGCTCTACAGCTCTACAGCTTTCAGCTTATTTAAAAGGCTTGACTTTATCTTTTAAAAGCTAATCTATGTTTTCGAAAAGTTTTTATGTAAATTTCTCGAAGAAAACGAACCGTTCGACTCCACCAAACAGCATGACGCATGTGCCTCCATTCTGACAGGGTGATTCAACGGCGCAAATGTTTCCATCCAAAAAACTGTGTTTAGAAAATGAAAATGGCTACTCTAAAAGCCTATAAATATACTTTATATTAAATAATTTACATATCAAAAGATCCAAAAGACTCACACTCACAAACGTTTCCCAAAAAACCAGACCCACAAGCGCACGTGTAATTCTCGCCAACCACTCGACCGCCATTCGTGCAAGTCCCACCGTTCTGAAAATTTCATTTATTTGCTTTTAAATAGAATTATCGCCAAATATCTAAATATTCTATTATACCGTAACCCAAATATAGATAAATTAGATCTGAATATCTTATTGTAACCCGGATACTTCTATGCTCACCTGACACGGCGAACTCGAGCACGGATCCCCGGACGTGGTGTCAGCTGAAAGAAAAAATCATTATAAAGCTAAAAGACACTCAGAAAAGCTACCGTAATTCACAAGTTTTCAGTTTTCATTCAATCAACCCAATTTTCGAGCCTTTTAATTCCGAATTAGCCGTCATGGCCGACTGGCTAAGTCTTGTTTCTTACAAAGGAATTTCAACAGGATGTGGTGGCTAAATGACATCAGCCATATACTAACCAACGTAGAATTTTACGCTGATTCCAAATCTGCTTTCCGTTTTTGAAACGCATCACTCTGTCAAAAGTTTTAAGCGTTCAAAGTTTTGCATGGAATCGCAGAACAGACATTAAGGCTATAAGTTGATTTACCAGAGCGAAAGGAAGATGTCGTGGTGGTCGATTGGTAGTGGGCTTGATTACGGAACAAGGACCCTAGGGTTCGAGTCCCGCTGTGGTTTTTGTTTTGGCTTCTTCGACCTTTGAATGGTTAGAGTGTTTTGGCGATGTTGGATTTGTTGTATGTATATCTAGCGGTGTGCCAGATGCTGTACGATTGTGCGATAGAGAACACTCAAAACTAGAAGAAGCAAAAACAAAAGTCATGAAAATGGATGATACAAAAAAGTGAGTTGATCAGATGGAAGATTGATTTGATTACGGTAGCTTTTTCAAATACAGTCGAACCTCTCTATAACGAACCTCGATATAACGTAAACCTCTCTATAACGTAAGGCGTGACCGGTCCCGGCCGACGTTAAGCTATATAAAACGGCACTCTATATAACGTAAACCTCTATATAACGTAAGCTATAGCCGTCCCGTGAGTTACGTTATAGAGAGGTTCCACTGTAGATGTTTAATGAGTTTAGTTAGATAAAAGAGATATAAAACCCTACTTTCATTACAGTAATTTCCAGATAAACCGGGATAACACAAGCAAACATAGTTGTTAATCATCCCGGAGCAGTTTGAATTCGTCGGGCATGGCATCGAGGCACACATGTCGATTCCTATTGTAAAATATTGGGCTGGTGGAAAAGGGCTGGTGGATCCTTTCCGATTTTTTGGGAGAGTACCTTAAATTTGTCGAATTTTGACGTTTTATAGCTCATCCTAAAGCTGAATTCAAGACGGATCGATTGGTAAAAACCGTTTTGAGATATCTCTTTTCTAAAAGTTTTTACAGCTATTTTAGTAAAGGGCGGCAGAGCCAAAAAGCCAAAAAATGGCTGTTTTCACGTTTCGTTGGTTTTCCGTGCAGAAACCTAGGCTAAAAACATGTGTTTCGTGATCAGCGTCAAAAATAACCCCTAGACACAAGTTTTCAGAATCTTACGAAAAAAATTTTTGAAAAATATTGTCACCGGTGGAAGTCGAACCAGCGACCCTCAGATCATCAATAGCCTTTCCGCCTAAGGTACTCTACCAAAAAATCCGAAAGGACTTTTCCATCAACCCAATAGAATCTTCTCTGGTAGACTTCGGAAAACAAAACTTAACCAAAACCAAAACTAACCAAAACTCGCGAATATCTCGCGACTGGAAGGAGCTAGCGAAAATCTGTTTGCAGATTTGAAATCAGCATCCAAAAATCTATCCCATAGGCTATTTTTTGTTTCGAAATTTCGAGGTCGTGTTTTGGTCCTTTTTTCGGCCGCGAGATTTTGTGGGAGTGAGAAAAAGTGAAAGGCTAATTTGCATTTTACATTAAAATTTGCATTTTACAATTTAAAATTTGTTTGTTTGGTTTGTTGGTTTGTTTTGGTTTTGGTTTTGGTTTTGGTCTGTTTTGGTGTTTTGGTTTTGGTTTTGGTTTTGGTCTGTTTTGGTTTTGGTTTTGTTTGCCGAAGTCTATTCTCTGGTGTACGGTGAGCTCAGAAAATTGAAACACCAATCTTTCTGGTGAATTGAATTCGTTTTTCTTGAAAAAAAAAAATCAAGCGTTTCCTTTGAATTACAAGAAAATTTGAAGAATTCATTGCACCAGAAAGGGTGTGTTTGCAAGAGCGAATCAACAAGCTTTCAATACAATAGAAGTTTGAAGTTTGAGTGAGATTCAAAAAGTCTCATTGTCCTTATAAATGCCTAAGCTGCAAAAGCTGCAAAAGAGTTCCGGGAACGGGAAAAAAACTACAGTTTGACTTTTTCAATATTTCCGCTTTGTTCGCTTTGTCGCTGACCGCTTTGTTTATGCAAAAACTCTCGGATTTAAATATTTTTATATGAAAAATGCTTCCAATTTTTTAGTTTTTAGGAAAAATTGAATACAGAAGTTTTTTCGATGACCTAGATTTATGGGGAAATGCTTTAGAGATGCTTTTTTGAGAGTTCTTGATAAAAACGCTGATCTGTTTTTGAGGCATGAAGCCAGTTTATTAGTTTAGAAATCTTTTCGAAATGAAAACGAAAGAATCCGCTTGTCAAATGTCGTTTAAGTATCTTAAAAACACTTTTAACATTGCTATTACGTTGAATGGAAAGTCGGGACGATTGCCCAAGCCAAAAAACGAGTCAAAAACGAGCCAAAAACGAAAGCCAAAACAATTCATATGCAAATTTATAAAGAATAAGGTTTTATCTTTGAATGACTTAAAGATTTGTACTAGTACAATCTCCTTGTAAAGCTTAAAAGCTGTAAGAGCCGTTGAGATGCTAGAGAGAGTGTGTTTCCACTTAAGGACACTACAAAGACAATTCTAAACAATAGCAAGATTACGGTAGGTTTCTGGAAAAGCTCAACTAGCCAACTAGCCAAGTTACGGTCGATTAAGAGGAATTTAAAAGAGATTTATGAAGGGTTTTGCTTTTTTTTTTTGCTTCCTCACTTACTCACGGAGCAATATTGATTGTTTTTTTTTTTTTTTTTTTTTTTTTTTTTTTTTTTTTTTTTTTTTTTTTTTTTTTTTTTTTTTTTTTTTTTTTTTTTTTTTTTTTTTTTTTTTTTTTTTTTTTTTTTTTTTTTTTTTTTTTTTTTTTTTTTTTTTTTTTTTTTTTTTTTTTTTTTTTTTTTTTTTTTTTTTTTTTTTTTTTTTTTTTTTTTTTTTTTTTTTTTTTTTTTTTTTTTTTTTTTTTTTTTTTTTTTTTTTTTTTGGATCAACCGTCGATGGAGCGAAAGCCGTTTCCGCAAAAGCCGCATTCTCAGTGCCCGTATTGCACTAAAGTTTCGTGATTCTGATATTTGGATATTTGATACTTCATCTATTAGGTTGATGCAAAAGTCTTTTTCATTTTTTTCGTACTTCCGTTAAAAAGTAACAAATGCACCAATTGAACAACGGTTTATTGCATTCGAAAGGCCAATTATTTTTCTGCAAAATGACATTAAAACGAGTTTAAAATGTCTTATGTCTAGATTTTTTTTGAGAGCCTGAAGTCGGGTAGTCAAAAAAGGCGACGGCTCGATGATGCATTTTAGACGCTTTAGCTAAGGAAACCAATCTTGATGTTAATATTGGGTTGATGCATAATTATCGGACTTCTTTTTATAAATGATTTTATTTAACAAAAAATAACATAAATAGTTAGAAAAATATGTTTAATTGATTATTCTGGAGCATATTCACCGCCTACATCAATAACTGATTGCCATTTGCTTGGAAGACGATCGATTCCACGAGCGAAGAATAAACGATCTTTGGAGGCAATCCACGCTTTAACATCGTCTATCAAGTCATCCAAATTGTTGTAGATCTTATTTGTTTGCCAATTTTTGAGCGATCGATTGACGTGGTAGTCCGTTGGGGCTTCTCCAGTTCTTTGAGATCGCGAAACGACTCTGCGGCAGACCATCCCTTTTCGAAGTGGTAGAGCATGATATGGCGAAGATGGATATGATTGTCGACACGCATTTTGTTCACTAAAGAATAACGAATATTTAAAAAAAAGAAATAGACAAAAAGCTTTCAAAACAAAAAAGATACAAGCACGCAAAAAGAAGTCCGGATAATTATGCATCAACCCAATAAATAAAAGATAGAGCACAAAAAGTTAGATGTTTTTTTCAGATTTTCAGAGAAATTGATTCAGCCAATTTCTTTATAGAGGTTTTTATAGATTTTTATGAAAAACCCGTTTTCACTCTCGAATTTGCTTGAAAGTGAACCCAAATTGACTTAAAAAGATGGGAAATTCAACAATAAACACTTTTCATTTAGAGCAAACCATAGGTTAATTGATGACTTTTTTATTTTTCAAAAGAAGTACGAAAAAAATGAAAAAGACTTTTGCATCAACCTAATACTTCAGCTAAAGGTAGCTAATCGCTAATGTTTTTTTTTTGTTTGTTTATTACCTGACAAAACCCGATGACACATTGATAGTATGGATAGCTTAAATCATATTGATTATTGATGCAAGTTCCAAAATTCGGACAGCCAACCGGTGGATTACTTGGATTGGTGGGCAGCTGGAAAAGAAAGTTTTTTGTTAGTAATTGCTGCTCTTTTCTTTTCTTTTCTCTTCTCGTCATTTGTTCAATATTTATCGGGACTTTTGAACTCGCCAAAATTGCTTGTAAACAAATACTTTCTAGTTCCAGAGCTAGTGTACAGATCGACCTAAACCAGATCCAAAGTCGTGTAAAGACCGAATCTCAATCCAGAAACTAGTGCAGCTTTGAGTCAAAACTAATTTCTCGTAAACAAATCCTTTTCCGCAACTTGCATCCCCAAATTCACAAGTATTTTTTCCATTCTCACCCACCAAGGTGATCTCAATAAAGTCATTTTCCGGATACAAATCAACAAAGATCTACGAGAAACCAGAGCTGGACCTGGCTTGGAATAACTTACAAGCTCTAGGGTGTGTTGATCGATCACTGGCCAGTTTGAGCTGGCCACCTTGACCTCTCAGCTTGACCTAGCCTCGTTTAGATTTGGTCTCTTGCCCGGATTAGGTGCAAAACATAGTTGTACCCGGATACCATAGAGGGGCAGGCTAGGTGAAGGCTAGATTCAGATTAGATCTGGTCAAGTCAAGGCCAAGGCTAGATTCAGATTAGATCTGGTCAAGTCAAGGCCAAGGCTAGATTCAGATTAGATCTGGTCAAGTCAAGGCCAAGGCCAAGACTAAACCTATCGACTCACCCCAGCCGATCGAATCTCATTCAGCCACAAAAAAGCCAGAAAACTCAAAATTTGAATCATTTCCCGAAAAAAGTGAGAAAATTCTGTTTTCTGGTTTTCTTTTATCCACGGAATACGGTATTTTTTTGGTGTTTGTGTGGGGGAAATTCGCTTTCTTTTCCGTCAATTTTTAAGCACTTTTACACAAGAAAATGAAAAAACGAGGTGGAAATGGAAAAAAGTTTGAGAAAAGAAACAGGATTTTTAAGGTATGAGCTGGGTGATTGAAGTTTTCAAAACGATTTATCTGTGACTTGCATCGATGCACACAAAGCTAGATTACAAATGCACAATTCTGCAATTAAATATAGAGATTTTTTTTTTTAGTTTAGGCATATTCTAAGAGTTACCCGGTCAGAACTAGGCGAGACCATTTGGCTGAAATCAAAGAACACAATAGCCACTTCCTTTCTGGATCCAGTAGCAGTACTCTGTGCTACTCTGTACGGTAACTGTTTACCAAATACCGTATTTCTTCGAATAGAAGACCGGGTAAAGAGTATCATCGCGTACTCCTGCGTAGCAGCCCTTTTTAAAATTTCTTTTCTGCATAAAAGCTTTCAATCAAGTGCTATAGAGCTGGAAAATGGCTCAAAAATCTGTTAGCTCATGTCGTATTTTTGAGTCATTTTCCAGCCCTATAGCACTTCATTGAAAGCTTTTATGCAGGAAAGAAATTTTAAAAAGGGCTGCTACGCAGGAGTACGCGATGATACTCTTTACCCGGTCTTCTATTCGAAGAAATACGGTAATAGTAGAGAATGATTTCGAGACGCTTTCATGTTAAATTTTAATTTCTGTCGCAAATTTTAAATGTTAGTTTTCGCGCGACGTCGCATTCCAATTGACGTCGCCGCCATTTCGATGTCGTCGATGGGAGCGTCGCGTCGTCGTTTCTTTTTCATTTTTTAAAATCATTTTGTTTTTTTGTTATGTTTTTGTCGGATTGATTGAAATTATTGTTTTACGCGATAAATTTTGTGTTTCTTTTCTTGAAATGGGAAAGAAATCTATTTTCATTTGGGAACCGGGTGGGGAGAATCCGGAACTACTTTTCGTGGGGGTCGGAGCTTTTGACCAACTTGCAGCTTATTTTTAAGCACCTTAAACTTGTCAGATCAAAAAGTTTTCATAATATTTGGATAGCTTAGAAAATCAGCTTTCAGAAACTATTTTTTTTCATAAAAAAAATTCTCAATAAAAGCCTATCAATAAAATCGGGCTGCAAGTTGGTCAAAAGCTCGACCCCCCGCTAACCGTAAAGGTACAACCGGATTATAAAATAGTAGTACATAGGCTCCTAGTATAGTTTTCATTAAACAGTATCAATTTGTCTGTTCAGCTTTGTAAACAATTGCCAAGTTTTCTCAAAAACGTCAAAGAAGACTTTTGTTAAGTAGAAAAATCCGGCATTTGAAATCTTCAATCACCCAGTCGCTTTTCAATCACTTTTTCCTTTTTCCCCGCATTCGGCTATTTAAAAATCAGCCAAAAAGAAAGGAAAAACGAGGAAAAAGTCGAATTTTCCTCGTGTTTCTATGGTGTTTGCCTGTTTTTTTGAACTTTGAACAAACGTTTTTCATGTTTTCGAGCAAAAAACAATGAAATTTCTTAAGCGATTCTACGGAAAACTCAAGAAAAACGTTTTTCAGCGTAAATTTTTTTAGTTTTTTTTTTGGAAAATGGGTGCATTTTTTAGGCAAAAACGGTTCTGCATATGAGATTTTCGAATTTTTGGGTTCTTTTCAGGAAAAAAAACTATTTTTTCTTTGAACTATCAATGATATTTGATAATAGAGATAATAGAGATAATATTAGGTTGTCCGGAAATAAATGAGCGTTTTGTATTGTTTATTATTTGGGTGCATTTTTCTCAATAAAGTATGCTCTGTACCTTGTAATGTTATATACCATTAGAAAGCTGAGTTCGCACTCTCTTTAACGATGCTTTTAAATTTTGCTGAAAATAAAATTTTTTGCGAATTTTAAGCTTCGCCGTTTTAGATGTCCGAAACTAACTTTCGCCAGATTTTCTTTTATGAGTTCAAACTCGGTCACAATGCAGCTGAAGCGGCTCGTAACATTAACGAAGTTTGGGGCCAAGGCAGTGTCGGCGAGTCAACAGTGCGAACTTGGTTCCGAAAATTCCGAGGTGATGATTTGGATCTCGAAGATAAGGAAGGCCTTGGCCGTCCTGTTGAACTCGATGACGACGAAATGAAGACCCTGGTGGAAGCAAATCCACGTACGACTATTCGAAAGCTTGCGGAGGAGCTTGGCGTGGCCAAGACGATGATTTCCGGCCACCCGAAACGGATTGGAAGGTCAAAAAAGCTCGATAAATGGGTGCCGCACGAATTGAACGAGAATCAAAAAAATTGTCGTTTTGAGGTGTCGTCTGCTCTTCTTCAGCGCAACAAAAACGACCCATTTCTCGACCGGACCGTGACGTGCGATGAAAGTGGATCCTCTACGACAACTGGTGACGTTCCGCTCAGTGGTTGGACGCCGGAGAGGCTCCACAACACTTTCCAAAGCCAAATTTGCACCAAAAGAAGGTTATGGTGACTGTTTGGTGGTCCGCAGCCGGTCTAATCCATCACAGCTTTCTGAATCCGGGCGAAGCGATTACGGCGAAGAAGTACTGCCAACAAATCACCAAATGCACCAGAAGTTGCGGCGAATGTGCCCGGCATTGGTCAACAGAAAAGGTCCAATTCTTCTCCACGACAACGCTTGTCCGGACGTCGCACAACCGACCCTGCAAAAGCTAAACGAACTGAGCTACGAAACTTTGCCTCACCTGCCATATTCGCCTGATCTTTTGCTTACCGACTACCACTTTTTCAAGCACCTCGACAACTTTCTCCAGGAGAAGTGCTACAACACTCAAGATGATGCCAAAAACGCCTTCGCCGACTTTATCGCCACCAGAAGCCCGGACATCTATGCTACCAGCATAAATAAACTTGTTTCTCGTTGGCAAGAATGTGTTAATTGTAATGGTTCTTATTTCGATTAATAAAGTTTTGTTTGGATCAAGTTATGGTACTTTAAATATTCAACTTAAAAACGCTCATTTATTTCCGGACAACCTAATAGAATCAATAGAATAATGATAATAGAATAAATTAACAAGAAAAATAAATAAATTCGCAACAATTGGAAATAAAAAAAATATTAAATTCGGACCAAATGAGAAATTTGGTGTTTTCGTCTGAAAAACATCTTGATTACGGTAGCCAAAAAAGATGTCGGGATACGGTGGGCCACTTTTTAGGAAATGACTAATAAAGAGGTGCAAAATTGGAATAGAAAAAACGACTTCAATATGAGCAAAGCTATCGGAGAAATCACAAATATTCCTGAGAAAAGCTAGCTTTCGGCATATCTCGGCAGCATTTCTCATCACTTTTCACAAAAATCACATGATCGATCTCGATGAAAACTTTGGCAAAGATTTGAAAGTTCTTTGGAAAATTCTGATATTCAAATTGTGGATGAGTGAGTTTCGAATTGTAGAACAACCAGCCCCAATCTTTTTGATCAGCACGAAGAAGGAAAGCGGTCGATGTCTCATTCTTGAATAATGAGAAATCGGATAATCGTTTTCCATCCGAATCATGTAAATGAGTGAAAAGATTGAACGGAAGGAAGAAGATCGGCGGGAAGCGTATGGTTTTAAGTATTGGGGAGACCATGAAGCACCAGATGATATAGGAGAAATTGTGGTGATCGATTTGGAGGGTCTCGAAATGGATATGATGAAAGAGGTGAGTGTACGCGTCGATGATTGAGAGCTCGGGATTGGTGCGGAAATGGATCTCTCGATGGCAGTGATTGAATGGATTGGGGTGCAGAGAGGAAATGATGAGCTCACGTTGCTCGATGCTGTCGATTGAGTGGTGAAAGTGCTCGAAAATCTGAAATCTTGGGGGTAAGCTCTTGTAAAATGTGTAAACTACCTTTAAAACTGAGTAAACTACGTCTAAAAACTAGCGTAATCTCTAGCCCATTCCATTTCTTAACAAAACTCACAATCTGTTTGCAATTGGTGGACACTTTTCGTAGAGTTTCCTTGTATTTTGTTGAGGCGAGCAGGTCAACAGTCGGCATTTCTTTGATTCGGATCATCTCTGGATGAAAATAGGGAAGATAGCTTAAAAAAGATCGAATTGAGTACAGTAATCAATACAATAATGACTTCGTTTTAGCTACAGTAACCCTACAGTTAGCACAAATTGGTATGTCTTGGAAGAAATTTTATGTAACCATGCTAATCCTATCCACAATCCAATCCAATCCTATCTGTAATCCAATCCTATCCAATCCTATACACAATCCTATTCAATCCTATCCACAATCCTATCCACAATCCTATCCAATCCTATCCAATCCTATCCAATCCAATCCTATCTATAATCCGATCCACAACCCACCGTTGCTCTTCATCAGTCAGTCTCAATCCATCAACGAAAAATTGATCATTCAAAATCTCGAGTGTTCGGATAGTCGTTGGTTTGTAGACGACAACTTTTCCGATCCAAGGCCACACTTCGGTCAAACGACGAATCGTTTCGAGTTCACTGAAATAAAAAGATTGCTTAGAAAGTCTAGCCAATTTTACTTGTTTAGTCAAAAAGTTAAACAACAATAAAATTGCTTTCAAAAACCAACCCAATCCCATGTTGTTGAGGATCTTTGACAAGATGCGCAAAGATCTTCGAGACGACTTCAACGGGAAGAGACTCCATTTGACAAATTGGTGAACGAATTGGATAGAAATTCGAAGAAATTGAATAACACTTATAAGCTTTCCCTTGTACAACAATTTCCCATATAGAATTGTCCAAGATCTGCTCATTTTTCTCATCTGTTGGTCGTATAATTGGATTGTGATAAATACAAGCATATCTACCGTGATAATTGGACAATTGATTGGATAAATTCACAACTATTCTACCGTAATGCCTAATTGTCTTCTAAAACGTGTCCACTTTCGCAAAGTATCGTAATATTTTCTCTGATTACGGTAGAATAGGTTACTAACAATTATAACGTATTTACTGGAATAGAAGGCCGGTCTTCTATTTTTTTCATTCACCCCCTAGACCCCAAAAACAGGGTACCTTGAATATAAGATAGGTCTTCTATTCGAGACGGTCTTATAATCGAGACCAGTCTTCTATTCGAGTAAATACGGTAAGTCAAGTACAAATCCATCACTTCACAGACATTTTCCTTCTTTATTCTCAAAAAAACACGAGATCAAAAAGACTTAAAAGAATTGCGCATTTTTGTTTCAAAGCTCGACTTCGTTTAATTAATCGAAAGAAGTCGAGCTTCACAAATCGTTCGTCTTCACTAAATACAAAGATTTGTAAGTTTGTGGAATAAAACAATAATCACTAATACCTTATTTGTCCGTGTTTTTAGTCTTCTCCAGTTTTTCCTGTTGTTGTTGTTGTGGGATTGGTTCTAGTGTTGTCGTTCGTTGGCTGCCCTCTTTTTCTTCCCCTACGAGTCGTTTCCGAGCAGTGACAAGGGCTAAACAAATGGTATTAGTCAAACTACTGTAAAAAGGATAGTACTATAACAATACTTCATACAAGTTATAAAGAATTTATAAGGAAAGCTACCCTGACGAAGATTGCGAGGATTGTAGTTTCCCAAAGCACTCTAAAATCACAAATAACTCAAATAGTTGAACATAAAACAACCAACCTCTTTGCAAAAAGCCTCTCTCAATCGTTTATAATCCTTCCATTCCAATCCACGCTCTCGGCATTCATCCTAAAGTTCAAAGATTAACCTCTAGACTAGCGCAACAGTTCGGTTAGCTAAATCCTATGTCCAAATGAAGATTAAGCTTCAAAAAGCTAAAGCAACTCACTTCACGTTTCTTTTCTTGATCCCATCTTTCGACTTCAAACAGGCAACAGCTCAGTGTACACAAAATTAGTAGACCACACGCAGCCAAAGAAATCACACTAGCCACTAAAAATTAAAAACTCTTCTAATATGTAACTAAGAGACTACTACTTGTTCCAAAACTGTATTAGTTTAACTTTATTATGAAACAAGTCACGAAAACATACCTATTCGACCAGCAAAATGTGGAGATGAGAGATTCTAAAACATGAACATGAAAACGAAAAGCCCATTAGCACTCACTTGATTGTCTAGTGATACCGTTTCTTTGCATAAATGCTGAAATGAAGCTTAAAAATAGGCATGATCAAATCCAACCGTGGACTTGTTCTGTCCTTCGATACAATTCTTGATCATCACGCAGCGAGAAGTGTGCCAAGGGTTCAGGCGAGGTCTCTAAAGAAAAAACATTGAACTTGTAAATGAATGTATCGTAAATACTCTAACAGAAATCCCCTATAGGGGCGTAGCGGAGTCTAAGTTTACACTCAAAGAACCGCTCATATCTCGACGCGCAGATATTTGCATCTGCGCACTTAGGTATCAAATTCAAGTCGAGATAATGGGTGATTTTTCGAGATATAACACTTATTTTTAGCATTAACCAGCGCTTAGAACAAATGATTGAAAAGTGGCAAAAAAATCTCGTTTTATATCTCGAAAAATCACCCATTCTCTCTACTTTAATTTGATACTCAAGCGCGCCGAAGTAAATGTCTGCGCGTCGAGATATGAGCGTTTGTTTGAGAGTAAACTTAGATTACGCGTCGCTCCTATAGGGGGTGCTTCTATTAGAAGATTTACGGTGATTTCTTTTTTAAATATTAGATATTACCGGTTTTCCATCAAAATCACATATTGGGAGTCGAATGCACGGCGACTCGGTCTGATTCTTCTTGACAGATTCTTCTTCAGTGCACCAACGAGAGCATCGATCAACCTAGAATTGATGAGTCAACCTAATAATAACTATTGCTTTCAAAAACTAACCTTTGTAAATCGATTTGCACGTGGATCAGGAGTGATTGTTTGATTTCCTTCACATGGCGGCACCGGGATGCAATCTTTTTCTCTAAAAAGAAACGTATAAGCTAGAATCGACATACTTTAGCCAAACTAAAGGTAAAATTTCTAATCGAAACCACTCACATCTCATTTTCATTGCACACTCGCTCACAATAAGTCTCATCCCATTTGCCATTCACTAATGGAGCCATGAATTTCTTTCTGGAAATAAAGATTTCATCAAAAAGTCGCTTAAAATCCTCACCGATCAACTTTTCCATCATTCCCACATAGTGGCGGCAAGACACACATCTAAAATCAAAACAAGTTTTTAACAATGTAATACTACAAACCGTATCATATTCGAGCGCATGAAAAGCTTGAGTGTCGCTGAAACCACCAAAAGTCGGGATTTTTTGCGAATAGAGTGGACAATACTAAATTTTCGATCAATGTACCAAAGCCAAAGATTTATATCAACTAACTTCCAACTGTGAGACGCTATTCATGATAGGAGGAAGACACCATTGGAAGCTAAAGAATAACAATTTAATGAGAACGATAATGTTCAAAGCCTAAGATGTTAAGCTAAAGTTAAGTTGAGCGAAAGGTCAGGACCTAAAAACGACCATACCTCGGATGAGTCCCATTATCTGCTGCCGGTAAGCGAAGACGAGGTCCACACGCTGGAAGTTCGCAAGTCAGCAGATACTGGTAGAACTCCTCATCTCTAACCGACGTCATTCCAGAGAACATTCCCTAAAGTTGATCAAGAATATGAAGAAACAGCAATTGCATACCGAATTATTCCTATAATCACACTTCTTGAGGTCCAACTCCAAAGACGGGAGCACCGAGGCTTGACGCGGGGGAAATGTGTGTGGGTATTGGCTTGCTGGCATGAAACATCTGAACATTTGAGTTGTGATTTAAAAGACAAATCGAACGTTACTTTGTAAACTCATTGCTAAACGCGTCCTTGCACGTATCATTCGTTGGCGGGCATCCCGGGCAAACTTTCGTTACAATCGTGCACTGATCGAAATGTGTTCCATCTAAATTGATTTCAAAACAAGTAAAGATACTCAAAAAAACCCACTCGTTTGATAAATTTTGTTCCATTCACAGTACTTGATGCTTTCGTTCTCTCGACCACCAATCGCACAATCGCAAACGTTTTCCCGTATCTAAAATGTGAGTTGTTAAAGCTAAGAATGTCAAGAAAAAGACCTTTTCACGATGTGTCATTAGCCTTTCGGAGTAATAGTAGCATTCTATCGGCAATGTGATGATTTCGCACTTCTCATTTACTAATGGAGTTGTTGTGGACACTTCTAGACTGTTTGTTGTCTAAAAACAAAGATCAGTAGTTTATTTTTGAAAAAAAACCGTCCAAATGGTCGTCTTTGTTGGCTCCTAAATCAAGAAATCGATAAAAACATAAAATTCTCTCTCACCTCGTCAATAGGATACAAATTTGTCGTCGTTTTTGAAGTTGTTGCGGACTGAACAACAAAATATTAACAAGTTGAGCCGGTTAAGTAAATAAAAATAGTGAAAATAGTGATTTTGTGGTAGCAATTGGTTTAATTTGATCCAAATACACTCTTTAAATGATGCTAGAACTGAAATGCTTTCTTTTCTTGGCAAACTGTGCACAAATCTAGCCCAATTTTAACTTGAACTTAACAACAAGAAGGTAACGCCGAACACTTTCAACGAAACTTATCAAAAACAACTTCACTATGCGAAGAAGAAGTCAAAAACGTTACAAAAAAACAAACAGCATCTTTTCCAGTGACTCCCGGCTCTTCTCGAAGTGAAGTAACGACGACGGCAAGGAAAGAGATGAGAACGAAGAGACGCATGCGAAAAGAATGATTTTCTCTTTCTTCGAAAAGGTTTTATATGGCAACTTAAACCCAAATTTCAGTCAACTTCGATGAATTTGAAGATTAAATTTACATGGCAAATTTGCATTTAAACACGATTTAAAACTAAGCAATTTCTTCCCTCCATTTCATTTCATGTCACTTTCTCTCCGCGGCTTTCTCGTCGATTCGCTTCAAATTCGTCTGAGCTAGCAAATTTTCAACGAATTGACGATGTGAGTTTTCTTTGATTTTCTTTGATTTTATTGTTTTTGAGTTTAAGGTAGCTTAAGTTTGTTGAAATTTTTGAATTTAAAAACTTTTTGCATTAGATGGCCAATTCTACACGTCGCCGCTCGATCTCTGTCTCGATTGTGAGTGAAATTTTTGTCTCTTTTCAAAAAAAAAAAAATTCATAACATACTTGGCTCGTGCTAATACCAAATGTCTTTTGTTTTGAGCAAAAAAATCAGGAAATCATTCGTCCCAGCACTTATTGTGTGTACTTTTTGAGACCTAATAGGCTGATAAATTCTGATAGAAGGAGTGCTGTAAGTGATTTAATTTTAGGGCGAAGTGAACGAAGATGAGGCGATCGAGAAGATGCCACCACGAGCCACCAAATGGACAACGATGCGGAATATGCGAATCGAGGGACACATCGATCGATCAAGGGCCCCACTGCAAGATCAAAGAAATGTGGTCGGTTTTAGTATATTTGATTGTGTTGTGCTTAGTGATTTATCTTAAGTTACCGTAAATACTCTAACAGAAACCCACTATAGGAGCGTCGCGTAATTTGAGTTGACTCTCGAAGAACCGCTCATATCTCGATGCGCAGACATTTGCTTCTGCGCACTTAGGTATCAAATTAAAGTGGAGATAATGGGTGATTTTTCGAGATATAACACTTGTTTCTAGCATTAACCAGCGCTTAGAACAAAATGATTGAAAAGTGGCAAAAAAGAGCCGATTTTCGCTGGTTAATGCTGGTTAGCGCTGGTTAATGCTAAAAGTGTGTGTTATATCTCGAGAAATCATCCACTCTCTCTCTACTTTAATTTGATACCCAAGCGCGCAGAAGCAAATGTCTGTGCGTCGAGATATGAGCGGTTCTTTGAGAGTAAACTTAGACTACGCGGCGCTCCTATAGGGGAGAGGGGCGTTCTATTAGAGTTTTTTACTGTCATTTTCTTCAGGTCTCGCGCCGAGCCATGCAAAAGACGGAGAAATTGCGACGTTCTGCCTCGGAAGCTCCTGGAAATCGAGTAAGTAACTTAGAATTATATTATAAGTATTTTATAAGTATATTATAAGTTAGTTAAATTATAAGTCCAATAACTTTTGTCTTTTTTTAGAGAAGCACAGGCGTTTCGATGGCCACTCACATCTACAGCCGCTTCAAGGGAGTGCTCTCGAATTTGGTCAGACATCGCGTGGAGGTGAGTTTCTTTGTGACTCGTAAAAGTAATGGTTCTTAAATTCTTGAGCTTTTAGGAGCCAATTGGAGGCGATGTCGAGCCACGCGCGAATCTCCCTGTGTCAAATGTGAGTGACGAGCGATGCGCATCAATCCTCGCTGATAATATTCTCTACATGTACGCATATCAGGTAATCGGTGCTTTGAATCCATTCAATTTCATTTTGTTTAGTTTCTACCCATCAACTTCGACCATTCGCAGTTCGGTGATCGCAAAAGGACCGTCTATTATGCCTGGTTGCACGAGATTTGGAGCTATCATGTAAAATTCAAGAAATCTACTTGTTACTTTAGTTTTAGCCTTGCTATCACCCGACGAACAGCTTTTTCCTCGCCGTGCACTTGTTGGATCGTTTTCTTGTGGTGAGTTTTCACGTGACTTTGTCTATTTACAACATCTTAGTTACTATCGGGTACTCAGCTGAAAGATGAGGAAAAACGACTCGAATCTGCTGGCCTTGCCGCTCTTCAATTGGCCGTCAAATTCGAGACACAGGCTTATTTTTGATAATAAAGATCTAATGTTATAGTAGCTATTAGTTTATCAATTTCTTTTAGTGCCCCCTTGCCGAGGACCTTGTTCGCACCTTTAAAATCGCCGAGATCAATCGTTATGAGCATGTGGTTGATCTAAATTTCTGTTCTTGTTCTAAAAATTTCTTCCAGCTCCTAGAACTTTGCAATTTCGAGCTCGGCCGACACTCGGTGATGGATTTTACACGCTTGGTTCTAGTAGGGTTTTAATTGTAATGTTTTATTTTTTTATCTTTCCAGGAAGCAATCACCCCGCTCTCATCCCGTGATCGCCTCTCCAACCAACGACATTCCCGTGCAAAGCTTTTAGCTGTTCTTTCAGGTGAAGTTTTATAGTTTTTATCTACCGTAGCTTATCAAAGTTTTTTTTTCAGTTTTCGCCCCATCGTTGACCTCTGTGAAGCCATCATTGGTTGCTGCTGCGATTGGTCGTCTGCTCGTTTTCTCCGAGAATCGTGCATGGACTCCCGAGATGCAAGAAAAGTTGCAACACTCGACTAAAGAGGTAGACACTTTCCATACAGAGGCTATGAGAAGTTTGTAGGTTTATCCGGTGCTTGAAGATCTCGTCATACACATTGGACTGTGCAAAGAAAGTACGTGGGCTGGGAAAGATGTGAGTAATTTTTATGAATTAATTTTGAATGAGTAAACTTATTGCTTATTCTATTTAGTTGATCAAATACTGGCGCAAGAATGGAGCCGATATTGAAGAGTTTACGGATTGTCTTCTTTCTGATCTCACTCGATTGTACGAAGAAGAAGCCGAGGAATTTTGAGGAAAAATGCAAGAAATGCGAATGATTTGTGAATTGGTGTTTTTCTGGGGAATATTTGTACTCAAATAAATCTTTGAATTGGTGTAGAAGAATTTTTGTGAATGCAGGAAGTCCATTGATATTTTTTTGCTTTGATTTTGATATAAGATTTTGCAAAAATTTGGCTAGAGTTTCGTCCTGATCTGAAAATTTGTCTTTTTATCCTTTTTTGATATCGTTAAACTATGCGTATTAAAATCGATGATCCGGAATGGTTAGAGATTTGAGTGCACCAGAAAACGTGTCTTTACGTACTTTTGAGCATAAAGTACGCCTTAAAGCCTCGTTTAGCATTTCTAGACGTTGAGCGGCTTTTTAACGGTTTTCATCAACGCTTATATGCTTAGTACGTTAAATATACAATTAAATGCTAAAAACACTTGACAGTTGCATCATTTGTGTGGAAAAACAATTTCCCCAAAAACGACGCTTTCTCGTTTTCTAAACTGTGCTTTTCTGGCGCGTTTTATAGTCCATTTTTAAATCCATTCATTCATTTGTTTTTTCAAGAAAAACTCCCGAATTTCGCATTTCCGCTGATTTAACGATTTTAAAACAACATTTACTACTTAAAAATGCAAATATATGGAAATATCGACCCATTAATGCTTCGTCTTTGACGTTTTTAACGGATTTAAAGCTATTTAGTCTAGGAATCCAAGATTTGACCCCTTTTTGTATATTTTAATTGTTTTTCTATTTATTTTTTTTGCACATTAACTAAGTTTCTCATTTTAGGCTGTCCACGATGAAACGAAAGACCGCATCGAGCCAGCCCACGAAGATTGCCGAGTCAAACGATGAAGAGAAAGAAGAGCTGTACGAAGTCGAGAAAATTCTCGCCGACGCCTTTCATGAAGGGGAGTTTCTCTACCAAACGAAATGGGTTGGCTACGATGAGATGACGTGGGAACCGAGAGAATCGTTCAAAGGATGTCCGCACGTGCTCATGGATTACGAGAAGACAAAGGTGAAGCGGAAGAAGCGACGAGCCCGCTCGTCACGGTCAAAAAGTGGAATGAAGACGCCGACTCGCACGACAAAAGATGAAGAAAAGGATTCCCGAGCTCGTTCATCGATGAAGAGGAAAGCTGCAACGAGCAAAGAAACAAGTCGCGAATCTTCACCGAAGCCGAAAGCTGCAACGAGCAAAGAAAAAAGTCGCGAATCTTCACCGAAGCCGAAAGCTGGTTCAAGAGCTCGTTCAACGACAAATGTAGAATCAACGGTGGAACAAGAAGTGCAAAGTCGTGAGGTAAATTTGCTATTTGTCTATACTATTTATTTGTGTTTATGCTCTACTTAATTATATTTAAAATTTCCAGGGACAAGACGATGGTGTCGGCGACGACGATGACGGCCTCAAAGTCTGCGACCAGTTTGCCATCGCCATTCAAGAGTGCGGGATGCCGCTCGGACCCGGCCGAAAACCAATTACAGGCAGCGACCACTTCGGTATGTCTTTTTTCTTTTCAAATCTCTTAAATCTTGGTTTTAGCGATCGAGCTCGCCAACTTTTGCGAGCAGCAAGCAACTGGCGCCGACATCATGCTTCACATGGATGCCGGCGAGGTGCCTCCGCCTCTGACCGAGCAACGTGCCTTCCCGGCGCTCGATGCTTTGCTGGCTCCGCCAATCGACCACGGCTCCATCACGTCGCTTTCCACGACCCTCTCCTCGACTTCTCTGCCCTCAACCGGCTTCTCTTCTGCTACCGGCCTCGCTTCTGCTGCTTTGTGTATGCTTTTGTGTGCTTAATTTTATCTTATCTTTTTTAGTGACCCTTTCCCCGGTCGTGCAACAGACGCCCGCCAAATCGCCAGCCGCCGCCCCAACCGCCCAGAATTTCACCAAGGAGCAGGAAGATTTCACAATCGATTGTATCAATTCAGAGAACTCTGAGCAACTCAAAAACCACTACGATCTGCAATGTTATGCGACATTAATGTATTTCAAAAAGTTAATTTAATTTTGTTTTGTTTTTATGTGTTTACTTGGATATTTTTTTGTTGTTTTCTTTCATCGATTTTAAAATCTTGAAGCGATAAAATTTCAGTGACATTGGAAAGGTGGATAATGTGAATATGAAACGATTTGTCAAGCGTAGCTTAAGAATTTTAGCAAGGCAGTGACTTTGCCTGTAATCGAACCAGAACCTATTTTGTTATGTTTTAACTTTAGAAGCACATACGAATCTGGATTGGGTGATTCAGAATTGAGCTTCTTAACTTTCAGATCAAATTGCTATTTCAAGAAAATTACGACTTTCACTGTTTTTTTGTCATTTTTGTCTCTTCAAAGGATGAAAAAGAGCCGTGATTATGCTTTTTGAGAGTATCGATTTTTTTCCGAAACCATAATTATCGGAAATTTTGGTATCGAAGCTGAAACTTTGCATTTTTATGTGGGTTAACGAAGTCGTGATCCCGGTGGATACGCAGCTGTGGCTGGTGGTGGGTTTTTGGTTTTTCGAGTTTTTTGGTTGAATCTTGTGTTGGATACTGTTGAGCTAAAGTCTGACAAACAATTTTTACTGATCTTGCATCTAATCATGCATCCATTCACTTGGGAAATCTTTAAAGATCAAACGCATTCAGCTGATTTGGCGAACGAACGCGGTGCTAATATTTTTCATCAATGGCTTCGGTGTCTATATCATTCTCCGGCACAGCACAAAAGAAATGGCTGTTTATAAATATTTTCTGCTCAATTTATTGGTAATCTTTGAGATGCAAATCAGAATTAAATAGAGTAGGACAATGGGAAATTTCTCGATTGAGCTAAAGATTCGGCTCAAGAGTTGAGCTTTCACTAGCTCAACTCTTGAGCTTTCACTAACTCAACTCTTGAGCTTTCACTAGCTCAACTCCCAATCCCAGCTTCAGCTTTAGTCTAACTTTTCTTGAAGTGGTTTACGAAAGCTTTCTCTAGAGTGTTTCTTTTCAAAATGATTTACAAAATGTTCTTTTAAAAACTCCAAAATTTAGGACTCTCGATGGTTTCTGGGGTTGTGAATGTGAGAAGGGATTCCTACGAGAAGTTGATGGGAAATGTGTGAAAATCGGGGATTTCCCCGAGAAATTCAACTAAAATCTACAGATTTCGATTTGTAAATAAACTCTCAAAGCAAATTGAAATCTTTCTTATTTCCCCATTCGTCACTTTGAACATTTGGACGAGGAATTTTTTTAAAAAAGATTTTCAAGGTCAACAAAGAGCATGTTAGCTGATAAATTGGGAAATTGTTTACAGATTTTAATAAAATCGATAACTCTACCAATTTTCCGAATTTCTCATCAATTTTCATCTAAATGAAGTCAATTTTTGTCACCTTGACACTTTTGATCGTCCTCTGCTCGCTTGCAAATGCCCGACAAAGTGAGTTCATTACAAAAAGCTTAAATAAACTACAATCTAAACTTTATATAATATATTTCATACTATTTATTTAAAATACAGTAACTTATAACTTATATGTTATGTTTTAACTTTAGAAACACATACGGATAGGAAAATCTTGATTCGGCTACTCAGAATTGAACTCGGAATTAAATCTTCGATGTGAAAGTATAATTGTATGTTCTCGACAAATATTTTTGCTAGACAAACAAATTGCTATTTCAAAAAAATTACAGCTTTCACTGGTCTTTTTTCATTTTTGTACCTTCAAAGAGTGAGAAAGAGCACTGATTATTCTTTTTGAGAGTATCGAACTTTTTTCCGAAACCATAATTATCGGAAACTTTGGTATTGAAGCTGAAACTTTATATTTTTATGTGGATTAACGAAATCGTGATCCCGGTGGATACGGAGCTGTGGCTGGTGGTGGGTTTTTGGAGTTGTTTGGTTCAATCTTGTGTTGGATATTGTTGAGCTAAAGTCTGACAAGCAAGTTTTGCTGCTTTGCTGACTGATTTGCATCCAATCATTTGGGAAATCTTTAAAGATCAAACTCATTCAGCCGATTTGGCGAACGAACACCGTGCTAATATTTTTCATCAATGGCTTCGGTGTCTATATCATTCTCCGGCACAGCACAAAAGAAATGGCTGTTTATAAATATTTTCTGCTCAATTTATTGGTAATCTTTGATATGCAAATCAGAATTAAATAGAGTAGGACAATGGCAAATTTCCCGATTTAGATCTGGGCTTTCATCGCCGATCTTGTCTACAATTCATTGTTCTGTCTTGGCCTCCTCTTCCCACTTGAGGGAATTTACATGTCACCGGCTTGTCTCTTTGCACATTCACCGCCAAGTTGGATTTGGCCTGAAATGGTAAGAGGAAGAGTCTTGTCAAGACAACTATCGTACTTCGAATAAAGTGCTATTGTTGTATAGTACAAATAGTATAGTATAAAGTACTATTGTTGTATAGTAAAGTCGCAATTTCTTTCAAAAACCCTCTTTATCCAGATCTTCTCCCTAATCGTTGTCTACAATTGCAATCTCGCCATCGTGAATTGTTTTCTGAGTCGACTTTGGGCAATTGAGGGACATCGATGGGGACACGGGACACCGTTTAGACAAACTTGGGTAAGGAAATGATGAAATTTCAATCTTATTAGATACTTGACTGACTACTTATGTCTAAATGGTTAAAATTTCCAGACTGCTCTTTGTCTTCACCTCTTGTTTAGCATTCGAAACGGGTATGCAGTGGGAATGGCTGCTTTGGATCGAGAGACGCAAATTCGATATGTGAAAGAGGTGGAAAGAGAAATATCGTAATCTTTTCTATTCGGCACTAACTTTGCGTAAACCAATCTTTACATTCATCCACTTCATTTCAGCATTACCCAAACAGTCACCACTTGCTGAACATGACCAATTGGGTGATTATGCCAGCGGAGATCAGCCGACTACACAAAATTCTATGGGCATGGGTGATCGAGGTATCAAATCAAATCCCGGAATTTCAAATTTCAAATTTCAAGTTTTCCAAATTTAGTTCTCCCTCTTTACTGCCATCATTTTCTTCTCGGTTTTTCGAGTAATCTACGGATTAAGCAGCTCAAAAGTTTTCATTAGTCGGCGAATGCATCGGGCACAGAAAAGTATCATTAAATCTTTGATCATTCAAGTAAGTTTTTTTCAATTTGTTTTTTTAAAATGGGTTGATTTTCTCTTTAGAAGGTTTAGAAAAGAGAATGGTAGAAAAGAGAAAAAAAGGTACGGTTTAGGAAATGGGACCAAAATAAACAAATCTTTTTTGATTGCGGCAACGATTTTATGTCGGAAAAAAAGCGATGAATTGAGTGCGCAGAAAGGAGGCGTTTACGCCAAAAATAACACCGCAAAAAATGAAGCACTGTACTTTGACTAAAGCATCATAATTCGAAAAATTTTACAATAATGATGCTTGCAAAATGGAAATCATTGCAAAACAAGACTCTTTTCCTCTCCAGTTACCGTAATCCAAACCGAAAATCTTTTTCCAGGCCTTCCTCAGCACACTTGTCTACTTTTTTCCCACCGTTGATATATTATTTTGTGCATTAATGGTAGATTTTAAATATTATGGTAAGTAAAAGTTCGATTCACTTTAATAAAACTCATCTGAATCCCTTTTAGTTGAAAAGTTGACAGCTGTTTTCTATTTTCATTCAAATGTGAACACGATCACGATGTGTTTTATCATTTCACCTTATCGAAAAGCCATCAAAACCCTTCTACAAAAGGCATTGAGGAGAATTTTGAAGAGAATGGTAACCGAGTCGGAGAAATGATGAATGTTTGATAAATATTGAGATCTACTTTGTGCAAGGTCAATGCAAATTATTGCAAATGATTGCAAATTATTGCAAATTTACTGAAATTCAAATAAAATGAAACTTTCTTCGACTCAATCGTCGACTTTAATACATTTCCCGTCATCCTTTCTCACTAATCCTTTCCCTTTCACACATTGGCATCCCTGCCAGCACTCACCAGTAGCTTAGTTTATTTTTGGATTTACACCAAATTATCAGTAAAACAGCAAACGACTAAACGATTGTACGCTCAAAACCTCAAACTCAAATAACCGGTGAATGTGTTTATATGGTTAATTCGATAGGTTAGACTTAAAATTTGATCTATTAGGTTGGCAAGTTATAAACGATCGTTTTTGGGTAATGTGTTTTCTGAAAAAACGGTTTATCCAATCAAAAAAACGGTTTGCTTGATTCAAAAGCCCTATCCTTAATCTAAAAAATGGCTTTTTTTGAATTTTTCAAAAAATGTTTTATTTTAGAACTTTTTCAGACTTCAACTTTCAAAACTTTAATGTAAGAGTTTAAAATTCTGCTTTCTAGCATTCATGAGATAATATATTTTTGGGTGTTTTGCATACTTTTTAAAATAAAACGCTTCATCGATTACATAGTTTTCCAACATTTCAGAACAATCCAATCTTCGGAAGGTTGATTTTTGCAAATTAGTCTCAAAATGCACTTTTATGCTAATTTAATCCATTTTCGTTTGAATTTAAGCAAGAAAAAAAAAAGATTAAAAGAAAGAAAACGGTTCGATTCGTTTGAAAAAAAAATTATTGCAAATTGTTGCAAATTTATTGCAATTGAAATAAAATGAAACTTTCTTCGAGCAATCGTCGACTTTAATACATTTCCCGTCATCATTTCTCACTAATCCTTTCCCTTTCACACATTGGCATCCCTGCCAGCACTCACCAGTAAAACAAAACAGCACAACTGAATAAAACTGAAGTTTAATGAGCTTTCAAAGAAACGGCTAAATTACGGCTAATTACGGCTAAATTAAAGTCTACAATCTAGGCTTATTTTTTGCTGTATGTATCCAATTTGTGATGTTAATTGCCTCGGAAAGCCCATTGAGTTACGTCTGGCCCCTGGGACGGTTCGGTCCACCGGTGGACGAAGGCCATCTGGCCCCTGGGACGGTTCGGTCCACCGGTGAACGAAGGCCATCTGGCCCCTGGGACGGTTCGCTCCACCGGTGGACGAAGGCCATCTGGCCCCTGGGACGGTTCGGTCCACCGGTGGACGAAGGCCATCTGGCCCCTGGGACGGTTCGGTCCACCGGTGGACGAAGGCCATCTGGCCCCTGGGACGGTTCGCTCCACCGGACGAAACCCCTCTCGCCCCAGAGTCAGACGCTCTACCGACTGCACTATAGAAGACCTCCATTGCGCTAAGCCTGAACCTTTCCGTGATATTTCCTCTTCCCATTATTTCCCTGCTAGCTGAATAAAACTGAAGTTTAATGAGTTTAGTGAACTTTCAAATTGCGGCTAAATTAAAGTTTACAATATAGGCTTAAAATTTAGTTATTTTTTTGTTGTATGTATCCAATTTGTGATGTTAATTGCCTCGGAAAGCGGTTTACGACAGCTTTCTCTAGAGTGCTTACGAAGCCTGAGTCCTTCCGTGATATTTCATCTTTGCTGAAAAATTTTGCTATGCTTGAGCACGATCTTCGTCCTTACTTTCGCTGAATTCAAGGTGATTTTGAAACTTGTAAACCAGGCTTAAACTTTTCTTAGTCCTGACCGACTGGGCCTACTCCTTGAGCTAAACATTCGGCTCAAGAGTTGAGCTTTCACTAGCTTTCACTAGCTCAACTCCCAATCCCAGCTTTAGCTTTAGTCTAACTTTTCCTGAAGTGGTTTACGACAGCTTTCTCTAGGGTGCTTGTTTTGAGATTTACAAAAGATTTACAAAATGTTCTTTTAAAAAATTCAAACTTCAAATCGCTAAAATCGCTAAAACAAAGATTTAAGAGATTTTAAGAGAAAAAAGACATACCGAAGTGGTCGCTGGCTGTAATTGGTAAAATTTAGTACTCTCGATTGTTTTCTGGGGTTGTGAGTGTGAGAAGGGATTCCTACGAGAAGTTGATGGGAAATTTGTGAAAGTCGGGGGGATTTCCCGAGAAATTCAACTAAAATCTACAGATTTCTATTTGAAAATAAACTCTCTAAGCAAAATGAAATCTTTCTTATTTTCCCATTCGTCACTTTGAACATTTGGACGAGGAATTTTTCAAAAAAGAATTTTTCCAAAAACATTTTCAAGGTCAACAAACAGGATGTTAGCGGATAAATTGGGAAATTGTTTAGCGATTTTCATAAAATCAATAACTCTACCTATTTTCCGAATTTCTCATCAATTTTCACCTAAATGAAGTCAATTTTTGTCACCTTGACACTTTTGATCGTCCTCTGCTCACTGGCAAATGGCCGACAAAGTGCGTTCATTACAAAAAGCTTAAATAAACTACAATCTAAACTTTATATAATATATTTCATACTATTTATTTAATATACAGTAAGTTAGAATGATTTATAATATTTACGCATCTTTCCGCTTTTCAGACAAGGGTTCTTTTCCAATATCGGGGGAGCGGTCCGATTATCGGGGAGCGGAAGGAAAATCGGGGGAGCGAAAGGAAAATCGGGGGAGCGAAAGGAAAATCGGGGGAGCAAATTTTGCCCCCTCGAAAAATGCATTTCTGGGACTTTTATTTTAACTGCAACGTTTTTTTTTTAATTTTTTGGCAGCGCTACATATGTCCTATATTATCCAAAGTACTGCCATAAAATCCGCGAATTACCCGTTATTCTCACAACCTTTATATTAGATCACAAAAGTGACTTAAATATCTAACACCAAACATACCTCTACCTTCCCTATCGGCCGCCTTCTCTTTTTGCCGAACGCTCCACAATCCCGAACGAACAAATGGCTACCTAAAAATTTATTCATTAATAGTATAATTGATCATAACAACGAAAGAAATGTAAGCGAAGTAACCAAAACAAAAACAAAAGTAACCAAAACAAAACCTTTCCTTTCGCTTTTTTCTTTGGATAATATAGGACATATGTAGCGCTGCCAAAAAATTAAAAAAAAAACGTTGCAGTTAAAATAAAAGTCCCAGAAATGCATTTTTCGAGGGGGCCAAAATTTGCTCCCCGATTTTCCTTTCGCTCCCCCGATTTTCCTTCCGCTCCCCCGATAATCGGACCGCTCCCCCGATATTGGAAAAGAACCCAGACAAGTTTTCGAACCTTATTTTCAAGAGTTAAACGCTTTCGAAGCAATCAGACAATCGATAATGAAAAAAACGATAAACTAGTGTCAACTGTAACTACTGTAAGTACTTATTTCTAAGTATACAGCACTTTCAAGCAGTGCTGGTTCTAGGGACAAATTTCTGGGCCAGGCCGGGTCAGGCCCGCCATGCGCATGCTTAACCCAGACCGGACTAAACCAGATCTTCATAGCATTTCACAGAAGCTTTATATGTTCTAAATTCACTTTTAAAAACCCTATCTAGTTCATTAATGCTTGTAAACACTTTAGAATGTTTAAATATAGTTGAAAAATAGTTGAAATAGTTGACACTTCAAAATGCTTAAAAACAAACCAAAGCAAACCAAAGCGAAAATTTCGAGGCTTTGCTCGAGAAGCAAATCTCTGGGTCAGGCTAGGATCAGAGCCAGGATTAGAGCTAGACTTATAGACTAAAGGACAAGCCCTGCAGCTATGCATTACTTTAGCATGCAACACCAACGAGGAATGGGTGGGACCATGCGCCTCAGCGTGTGAACCGAGCTGTGAGCAACCGCAAGTTGAGGTACGATAATTCAATTCAATAATTCTTCAACTTTTTCGAATCTCGATCACAATCAGATAGCTGCTCTAAAGCGTGCCCCAGTTACCGTAACCCAGGCATTGATTATCTAGTAACCAAAATAGGAAATGCTTTAATATCAAAATTAGGCCTGGTTAGGTGTTGAGCTGGTTACCGTAATCCGTAATAGATAGAATCGGGAGTACAGTAGTTTTCTTAGCTTTCTTCTGTTTGAGGAAACACTCTAATCAAAAGCTACAGTATATTTCAGTTAGAAACTGTCGGATATACTGTAACGAAATGTTTGAATAGTGAAAATGAATGTTTTTCAGTTCTGTATTGAGTCTTGTTTTGCGGGATGTCATTGTAAACAAGGATTCGTAAGGGATTCACAAGAGAAATGCATCCAATTGACTCATTGTTAAAATCATTTGCTTTTCTTTGCTTTGCTGATTGTTTATTTGTTTCTTTTATCTTCAAATTTCTTTATTTTATCTTTCCTTTTCTTTTAAAAATCTCTTTTTCATTAATTTCCCTTCAACTTTTGCCTTCTAAAGCATTTCCAGAATAAAGTAATTAAAATGAATCCAAACAAAACTATAAAGATTACTAATAATCCAAAAATATCTAACAAATGATATTCAATAAACGATAAATGACGACCATAGGGATCCAATTGAGAAAAAGGACCTAAAGTTTCATTCAAATGTATTCTGTGGACAAAAACTCCAAAACACAACACTGGATCATTCAATTTTCGTGTTGTACTAGAAAAAAAATGCCTTTACAAGCCTTTAAACCTTACCATAATTGCCGGCAAACTCTGTGTACTTCACCAAAATCTCGCTTGGCGAAAATGGTCGATTTGTGATCATTTCGGCGAGCTTTTCAGCGTTTATCCTCAGTCTAAAAAGTCTACAATAACTTTTGTAAGTTATTATAGATCCTACAAATCTTACAAATCATCAAAGCCTCACCGATCATCACTTATCAATCTCTGAATCGCTTCCACCAATCTCTTCTCCACTTTCAAATGAGCCTTATCGAAAACGATTGCCGCGCCGACTCGCTCCAATTGACCCGCGTTGCCGAATTGATCGGCGAATAGAGGAATGCACATTATCTAAAAAGGAAATGCTAGATTATTAGAAAAAGATCATTGAATCTTGATGATTGAAGCCCCATCAAACCTTCGTTCCACTACTCGCCACCTCTTGCAAGCTTCCCGCTCCAGCATGCGTAATAAAAGCAGTCAAACGTTTATCACCTGAATCTCATTAGATCAGAAAATCTTAACCGAATATAAAATTCTATAAAATTTGATCAAATTAGATCAAATTCTATTAATTTCATTGAGAAAACCGACTCAAAAGCGCCAATGTGGTGCCCAAACAACTGTGTGAACATTGGCCTTCAAAATTAGATTAAATTAGATTAAAATAGATAAAATTAGATAAAATTAGGTTAAATTAAACAAATTCTATCAAATTCTATCAAATTAGATAAAATTAGATAAAATTAGATAAAATTAGATGAAATTATATTAAAATAGATTAAAATAGATAAAATTAGATAAAATTAGACAAAATTATATTAAATTATATTAAATTAGATTAAATTAGATTAAATTATATTATTAGGTTGATGCATAAGTCTTTTCGTTTTTTTCGTACTTCTGTTAAAAAGTAACAAATGCACCAATTGAACTACGGTTGATTTCATTAGAAAAACCAATTATTTTTCTGCAAAATAACATTAAAACGGGTTTAAAAATATTTAATGCCTGGATTTTCTTGAGAGTATGAAGTCGGGTAGTCAAAAAGGGCTAACTCGATGATGCGGTTTAGGCTCAGGCTCAGGCTCAGGCTCAGGCTAAGCCTCAGCCTAAGCCTGAGCCAGAGCCTGAGCCTGAGCGGTTTAGACACCTTAGCTAAAGAAAACCTATCTTCGTGTCAATAGATAAAAGATAGAGAAAAAAAAGTTTGATATTTCGCCAAAATTTCAGAGAAATTCATTCAGCCAATTTTTCCGTAGAGTTTTTTATAGATTTTTACGAAAAAGGCGTTTTTCACTCTCGAATTTGCTTGAAAGTGAACCGAAATTCATTTAAAAAAATGCAAATTGAACAAAAAAACACTTTTTATTTAGAGAAAAGCATAGGTTAATTGGTGAATTTGTTACTTTTTAACAGAAGTACGAAAAAAACGAAAAGACTTATGCATCAACCTAATAAATTATATTAAATTAGATTAAATTAGATGAAACTATATTAAAATAGATAAAATTAGATAAAATTAGACTAAAATTAGATTAAATTAGGTCAAATTCTATCAAATTCTATTCATTTCATTGAGAAAACCGACTCAAAAGCGCCAATTGTGGTGCCCAAACAACTGTGTGAACATTGTCCTTCAATTCTCTCAAAATCGGATCCTCTTGATCTTCGTATTTCCAAATGAACGTAATATTTGAAAAGCTAAATCGAATATTGAAATTCAAAACACAAATCCTCACATATTCATCACTTTGATCAATGTTTCCTTTGAGATTCTCGGCATATCCACCGAGCGAGCCATTGAGCCGAATGAGATGAAAATCGTATGAGCTCGTTGATTTAGAATCTCATCAAATTCCTGAATTTGATCTGAATTTGATCTGAATTTGAGCTGAATTTGAATTCCTAGAAGGAAATCGATCTGATACTGTATTTTCTCGAATAGCTGATATCAATTTCTATTTAGAATTCCTCACCTCATTCAACTTTTCCCTCTTTTCCAATCCTGACACTGTTAAACCACCAATAAAAGCAATTTTCGAGAGTTTTGGCTTTGGAAAATCGATTAATGGCTCGGAATTCGGTAAGAAAAATGAGGATTGAATGACGAGTTCCTGAAATTGGAAATTTGAACTGTAAGTTTTCTCGAAATTTACCCGAATGCTAGGGAATTCGGGATCATTTCTTGTTAAAAGATCATCGAATGGAGTGTAGCCACCGTCGAACAGAGGTCTACAATCGGAAAATCAGCTTGGCTTTAAGAATAGATTCTAAAGGTTGACTCTAAGAATTTGGCTTTCTAATGAAACAAATCATCGTTTAATTGTTTAAAAAAAGTGACGATTTTCCCCACTTTTCAATCATTTTTTTCTAAGCGCTGGCTGATGCTAAAAATATGTGTTATATCTCGAAAAATTACCCATTTTCTGGACATTAATTTGATACCAAAGCGCGCAGAAGCAAATGTCTGCGTGTCGAGATATGAGCGGTTCTTTGTGTGTAAAGTAGCAAAAAAGGCGATTTTCCCCACTTTTCAATCATTTTTTTTCTAAGCGCTGTCTGATGCTAGAAATATGTGGTATATCTCGAAAAATTACCCATTTTTCTGGATATTAATTTGATACCAAAGCGCACAAAAATAAACGTACTAGTGTCGAGATATGAGCGTTTGTTTGAGAGCATACTTAGACGACGCAACGCTCCTATAGTGGGGGCACTTTATTCCAGCATTACGTGATGTATCTTCTACTTTACTCTTCCTTGGTCAAGCCAAAAATTGCTTTTGAAACAATCTTCTAGGTCCTGGTTTACCTACCGTAAATACCGTAAATACTACCCCACCCCCATAATAACGGTGCGGAGCATCGCGTAGTCTAGCTTTGAACGAGGTTTTCTCGACACTGGTTTATGCTACACTGCGCACTTAGGTATCAAAAAATAGCTGAAATTCAGGGCTATTTTTTGATACCAAAGACGCATTTTTTGGAAGTACGGGCGCTTTGAAAAAAAATGAAATATTAAAAAACTTTTGCGACTACGCGACTATACGAAGGGCGGTGGGGCACTATTACAGTATTTACGGTATGCAAAATAGATCTAATCTTTTTCCTAAACCAAAAATCCTTATTGAAAGCTCTACTTGAAAAGCTCTCCTCCTCACCAACTTTTCCATTAAAGTATACACAAAATTCATGGCTCGATCGTAGAAAGGCATTCGCTCGTTTTTCCTTGAGAGCATCGCTGGAAATTGACTAGAACAGTTAAAAAGCTAAAGGAAAGAGAAAAGGCTTTTCAAAAAATTTTTAAATCAACCCTTAAAGGATTCTCCATTCTAAATCTATTGTAAAATACGATAATTGACCTTTAATTTCACGCCTCTTTAAGCTAAAGTATTGCTTTTCAAATGCTACACGAGAAATCTTTAAATGAATCTTGAGAATAAACAATCTAAACAACCTGGAGCATAACTAATCGCATACGGAGCTCCGAAAATCGTCGAATAGGTCATGCCGGGTGATGTTGAGAAAACAGTTAGGTACTTCTTTAAACCCAAACGATAGAAAAGACCTTAAAGTAGAGTTTATGCATAAGGTAAGCTTTAAAAAAAACTGATTGTAACTTGGTTAAAGAATTTTAAACACAGCTTTTCGATGATTTTCTGGTGTTGAATTTTGTATTTTCACTCACCATATCCACTCCATTCAACGGGTTGTGTAATAGCTACATCAAATTGAAGAGCTTTCAAGCGATTCATCATCATCTCGTCCGTAATTATACCTACAATTTGATAAATCTATAAATCTATAGTTATCTTTCGTTTTCTAGTTAGCTTTTACGTTCCAATGAATCCAACGCGGCCACTCGAAGCAGATCGATGTACTAAAGAGAACTGTTAGTAAAGAGAACTGTTAGTAAAGAGAACTGTTAGTAAAGAGAACTGTTAGTAAAGAGAACTGTTACTAAAGAGAACTGTTACTAAAGAGAACTGTTAGTAAAGAGAACTGTTAGTAAAGAGAACTATTGCTAAAGAGAACTGTTACTAAAGAGAACTGTTAGTAAAGAGAACTGTTAGTAAAGAGAACTATTACTAAAGAGAACTGTTAGTAAAGAGAACTGCTAGTAAAGAGAACTGTTACTAAAGAGAACTATTGCTAAAGAGAACTGTTACTAAAGAGAACTGTTAGTAAAGAGAACTGTTACTAAAGAGAACTGTTAGTAAAGAGAACTATTGCTAAAGAGAACTATTACTAAAAAGAACTATTAGTAAAGAGAACTGTTACTAAAGAGAACTATTGCTAAAGAGAACTATTACTAAAGAGAACTGTTAGTAAAGAGAACTATTACTAAAGAGAACTGTTAGTAAAGAGAACTATTGCTAAAGAGAACTATTACTAAAAAGAACTATTACTAAGCAGATCGATGTACTAAAGAGAACTGTTACTAAAGAGAACTCTTGACTTCTACTTGTTCCAAGGAAACTCAATTCAAAGTGTATTCCAAAGATTCTACACCGGAAAGAGCGTCTTCATTAAGCATTAAGCGTCTTCATCAGTTTTTCATTAAGCACTCACTTTTTTCGTGACCCAAAAATCGGTAAGCGTTGTCGTTTCCCATCTCGCCGAACCGCTTGAATCAGATTTCTGTGCGGTGAATAAATGAATGATGAATTTCGAGCGTGGCACTTCGATGATCTAAGCTTCCTATTTCAATTATCTAGTTAAATGAGATCTTTGCAGCCTCATCGAACTCACTTGAACATTCCTATTAATCGGCCCCTTCGCGGCGACTTTCTCGACGAAAAGTGGCTCCAAGTAGGTCTAAAATTTTGAATTAAAATGACAAAATAATAGACAAAATGATAAACAAAATTGGCAGGAGATCTTCCGTGACCGGGAAAAATGATTCGAAATTCGAAAAAAAACAAAACCCAAGTCTACTCACCACTTTATGGCCAGCTTCACCTAAAATGTCGGCCACGCGACTCATAAAATTCGTATGCGAATGGCCGAATCTCGGCGAATAAACCAAGACATTCAATGGAGAAATAAAGTGGAATATTTGAAGTAAAAGAAGAAATTTCAAAAATAGAGGCATTTCTCGAAGAAATCACTATTCTTGGTAGTTTTTTCTGGTGCGTTTGTTTGTTTGTGAGTCCAAAGGTTTATCAAATCACGTTTTGAGTGATAACGAAGGCAAAAAAAAGGATGAATAGAGCATAGAGAACAATAAGTAGTGAATGAAAGGGAAATGAGGCGAAAAGGAAACATTAAAGTATTGAAAAAGTCGATTTTTCAGAGAGATTTTATCGTTGCAATCTTTAACTAAACTTTAACTAAACTTTACGGTAGTTTTCCCCGTCTTTAATGGCAATTTATGAGTAAATTCACGAAATACAAGCAGCCATTTGTTTGACTAGATCGATATCGATAAAAATCATCCTATTTATTAAGTGAAAAATGATTGCGGTACTTTTGATTAAAGCACAATATTGAAACTATTTTAAGGATTCGCCTAGTTGTCTAGCAGTCAAAACAGCCTAGTTTGCCGTCTTTAGTATAGCGATTTATGAGTAAACTCACAAAAAAACAAGTTAAATGTCATTTATGCCCAAAAGAATCGGTTCGAATCTTTGAACGAGAACAAAAAAGACAAAATTTATAAAATATAGTATTTTGAAATAGAGTTGTATTTGAAAAGGAGAACAATTAACTTTGCAAATCCAAAAAAGCGAAAGACGGCTTAGTTTTCTGGCCTCCTCGCTTCTCGTCGACGACATTGACGCGGAGGAAGGCTGGCTCGCGGTGGGTCGGTGGATGAGCGATGAGCGGTGCGCCGAAGAGTTGCTTTTAGGCGGCCATCTCGTGGGTCGGTAGGAAGTGTTGTGCGGAAAATCATAAAAATTATCATGATTTTCGAGAAAAACATATGTAATATTTACATAACTATCCCAAAACAGCGCCGCCCAAAACAGCGCCAATGCAAAAACGCCCAAAACAGCGACGAGCAAACAAAAATTATTTTCTAGATTTTTGCTTTTGCTTTTTCTTTGCTGTTTTTAACTTTTTCTGTCCACTTTTTGTGTTTTTAGGGTAAAAAAGGCGGAGAATCCGATTTTTTTAAGCTTTACGCATAGAAACCTGCGATAGCGTTTATTAAAGTGATTTTAACCAAAAATAACAATTTTTTTTTCCTTTTACGGCCTGTTTTTTAACGTTTTCACTAACTTTTTATTTTTGTAGGTAACAAAGCAGCCTGAAACTGAACGAGGCGTTGCTGCATACTCATCATCGTCGTCTTATCATCGCGGACCGACGTGTTTGTTAACATCGTTTTACGGTTTTTTAGTTATTAATCTATTCTTCTAGGCAAAATGACAAGCCAAAAAGGACGGTCACTGATTTACGACTCAGATGGATTCGAATATCTAAAGGACAAAGCACTTAAATGCGGTGTACTTTTGAGTTATAGGTAAGAGAAGTATAATTTATCTTGTAATACCCAGTTCTGTTCCTTTAAGGTGTTCAAAGGCGAAATGTTATGGCCGAGCCCATCAAAACAAAGCAACCGGCATTCTTACGGTCACGAAAAATCACGACCACTTGCCACCAGAAAGCAAAAAACAGGTAGATGATCAAGACATTGTTGCTTGTGTGATAAATGCGTTTTTAGATTCGAATTGTGTTCGAAGATGTTAAACACCAAGCAAAGATGGGTGTCCCCGTCAAAGAAATTGTACGGCAGACGATAACAAACAGTCCACCCGACGTAACACGCCTACTCAATGTATCCGGTTTGCAAAAAATGGCGAGGCGACAGCGAGTAATTCCTGGCGCAAAAATGTGGCCAAGTCCGATCGATGATGGAAAATTCCGTACGCTTTTTAAATGATTTATATAGAAATTAAAATAAAGGTACAAGGTTTCTACGTTTCGACACTTGCGATGCGTATACATCTTGGAATGAAAAGGCAATGAAAGTCTTCTGGACCGATTGGGGAAAACAACAATTATTGCAGGTTAGTTATATATTTGTAAAATTTTTATTATACTTTAGAATGCCATTTGGTCCTGCGATGGGACATTTGCTTCCGCGCCTGCAGGATTTAAACAAGTCTTCATTATTGGCATCGAGGTTGGTTTATTTTAATAAAAGCCCAAATTTAAGAAATTTTAGCATGAACATATGTTTGTTCCGTGCGTGTATGCATTTTTGAATCGAAAGGATGCTAACACCTACAAGGAAGTCTTTGGCTATCTTCAAGCAGCTGGCATACCACCTCCGCACAAATTAAAAACGGGTTGGATTTAAATATATTTTGGCTTTATGATTTTTTTTCAGATATGGAGCTGGCGTTGTACTGTGGTTTCAATCTTGCCTATCCCCACTCTGCAACGAAAGTGCACTATTGTACTTTTCATTTTTTCAAGAGCGTTTATGGAGCTATTCAGGTTTTTAATTATAAAAGGTTAATAAGATTGTGTTTTAGAAAAACAACTTGTCTGATGTATACCAGGATCCTATTAACAAAATCTTCGTTCAAGGATTAATGGTTCTCACTTATGTTTGGCCGATCGATGTCAAGACTTCTTTTCATAATCTCGTCAATGATGCCCTGGTTGCTCTTCCAAGCCGGAAGAATCATTTGGTGGGTGAGTCTTCTTTTATATGATGGAACTAAGCACATTTAGTTTTGTTCGACTTTTTCGAGAAGAATTATATCGGTCATATGGGGGTATATGTTCATCATCGTTAGTGTTATGATGTTTCAGAGCCTCTTGGACTATTAATTTGATACTATTTTGATGTTTTTTATGCATCGTTTAATTGTTATCGTTTATTGTTGTTGGTCATGTTATTTTTAAATAAATTATCAAAATTAAAAGCTGCTAATAAAAAAAAATGAATTGTACATTGCGAAAGAAAAAAAAAACTTTGTTTTGCATCGGCGCTGTTTTGGGCGTTTTTTTCATTGGCGCTATTTTGGGTACGGCGCTATTTTGGGTACGGCGCTATTTTGGGTGGCGCTATTTTGGGTGGCGCTGTTTTGGTCGGCGCTGTTTTGGGATAGACCCAAATTGATGTTTAAATATTTCCAAAAGAACTTGGTTAAATTTGTTTAAAAATGTAAATTTGAGTGAAACTTTCAAATATTCGTTTCAAACTGAAATTTTCGCGAGAAATCCCCCCCTTATAAGGGGTCTCGGCTTGAGGGGCGGGGTTCGTCGCGGTTTTGTCGGGTTTTCCTTGCCGATGGTAATCTAGGGTCATGGGTATGACTCGGGTTATGGGGGATGACCTGGGTTATGGGGATGGCCTTGTGGGTCATGGGTATGAGGTCCAACTCTCACTTTCTGACACATGTGGAATGTCAATTTCTTAACCTTGTCTAATTGTAAGTTTAAGCTTTTTATCTAGACCAAACGCATACTTCAGAATGAATGGACGAAATTCAGGTCGATCGTTGAGTGGCTCGAAGATGCGTTTTGGCAAATTGATTGGAACCGGGCAAAATTTCTAAAAAGTAGAGTATTGTAAAAAAAAGCAAACAGATTGGTAGCGTACCCTAGAGAGTTTTGCGTATTTCTCCAATTTTGGTGGCGGCTCATACGAAGTCGTTGGTTCCTCTTCGAACTAAAAAAAGAGTTAAATCGTTATATGAAAATTTCAACCTCTTCCCCGCTGTCATTCGCTACGCTAATGGCTTCCGTATCTGAAAATATTTGAAAGAATTTTCAAACGTAATTTCAAACTATGCAGAGCTTTAAAAATGATTCATTTAAAAAAATATCTACAAATCTTCAAAATGTGATGTGTTTTACTCTATCCGCGTAATTTTCAGCCGACTCAAAAAAAGTTTCTCTAATTCTTTCCAACTTCCCAATCCAACATTGGTAAGCCGGTTGGTAGCCGCAAATTTCTTCAAAACATATTAACATCTTTATTAGTTTGCACAAAAAAAAACAAAAACAGGCTGTGCATGTGAAAGAGATGCTCTTGTCACCTAAAATTTACTCAGGCGTTTACTAAGTTGTCTGCTAGTTTATCTACTAGTTTATCTACTAGTTATCTGCTAGTTTATCTACTAGTTATTTACTAGTTATCTACTAGTTTATCTGCTTTAGGCGCACGGAGAACATCAGCCGCCATGATCCTTAACAAAAATTTCTGCTTTTTATGACCCCCATAAACGTTGTGTGCAAGAAAGGAGCTGAGGACGAGGACGAGCTCAGAACGTACAGGTCAAAATTTTTACCTCTTTTCGCCAAGTTGGTTTCTTCCATATTTTCATCAAGCAAATTTCCCCTTATTAACCAATAGCTTTGAATATTAGAACATGAGAACAAAAGCGAATCATTTCACTCTAAATTGAACTAAACAGGATCTTAATAAGTCGACGAATGTCACAATTTGTCTTTATCTTCATTTTTGACTCACAACGCTAAGCATTTCGTAGATTGACCGGGAAAATTTTGTAGTTTTCAGCTTTAAGTCTCGACACGGATCTAGTTTTTCTTCTTTATCTTAGTTTTTTTTTCCATCATTTCAAATCCGATTATTAAGAATATGCGGAAGAAAATGCCTAGAAAAGGCTAAAAAATCAGTGATTAAAAAGCCTCACTTGTTGGCTTTTTTGGGTGGCTTTTTGTTGAAAATGCATTTTTTCCATCTTCTAGCCGCATTTCTTTCCCTCGTTCATTTGGGGACAGCAATTGCAATTCGAAGTGCGGTGAGTTGAAAGAAATTTTGCTAGCTTTATAGTCTAGCGTTAGAGAAATTTACCCTTAAACTTTCAGCCATCATATTCGGATGATTTGGCGAGGAAGCGTTTCTGGCCTCTTTGTGCTGCTGCTTACACAAATCCGACGAAATGCATTGATAAATGGTTGAATGCTCAGGTGAAATGAGTAATAGAAAGAAAATAGTGAATAGAGGAAGTAAAGGAAGGAAGGAAAGAAAGGAAAGAAATTCTTTATCTTACATCAAATGCTTTATCAAGAAACAAAGAAACTGAAAACTAAAGAAAGTAAAGTAAAGAAAGTAAAGTAAAGAAAGAAAGTAAAGGAAGTAAAGGGAAGAATGAATAGAGGAAGTAAAGAAAGAAAGTAAAGGAAGTAAAGAAAGTAAAGAAAGTAAGTAAAGAAATTCTTTATCTTACATCAAATGCTTTATCAAGAAACAAAGAAACTGAAAAATAAAGAAATTTCGAAAAATCTATTAAATTTGATAGAAATTTAATAGAAATTGCTGTTTCTGTATAGTGAAATCAGAATTTACTACAATTGAAATCATTTTCGTTCAGCTAATTCGTCAGTTGACTCTTCCGTGTGATGAGATTTTCAAAAATGATACTTGCAGTGGTTATACAGCTATTTCACCGACTCTCCGAGTTATTGCACTTGTTTTTCGGTAAACAAATTCATTGATTTTCATTTTAATAAGTATTCAACCTTTCACTAATAATTTTAAATGATTTAAATGATTCAAAAGCTTACTTTTAGAGGTACAACAACTGATGGACAGCTCTTTGCCGAAGGAGTTGAGAGTCTAAAACCGAATGTGAGTCTTGTTTCTGCTTCTTCTTCCTCTTCTTCTTCTTCTTCCTCTTCTTCTTCTTCTTCCTTTTCTTCTTCTTCCTTTTCTTCTTCTTCTTCTTCATCTTCTTCTTCTTCTTCTTCTTCTTCTTCTTCTTCTTCTTCCTTTTCTTCTTCTTCTTCTTTTTCCTTTTCTTCTTCTTCTTCTTCCTTTTCTTCTTCTTCTTCTTCTTCTTCCTTTTCTTCTTCTTCTTCTTCTTCTTCTTCTTCTTCTTCTTCCTCTTCTTCTTCCGAGATAGCTTTTCTCAAGTTAAAATAAAAAACTTTTTTCTTGATTACAAGTTTCTGATTGTTGCTGTTAAATTGTTGAAGATTACTGTTAAAAAATTGCTTTTTTTCTTTTGCTTTTCCATTAATAAAGCTCGCTTGGAAAACAATTGATTGAGAAAGCTTTCAGCAACAACTCGGAAAAGGCTATGTTGACGAGTATTTCTACAACGGTTTTATGAAACTTTGGAATGCAGGTGGGATAAAAATTGTATTCTTTGGGCTTTCAAATAAAAATTTAGCCAAATTACTTACCGTAAATACTGTAATAGTGCCCCACCCCCATAATGACGGTGCGGAGTGTTGCGTAGTCTAACTTTGAACTAGTTTTTCTCGACACTGGTTTATGCTACAATGCGCGCTTAGGTATCAAAAAATAGCTGAAATTCAGCGCTATTTTTTGATACCAAAGACGCATTTTTTGGAAGTACGGGCGCTTTGAAAAAAAATGAAATACGAAAAAACTTTTGCGACTACGCGACTGTACGAGGAGGGATGGGGTACTATTACAGTATTTACGGTAGCTATATTATTAGCTAGTTTTCTCTAGGAATGAAAGACGATTTCCTCGCTCAACACTCTCGCTATCCCAACTATGACATTTATGTGAGTACTAGGAGATTTTGAAAAGTCTCTAAAACAGCGGAAAGTTATCAATTTCATCAATTTTATAATAAATTCTTTCTTCTTTCTATTTCTTTCTATAAGCTTCTTCCTATAAGCTTCTTTCTATAAGCTTCTTTCTATAAGCTTCTTTCTATATAATTTGAGCATGTTTCCTTTCCAGATAACCGGACATTCATTGGGTGGTGCAATGTCAACAATTGCCGTCAACTATCTCTCGATAAACTATGATATTCCAACAATTTATCATGCAAGTAGTTACAATAATAAGCTTTCTAAAGTCACTAATGTTGGCGAATCGGATAACCAATTTCAGATGACTTTTGGTGAACCTCGTGTTGGTGATTCGGCTTTTGTTGAGATGCACGACGCAAGGGTGAGCCAAAAAGTTAACTGATGGGGTGATAAGATTTTTAAATTGACATATACGACACTTATTTTTGTTATCGAGACATACACAGACATATTCAACATTTACTTTTGTTCAGTTTGGTGGTACGACCGGGTACAGCTATCGAGTTGTTCATCAGAACGACATTGTCCCACACATTCCACCCCAGCTCTTTAGCTATGAACATCATAAAACCGAGGTTAAAATGATTTCTTTTTCCTTAAAACTTCTATATCTCTTTTTTACAATAAATCCTTCTAGATTTGGTACGACAATGACATGAAAACAGCTGATTACAAGACGTGTTCCATGGATGAAAGCTCGTTTGTTTTACAGAAAGATATTCTATTGGTTTGGTGAATTGAAAACTGTGGGCTATTGTCATTTGTGACAGTTTGAGGACTTTCTTCAAAAGAAACCCATTTTGGTGTCAATGGAAAAGCTGTAGAGAATCAAAAATTAAGCTTATATACAAATTTCCAAAAGGATACACTTAGTAGTTCTGTTTGTGTGTTTTTTGTGCGGCCGCGTAATCGCTCGTCGTCTGGCGCAGCGCTTTTACATAACCCCCTTCCCTCTCGCTTTGCCAAACGAATCTGGCCGGCTGCGAATCCTCGAATTGGACTTTGACTTCTCCGCAAATCAAGGCTAATCTCAATCCATTTCACCATTTTCATTTTCGTTTTTCAATCCATTTTCAATTCACCAACTCAATATTATAAAAACAACTTTGTTAGTCGTTAATTCATATTTCTAAAGCTTTAAGTTAAATAAACTCAGAAATTTGTAGAGATTGCGCGAATTCGGTACCAGCACTTCACTACAATATCTCTCAACATGACACTTATTTCGGAGTCGAGTTTCACGATTGGATCGCCAATGGATGTCAACAAGCTTTATAAAGATCTTTTTAAAACGATATCAATGAATAAAAATAGTTTTTTATAATGGTTTAATTGAAAAAAAGATAAGAAAAAGAAAAAAAAATAGTGCAGATTGTTTCCTTTAAAAACAATCATCATCCAAGTGCTTTGTGTTCTGATTTCGAATCTTTTTTACAAATATTTGCTAAACGAATTGACTAGAAAGAAATTTATCGCAAAAAAAGGATGGGTGTGTGGGTTACTAGCTATATAAAACTGCTAAACGAATTGACTAGAATGAAATTTTTCCCAAGAATACACTCTGTCAAAAAATTATAGACGCACCCTGTTTTTTGCTAGTTTAGACCCGGACATAAGTGCTAGTCCAGTGAAAAGTATTTTTTTAGTTTCTTTAATGTAAAAAACAAGCCATGCAAAATTTCAAGTCATTTCACTCATCCAAAGTACTTTATCGTACAAAAAACGTTTTATCAGCTGTCAAAAAATTATAGACGCACTTTTATTTTATCAAGAAAAAGTTAACAGAAATAAAAATAACAACGCAAACCAAATAAATTAATAATGTGTGGCCCCTCCTTGCTTTAGTCCAACTTCAAAAAGACGTCTCGGCATCGAAAGACGTGGGCCGCTGTGTCTTCCCGCCGTCCCCCGCTTTTTTTTTTTTTTTTTTTTTTTTTTTCCCTCTTTTTTTTCTTTTTTTTTTTTTTTTTTTCTTCCCCCACCGCCCCCCCCCCCCCCCCTTTCTTTTTCTGTTTTGGGCCCCGGCGGCCCCGCCCGGCATATGGGTCTTTTTTGGGTCTCTCCCCCTCCCTTTTTTCGTTATTTTTTTTTTTTTTTTTTTTATAAAATAAATTTTTTTCCCCCTGTTTTTTTTTTTTTGGGGGGGCTGTTTTTTCCAACCCTTTTTTTTTGAAGCTGCGTCGAAATAAACTCTAACCCGACCAGTTCGCCGTCTCGAAAGGCTCCCCATACCATACATGATCCACCTCCGAAGTTCCTCGTGCTGAAGACCATGCCCGGCTTCCGCAAATCCTTCCAATATCCTCGAAAACCATCAGCACCATCAAGGTTGAACTTCTTTTCGTCACTCCAAATGATCTAAACATAAAATATATAAGAAATACTAGTAAACCAACTCCTTCCCATTTGGTCTTCTGGTTCTTTTGAGCGAAATCGATACGGGCGGCTTTATGGTCGTGGAGCTTGCTTCATGAGTTTGTATTTGAGTATTGTAGATCGTTTGACAACGTTGTGCACAGTTTGGAGAGTGACCGGAAGCTTCATCTTCTTGCGAACCTCTTCGAGTGATGTCGTCGTGTTGGAAAGACGTCTCGTAATTGCGCGTTCGTCTTGATCGGTCAACTTTTTCTTCCGGCCCCGTGTTTCTTTCTTCTTAGGAGTCACTTTGGTCTTGAGATACGTGCGAATACACTTCTCAGAACGTCCGATGCGATGAGCAATGTCCCTTTTTGAGTGACCAAGCGTGTGGAGCACATCGATACGTGTTTTTTCCACCACATCCAGTTGTTTTCCAAGTGGCCTATCTGAAAATGTAAAAACATTTATAAACATAACTAATAAGCAAAAAAATGAGAAAAACTAACAATTATTGATAGAATAAATCGTCAAATAAAAGTGCGTCTATAATTTTTTGACAGCTGATAAAACGTTTTTTGTACGATAAAGTGCTTTGGATGAGTGAAATGACTTGAAATTTTGCATGGGTTGTTTTTTTTACATTAAAGAAACTAAAAAATACTTTTCACTGGACTAGCACTTATGTCCGGCTCTAAACTAGCAAAAAACAGGGTGCGTCTATAATTTTTTGACAGAGTGTACAGGAAAGGGGCGCGTTTTAAAACGCGTCATCAAACGGCCTACGGTAGAATGTACACAAAACCAGCACGGCAAAAATGTTAATGATTGAGGATCTATAGAAAGCTCTATAGATCCTCAATCATTTCTACAAATTTGGTTCCATTTCGCTACAAATTTGGTTCCTTTTCGCTACAAATTTGGTTCCTTTTCCCTCAGAAAAAACTCGTGTCTGTTCGTTTCTTGACATTGAAAATTTTGATGGATTGTTTTAACGAAGAGATCAAATGACTTTTGCCGGAGATTCCGGGTTTAGTTTGGTTTTTTCGAAAAGAAACCGTTTGCAAAGTTTTCTCATTAGTTTCAAAGTCTCTGGAAAAGTTTGTGATTCTCAATTTTAGATCAGGAAATTTTCGATATCCATTTCCTTTTCAATTTCTCCAATTCCGTGACTCTTTTTATTCTAAAAGAACAATAGATCTCTCTGAAATGATCTCTCTCTCCTCGACAATGTTCCAGATCATCAACACGAGTTATTTTTGTTTTCACGTAAAGGTTTTTTTGAGGATTTTTTCAAATTTTTCGTTCATTTCCCCACACCATTTCTTTTCATTTTCATTTTTAATTTACCTTACAATGCTTTGAGTTTAAATTTGTGAATGTACAAGGTAAGTAAATGTTTTCAGATTTTTCAAAGCAAGGATATGATGCTGAGTGAAAAAATGGCTCTAGGATATGACTCATAGCAAGGATATGACCAATTCAGTGCACCAGAAATGGTGTGTTTATATGGTTTATGCAGAGAAGCGTTCTCCTCTAAAGTGATCTCATCGAAATCCCTTCCGAAACGAGAACCATTCTTATTTAGCTAAAGCATTTACTTCTTCGGTACTTGTCGGTTCTACATCCACAGAGAATCTGTGGATGTAGAACTCAACTCGGTTAAGCAAGGAGCTGACAACTTGTGAGTGGTGATTATGTTCAGTGAAAGTAGAGTGCTCGTCTGAAGTGATCAGTCGATCAGTGGAACGAAAATCGATAACCGAGAAGACTTGGATGGGGATGCTTCACCAAGATCAGTCTTTGTGAATGTATAACCGACAAGTACCACTTCTTCAAGTTTATTTGTCTATATCTAAATCTTAAATCAGGCACAGAGTATTTGAAGCAAACCAAGGCAGGGTATAGTGCGGCTAAGATGTTCCCAGTTAGATTCAGTTAAAAGCTGATCCAGTTAGAACCCAGATATTGTTCTAAATTTATGAAGATTTCATTGAATTCCAGTTTACTACTAACCATTCTGAAGTCGGTAAGTAGTGCAGTGTAGCGTACCGTGGAGAAATATATAGACTGACAAAATTTCTTTGTCCATTTGGCAACGATTTGATCTCATCAACGAGCTCCAGGCTACCTTTACAGTACCATAAAATTGTCTCGCTGGGTGCAGAGCTGTTCCAAGGCTTTCTGTAATAAAGTAAAAAAGTTCATGGCAAAAATTTTGGAAAGAATGGGGAATTGAGCCACCGACCCTCCGCTTAGCGGAGAGATGCTCTACCACTGAGCTATTGTCATCTTCTTTGAACGAGGAGAAATAGGAAACATAAGGAAGAGTTCGAAGAGATTGATGAAATTGAAGAATAAGTCAAATTAAGTCAGAAATGAGATCTAACGCCTCTCTCGGCTCTTTTAATTTTCGTAGATCAAAACCGGGCTAGTCTTTATCATTTCTAGAATTCATTATGTCCAAGAGAATCTCAATAAACCATAGTATCCTTTTTTTCGCGTCAATGTCAATAAGATTTCTTATCAAATTACCGATGTATCGATGTGGAAAGAGATTTTTGAGCTACAAAAAAAAGAAATTTGGAAAATGGAAAAAGTTTTCGATTCAAGGCCGTTTTTCTCAACGCCCACGGATTTTTTCGGGTTTTTCCAATCGAAAACCATTATCTCTCAGCTAAATGGATCGTTTTTTCCAAAAAAAAATAGTTGATCAACGTTAACTCTTTGGGGAATTGCTTGGGGTTTTGTGGGGGAGGGGAATTTTTGCAAATTTAGGCTCAATTTCAGCTCAATTTCAGCTCAATTTGGATTCAATTTGATTAGTGACTCACTCGGGGGATTTTAAATCAAAAAATTTTGTTTATAATTGAGCATTTGATGCTTAAATGCTTGATTGTTTCTTTGTTTTTTTTCCTCTTTTTTTTCTTGGTGTTTCATTTCTTTAAAAGCTCTTTGACTTTTCAGTTTCCCTGTGAAATGGGTCGTTTGCAAAGAGTGTGGAAAATCGAACATCGGAATCGAGAATTCGAGTATCGAGATGTGAAATATCTCTTTAAATGTTGTTGCTGTTGTGGAATGCATATTAAGGTTAAGAAATGATTCAACCAGGCATTCAGAGAGCCTAGAAATAAAGGGTTTGAAAGGGTTTACATGAAATACATGTAAACGATTAGATTCTGAAAGGTTGACTCTAAGAATTTGGCTTTCTAATGAAACAAATCATCGTTTAATTGTTTAAAAAAAGTGACGATTTTCCCCACTTTTCAATCATTTTTTTCTAAGCGCTGGCTGATGCTAAAAATATGTGTTATATCTCGAAAAATTACCCATTTTCTGGACATTAATTTGATACCAAAGCGCGCAGAAGCAAATGTCTGCGCGTCGAGATATGAGCGGTTCTTTGAGTGTAATGTAGCAAAAAAGCCGATTTTTGCCACTTTTCAATCATTTTTTTTCTAAGCGCTGTCTGATGCTAGAAATATGTGGTATATCTCGAAAAATTACCCATTTTCTATACTTTAATTTGATACCAAAGCGCGCAAAAACCAACGTACTAGTGTCGTGATATGAGCGTTTGTTTAAGAGCATACTTAGACGACGCAACGCTCCTATAGTGGGGTCACTTTATTCCAGCATTACCTTATTTATCTTCTACTTTACTCTTCCTTGGTCAAGCCAAAAATTGCTTTTGAAACAATCTTCTAGGTCCTGATTTACTTACCGTAAATACTGTAATAGTACCCCATCCCCATAATGACGGTGCGGAGTGTTGCGTAGTCTAGCTTTGAACGCGTTTTTCTCGACACTGGTTTATGCGAGAATGCGCGCTTAGGTATCAAAAAATAGCTGAAATTCAGGGCTTTTTTTGATATCAAAGACATATTTTTTGAAAGTACGGGCGCTTTGAAAAAAAATGAAATACTAAAAAACTTTTGCGACTACGCGACTGTACGAGGGGCGGTGGGGTACTATTACAGTATTTACAGGTAATTGTAAATCCCGATTAGAATATTAAATGATAGGTGAGCTTTGGGAACATTTCGTATTGTGTATTCCCCGAGTTTTCAGCACGCCAGTTGTGTCGTCCTAATCCTGAACATTCTACTCATTTTCTATCACGTCGCAATGCTTTTCGTTGGCGCATTGGATCCGTGGAAAGTTCGTGAGAATAAAATATTTGCTTTTAAACTTCAAAATTCAACTTCAATTTCTTCAATTTTCTTCAAACTTTCAGGTTCTTTTCATCCCGCTGGAGTGCTTGAGTTCGATCGTTCTTTTCTGCGGTCTTGTCATCGAGGCGAAGAACTCGTTGTTGCCATTTTTATTCATTCAGGTAGAAAAAATGGCTATTGATTGATGTTATTGATTATAAAATGTTCAGGGTTTCAAAATCTTCGTTATTGGCAACAATTTGTATCAAGGGATTGAGGGAATGTTTGATTGGGGATCCGAGAAAATGATGGAAGCAAGGTGAAGGGAAAACGGTTTTGCCAATTATGATAATTGTGGCCTGGGTTAGACAAAAAGGAGAACTTTGAGTAATTTAAGATAAAAAGACAAGGACAAGACAAGGCGAAGGCTTAAAATCCCAATTCTCTTATTGTTGACGGAGCCTGGCTTTTTGGAGCGTTTCTGTACGGACAAACAACCCTATATTATTGTTTATTATTGTATATTATTGTTCTACCATATTCTCTCTAATAGTAGTGCGCAATATTATTTTTTCAACTCCCTCCAGGATCGCAATACTACTATTACTATTAGAGCACTACTATTAGAGAGAATATCCTAGGCCTGGCCTTGTCTGATCAACAGAATTTTCTGATTTGATCTGATCTGAGCTGAGCTGATCTGATTTGATCTGATTTGATGCTCTGATCTGATCTGATCTGATTTGATCTGATCTGATGATCTGATCTGATTTGATACTCTGATCTGATCTGCTCTGATCTGATGATCTGATCTGATCTAATCTGATCTGATCTAATGATTTTATTTGATTTACAGACTTTTCAAAGCCAAGCCATCTGCCAAGCCACAAAGAAAAAAAGCAATGGAATACAAAGAAATAATGAAAATTTCAGACGAGAGCTTGAATCCGCCGGCAGTCCCGATTTCGATGATCGAAGTAAGTGAAATACCACAAAATATCTAAATGATTGAAAAAAAATCTTCTAATAAAAGAAATTCATTATTCTACGATTGATTAGCTCTTCAATTTCCTATTCTCAAACTTGAATCGATTTCTAGAATTGGCACGAATCCACTACGGGATCTGGCTTGCGGCAAACTATGGAACGGCGATCATCTGCTATCTTTTCTTTTTCTATATAGTTTGGCGGTGAGTGATGGTTTAAAAGATATTTCATTTACATATTTCATTTACAATAATCAATAGCCTAAATGTGCAAAGTATGAAAGAATGTTATTTATTGTATCAGAAATGATTTGTTTACATTTTGCAAGTAATTCACAGCGACATGGTGCTTGCTTATGACCTTAAGATTTTGTTGAATCATTCTCATACGCTTACAGCTCTTAGACTTTCAATCGATCTATTTCTAGATCAAAGTGCTAATTTACATCTAGTACCAGACTGGAGTTAAACCAGATTAGCACTTAGCCGTTTAAGCTTAAGCCTAAGCCTAAGCCTAAGCCTAAGCCTAAGCCTAAGCCCTAAGCCTAAGCCTAAGCCTAAGCCCTAAGCCTAAGCCCTAAGCCTAAGCCTAAGCCTAAGCCTAAGCCCTAAGCCCTAAGCCTAAGCCCTAAGCCCTAAGCCTAAGCCTAAGCCATAAAATGCCTGACTGCTAAAGAACCTGATATCTACTTAAAAATCTGCCAAAACACTCTATTAGTCTAACTTAAGAGCTAGACCTTTTAATAGTAATAGTTTTCGAATAACTATATTACCGTATTCTCTCTAATAGTAGTCTAATAGTAGCGTTGCCTAAATTCCTCGTAATCTCGAGAAGCGCTTATCAGAACCTATCGATGTGGCTGACAATGTAGCTGACGATGAGCTCTAGTGGGGGATTTGAGTGTTGAGCTTCTGCGGAAACTTAGAAACTGTAAAATAGTCACCAACTCGGCTCGCCCGGGTGCACTACTATTAGAGAAAATAAGGTAGGTTGAAAAGGAAGTTTAAGAAGGAAGAAGAACGGTATTTATTTTTAAGATGTCGTCGTTATTTTGCCGATTTGGCTCACGTTCTATCAGCAGATGAGCAACAAGAAGTTGAAAAGGGAAAAGACAATGAGGCGATCGCTTAATTTTCTATTTTTTTACAGTTTTGACAATAAAATATTTATAAATCAAATAAATAAACAAAGGTTATCACAAAGGAAAGGGTTAAAAATTGTTTAGGAAATCGATAAATTATTTAAAATTATTGAAATAGTCAAATCTTTCAAGCAAAGAATAGAGATTTTGATGTGAGAAGGTGGCGCATTTACCCTTGCAAATTTCTAAGAGAAAAACGATCATAAAGATTAGATAAAGATTAGATAAAGATTAGATATTAATCTTTATCTAATCTTTTATTAATCGAAATCTTTTTCATCATAACTTCTCTCCACGGGTACATGGGTGTACTGTTTTTGTCTTTTCACTAAAAATACACAAACGAGAAGAGACAAAAGGTGAAAATGGCAATGGAAATTGTGACTAGAGGAATGGTTAGAGAAGAAAAATGAAGGAAATCGAAAAAATTAGAGCTTTTCTTTCGTTTTCCGATCCAACTCTCGATTTCGAAACGATTTTTTGGACAATTGCTGAGAAGAGAGAAAAGATCGTTTTTCACCTACAATTTATCAAAATCAATCAAATTATTTTGACTTTTTTAAAATAAAAAGTGTTCAACTGTTTTTGGGGCAAATATACAAATATACACCACCAGCACAAGCAAGTCGAAGACTTCGAACCAGGAACAACCAAGATAGGAAACACTGGATGACAATAGCAAGGGATAGAGAAAAGCAGGTTATGATCTGCGCAAATAGGAACATCTAAGTGCGAAGACAGATCAAAAAAAATGTAATTTGATATCCAAGGAAAGAAAGAGAGTTTAAAAGAAAAAAATCTTTAAAAAGCTTCTTTTTCTTATTCGATTGAAGCTTTTCTGTACTTTGTACTCAAAAAAAGAATCTTTTCTGTAATTTTTGCTGAAAATCTTGTAAACACACTCTTTCTGGTGCACGTTAACTCTTCATTTTCTCGTAAAATGAAAGAAAAATGAAGAGCTGAGTGCACAAGAAGGGCTGCGTTTACACTTCAAAAAGTAAATCAAAACAAAATCTTTTCCCAACCTTGATTGAATATTTCTTTTGATAATGCAAACATCGATCCGTTTTGAAGGTTTTTCCATGAATTTTACCTAAATTTAACACAAATCTACCGTAAATAATCAAATAGAAAGCTGCTTTTTTAATGATGAGCGTACACTCGTGTAGTCTAACTTTGAACATGCCGTTCTTCGCACTGCTTTATGCTACAGTGTTTTAAATGATGTCAAATGATAGCCCTTGAAATCTAGTATGTTTTGGTACTAAAATTATAGTTGGGAAATGAAGAGGCTGAGAAAATACAAATGATTTTCTAGAAAGAAGTTAAACAACACGACTATAAGAGGAGATAGTGTTTTATTAGAGTATTTATTTGCTTGTTATCTACTAGTTCATTTGCTAGTTTATCTACTAGTTATCTACTAGTTTATTTGCTTGTTATCTGCTTGTTATCTACTAGTTTACCTGCTTGTTATCTACTAGTTTACCTGCTAGTTTATCTACTAGTTTATCTACTAGTTTATCTACTAGTTTATCTGCTAGTTTATTTGCTTGTTTATCTACTAGTTTATCTGCTTGTTATCTGCTTGTTATCTACTAGTTTATCATCTAGTTATCTACTAGTTATCTACTAGTTATCTACTAGTTTATCTACTAGTTATCTACTAGTTTATCTTCTAGTTATCTACTAGTTTTTCTGCTAGTTTATCTGTTATTTTTCTATTGAAATCTATTACCGGTAACTATGTATTCTCCTTGAATTTTTGGCAACATAACACTGCAAATCTCTGTTAGATCGTAGTTCAAGATTTTCGATTTTCTAAACTGATCGTCGAGTGTCGAATTGTCGAATGTCTAAATGAATTTTTGAATCAAATTACAAAAATGTTTCATACAAAGATCGTTCCCAAATACTCTAAACGGGTCGAAGTGATGTTTAGATGAAAATCTGAAAAGTTTACATATCATTTTTGATTCTACAAGTAGATTCATCAACAGCTAGTTTTTCTTTGATATTTCTTTGATATTTCCTTGCATTCCTAAGACTTTTCTTACTCTAAAAGTGTACTTTGTGCTGCTGAATGCGTGCACTAGAGTGTGTTCCTCGCCAGTAAGTAATTACCCGAGTAAATTTGCATGAGTAATTTTTACTCGAGTAATAGCTCGAGTAATAGCTCGAGTAATAGCTTGGGTAATAGCTTGGGTAATTGCTCGAGTAATAGCTCGAGTAATGCGTTTTCTAAAAAGTGCGCCTGCGCGAAAGAAATATAAAAGCAATTTTTTGCGCAGGTTTTTCAAAAAAAAATCCCTTTTCACATTGGAAGGGAATTTGCCACCAAATCAGTTAAACGGCTGAGTATCTTTAAAAAGTGTCGTATATAATGCGGGTCTCGTCATTTTTTTTGCAATAATTTGCTTTTTTGCAATAATTTTTGCTAAATGCTTTAGATCTAGTGGCTCTTTGCCGTAAGTAATTGGCTTATTGATTTCAGTATGTATTGTATGATTAAGTATCACTGTGCATTTCTCTATGATTTCTTTCACTTTATCGTTTGAATAAAGTATTATTATTAAAAGGACGGTAATTTTTTCCCTAGTGCACGTTTTAAAAAAACGCATTACTCGCGAGGAACACACTCTATTAAGAGCTAACAACAACTCAACTTATAATTTAGTTACATAGTTATACTTATAAATAGTTACAAGTCTTTGTGCTGCTCAATGCGTGCACTCTTTGACTGATGCACTCAATTTTTCCACACCAGCCACTTGATGCCAAAAGAAAATGGGGAAACAAGTGCACCAGGAGGGATGCGTTTAGAAGATTTGATCACAAAATACAGTTTCGGAAAAGCCTAATATAGATTAGTTGGAGTTTATGTTTGAATCAAAAGATCAGGAGGGATGCGTTTGCACAAAGTACACCAAAGAACGAGTTGAACTTGGATTTCGTCTAGGTTATGAAATTAATTAAAGAAAATTAAAGAAAATTAAAGAAAATTAAAGAAAATTAAAGAAAATTAAAGAAAAATAAAGAAAAATAAAGAAAAATAAACAAAAATAAACAAAAATAAACAAAAATAAACAAAATTAAACAAAAATAAACAAAAATAAACAAAAATAAACAAAAATAAACAAAAATAAACAAAAATAAACAAAAATAAACAAAAATAAAGAAAATTAAACGGCTAGCTTGAAAAACTTGCAATCATTTTTCCGGCACAACTCAAATTTCCTGCTTTTCTTCAAATCTTCCGGGATTTCCGAGATTTCGGAAACTTTTTGACATTCGCATTTCGAGCTTTTCCCTTCAGTAGGTAATATTGAATAGAATTGTAAAATTGATAATAGAAAATAGAATCGATAGAAAAATCGATATTCACTTGTCATTTATACAAACCGAATCTGGAATTAGTTTTTTGGCAGCGCTGAATCACAAAATGAATCATTTTTTCGGAAAAAAAACGGGGTTTCTTGAGGGAAAATAGAATAATTTTGTGTAAATATTATATTTGTAAACTTGAAATGGATTTTTTGAGTTAATGAAGTGGCATTGGATTAACGGCATTAACAAATTACAAGTTTTGTCAATGTTTTAACAAAAATTTGAAGAGAAAGGCTCACAGATTTATGTGAAATAAAAGCTTTGAATATTAAATGTGAACAAGTATTGTAAGTGGGATTTCAGTATTTCACTATTCAGCTAACAAGTATTGTAAGTAGAATTTGATAGTTTATCCGCTTACTTTATCACCTTTTAGTTGAGTGGGGTAGTTAGAAAAGAAGAAAAGGAAAGACAAGTTCAATTTTAATGAGAGCAAATTTGAATTCGAAACTAAGAATGAAAGTAAAAAGTGAAAAGAAAAGAAAAGAAAAAAACAATCATTTGAATATTATATTTGAGGGAAACGTGAATAATTTTATGTAAATATTATATTTGTAAACTTTATTTGTATTTCACTATTCAGCTAACAAGTATTGTAAGTAGAATTTGATAGTTTATCCGCTTACTTTATCACCTTTTAGTTGAGTGGGGTAGTTAGAAAAGAAGGAAAGGAAAGACAAGTTCAATTTTAATGAGAGCAAATTTGAATTCGAAACTAAGAATGAAAGTAAAAAGTAATAAGAAAAGAAAAGAAAAGAAAGAAAAACAATCATTTGGATATTTTCTATGTGACGAATTGTCATTTGAAAAAAAAAGCGCGAAAAAAATTCTATTTGCCTTCTTGAGAAGGCCGAATTGCGAGAAAGACAAATATTTATTATCGCCTTTTTTTCCTTTCAATTTTAGTGTCACTTATTGGTTACTAATTCTTGGCAAGAGAAACGGTAGAGTTCAATTGATTGAGTAGATCTGTGAGCAAGTCTTTTGGCTGTACTTTGTGTGTGCCAAATTATGTGTAAACACATCCACTTCTTGTGCCCCCTCCGGGTATCAAAATGATCTTTGCACACGTGCACACAAAAGTTATCGATTTTGAGGGCACAATCTTTCGACCACGCTGAGAACGAGCCACCGAAAGTTGGTCGCGGCGAGCGAGTTCATTGTAAAAGTGCGGTTTTTTCGATAAAAGGTGGTTTTAAAAAAATCGAGTCAGACGGATTTCGATAATTTCTTCACCTTTTCGATTCAGCACAATTTTCTGCGTCGAATGGATATTCAAACGTGAAATTCTGATAGAAAACGTTTTTTTTTTGCCTTATTTCGCGCGGATGTGCCCCCCTTTTTCTCCCGGACATTTATCTAGCTTGAAAATCTTTGTTATCAAATTTACATTAAATTTAGATCAACTCAAAAAGCATTGACAAAATTTAGACAATTTCAATTAGCTTTTTTGAAGAATGTTCAGGAAAACAAAGATTTTCAAAGTCTAAAGAAGAAGAAAATTGATATAAAATGTTGATATACAATACAAAAGATAATAAAGACTTAGATCAACTGCTCTTTAAAAAGAAAACTACCGAATACATTCGAATTTTGAATAACTAAATAGCTTTTCTTTTGTTTCCAACTCATCCCCGGCTTTCATCAACGATTTCTTCAAGGAATTGATGCTTTTTGGTGCGGCTGCGAGCAAGCTTTTTGCTTCTAAAACGCTTCCAAATTGCTTCCAAAACAGAGTAATCAAGAGGGTTAAGGTCAGGAGAGCTTGGTGATCACTCGAAAAACTTCATAGATTCGGGGAGATTATTCTCACACCAATCCTAAGCTTTGCGAACTTTGTGCGCAGGCGCATCGTCTTGCTGAAACGTGTCCCAAAGCGAGAAATCGCTCATAGAAGTAAATCGTTTGTGAGAACATTTGAGAACATTCAAATACACGTCCTGATTGATCTTAACACCAGCATCCATGAAAAAAGTGTTATTTTTCCATCTAACAGCTGCAACCGATGATGAGAAACCTGAATTCGAGAATTCTTTGATCGTGTTTCGAGATCGAGAATTCTTTGATCGTGTTTCGAGATCGAGAATTCTTTGATCGTGTTTCGAGATCGAGAATTCTTTGATCGTGTTTCGAGATCGAGAATTCTTTGATCGTGTTTCGAGATCGAGAATTCTTTGATTCTTATTTCTGTCTGCGCGCTTCCGACCTCTTCCAATCCGATATAAACCTTTGAATTGTTCGATAAACAACGATCTTGTTGATCTTCAATCGCTTGGCGATGTCGGTCACCGCTTAGCAATGTCAGTCCACTTTTGTGCAATACTATGATTGAATCACAATGAATAAATTCCTTGTTCATCATCCTAAAATTAGTAAACTTTTTGAATAATAATATAAAATCAAATTAAATAACGAGAAAAAAAAGCAGAAAAAAAGTCGGTAAAGCTTTAAGAATGTAAATGAACGGGATCTTAATTAAAGGCGACCCAAATTGCCGAATCAAATCAATTCTAAATCTCATGTAGAGGGTGGGCCAAAATTACCGTTACATATAAAAAGTTTCTGTATAAAAAGCAATTCAAAAGGTCAAAGATTTTTCTTAAAAATAACTTTTATTGTCTCATAACAATTCATAAAAACTATTCCTTTTCAAGCAGATCTCCAATAGCTTTTACACAGGCCTCCAAACGTCGTAGAAAGCGTCGTAGAAAAGCGTCGTAGAAAAGCGTTGATCGTGGCGAGAAGGTATAGGAGATCCAGCTCTTGCCAAGCCTTTTCGAGCGCTTTTTCCAAACTATCAACAGTTTTGTGTGGTTGATAGCGTCAACTGATAGCATTTGTGATTTGTTTTTCTTGTGGGCCTTTAACTTGAGCTTGTTTTTGATGATTCTTCTGTTTTTGATGAAAAATGGGGATGTTCGCTCTGTATCCCCATTTTTTTCGTGACATTTTCCGCACCGATTAGTTTGGCGTTTTCAACAGGCGATTCCTCACTTTTTTGGCATTTGCTGAAGTTGTTACCGTTCGCTTTCTTCCATTTCGCTTTCGCATTTGCGCGTGAGTGAGCATTGTAACGGTAATTTTGGCCCACCCTGTATAACTTTTTTTATAACTTTTCTTTATAAATTTTTGTAGAGTTGAGCAAATTTGATGATTTTTGCATCAAAGTGAGCATTGTAACGGTAATTTTGGCCCACCCTGTAAAAACCACTTGTTGCATCATGAAAATTTCCTTTTTCCCTTCAAAAAAACCTTGCTCAAAGTTCTCGATTAACTCAATTACATCATCAATTCCTATAAATGGCTGAAAATTTTGGGTATTTCAATCACTGTTTCCAATTTACAACTTCAAATTTTGATCTTTGCTCTCAAAAAAAGGTGAATTTTTCATCGTTGATAAGCTCTTTTTTTTTTGATTTGTTTTACGTCATTTCTTTCTCTTTTACCCCTTTCGAAACCTATTTATTTACCAAACGAAAAAACCCGCGTTAGCCTATATAAATTTGCTTTATAATGCTAAAATTTATATCAATTTTTATTTTTAATATGTTTTTAGACTTTTTACTGGTTTTGACATGTTAAAATGAGCATTTATTAAAATGAGCATACATCGGTATAACCAACCGGTATAACCAATCGGTATAGCCAAAGATTCAGGGACAACTCAGGGATTCAGCTTTTAAAAACTTTTCTTATTTATTTAGCAGAAATTTCTTGGTAACTAGTCTTCAAGAGGAGATTTAAGGCTATCGAATGATTCGAATAGCTTAGTTTATTTTTGGATTTACACCAAATTATCAGTAAAACAGTAAACGACTAAACGATTATACGCTCAAAACCTCAAACTCAAATAACCGGTGAATGTGTTTATATGGTTAATTCGATAGTTTAGACTTAAAATTTGATCTATTAGGTTGGCAAGTTATAAACGATCGTTTTTGTGGGTAATGTGTTTTCTGAAAAAACGGTTTATCCAATCAAAAAAACGGTTTATCCAATTCAAAAAAACGGTTTATCCAATTCAAAAAAACGGTTTGCTTGATTCAAAAGCCCTATTCTTAATCTACAAAATGGTTTTTTTGAATTTTTGAAAAATGTTTTATTTTAGAACTTTTTAGAACAGACTTCAACTTTCAGAACTTTTTTAGATTTCAACTTTCAGAACTTTAATGTAAGAGTTGAAAATTCTGGTTTCTAGCATTCATAAGCTAAAAGATTTTTGAGTGATTGCATACGTGATTACAGTGATTAAAACGCTTTAAAATAAAAACGCTTCATCGATTACATAGTTTCCAAAAAATTTCGGAACAATCCAATCGATCGAACCGATCGAACCGTTCTCTTTCTTTTAATCTTTTTTTTTAAAAATCTTGCTTAAATTCAAAAGAAAATGGATTAAATTAGCACAAAAGTGGATTTTTGAGGAAATTTGAATTTGAAAATAAACCTTCCGAAGATTGGATTGTTCTGAAATTTTGGGAAACTGGGAATTTTTGGAAATTTTGGGAAAACTTCATTTCGATGAAGCCAATCGATGAAGTCATTTTTTAGATTAAGGATAGGGCTTTTGAATCAAGCATTTTTGATTGGATAAACCGTTTTTTTCAGAAAACACATTACCCAAAAACGATCGTTTATAACTTGCCAACCTAATTGCCTAGCTTGCCAACTTGCCAAGCTCGATCTTGCTTGATCTTGGCTTGTCTTGCCGAGCCTTTTTTTGTCTTTTTTCTTTTTGAAGAACACTCTAGCCAAGGGATTTTAACAAAAAATATTTCAAAAGTCGACTCATTTCCGGTAAAAGTCTTTTTTCTTAAAAAGAATTCTTCTTTTTTCTTAAAATTCTTTTCACTTTACAATTTTTTTGCCGATTTACTCCAGCGTGAGCTTGGAGAGTCGATGGATTTCTTAGTTAAAAAAAAGCTTTCAAACATTTTGATAAGAAAAAGGAACAGTTTATAGGAAAAGGAGGTATTTTTCTTTTGAATTTTGAATTTAAAGCAACTTTCTTTAAAGAAACTTTCAAAAGGCAAAATGAAATGGTTAAAAAACAGGTTTTGTTATAATGAATCCTCTGGTTTTGTTTATTTCCAAAAGCTTTTGGATATTCTTGCTTATTGACTGCTTAAAAAGCTTATTGACTTTTGCTTTCCTTCTTATTGAGTTTTTCTTATAAAAAAGCCTTTTTTAGAGCTTTTTTTTAGAGCTCGATTCAAAAGATGACGATTGATGGAGGGAAAATCTTGGACACAACAATTACATGGGAAATGATAGAGGAGGATTTCTCGAAGAGTTACAAATGCACAGCAAAAACCGGATCAAATCGTCGAGTCGAAGTTTTTGGAAAGGGGAATGTGAGTTGTTGATTTGATACAAAATATAAATATAAAAATTCCAATATAAAATTTGTTTAAAATATTCAAAATAGATAAAAGAATAGTAAAAATAGTAAAAAATAGAAAAAATAGAAAAAAAAATAGTAAAAATCTCATGAAATTTTTTAGAGAAATGAAAGCTTTTTCCGGGAGTGAGAGTGCGCTAATGGAAAACACATTGCAACTTTTCTTTCCCCTTTAACCTTCACCGAGAAAAAGTGAAAACTATTAGGTACATGCATAAGAAATGCGGATTTCAACATTTTCACAAATTTCCAACGATAGAAACCTGATATCGATGAATGTTATAAAGCTATTTGTTATAAATCCTTTTTCACTCATCAAATTCAGCTTTTAAGATAAACAAAAACTATCTAGCGCTGAGTATTCTTATGAAAGTTTATAATTATATCAACTTTAAATCTTTGGAAGTCTTTTCATTGGCAATATATGACCAGAATCAACTCAAATGCCTCTTCGCTTGAATTTCTCTCAAAAATCGCTTTCTTTCTCGAATTTCTCTCAAAAATCATCTAAATTTTCGGAGATTTCTAATTAAACATCGAGTTTTGATTGATTTTTGAGACATTCCTAGAGTCAAAGCTAAGCAAAGTCAAAGCTGTTCGTATATTTCTCAAGTTCAGCTTTTTCTCCCCCAATTTGTGATTGTTTTTTGGAAAGCAATCTATTTGGTACATGCATAAGAAATGTGGATTTTTTCATTTTCACATTTTCATCAATTTCCAACGATAGAAACCTGATATCGATGAATGTTATAAAGTATTTGAAAGTTGTAAATCTCCTCTAAAAAATAGGCTAAAACGTGTTTCAATTGGTGGATCATTGAAGAAATTCCGAGGGAAATTATAGAGATTTGGAATTGTCTCTATAGCTTTGGCCTTGATAACCATGACCAGCTAGGAATCAGAACTGGCTCACAGATCTCAATGAGCTCACAGATCCAGAAGTCAAGTCTTTTCCAAGAGATCTTACGTTTTTAGAAACCTTGTTTCTGAAACTCTGTTTCTAAAGGTTACTCGTTCTTGCTTGGTTATGAATAAGTGCGGTTTCAACTTTTCTCATTTCTACGTCGAATCTGATATCGTGATGTTTCTATTTGAAATTTGCAATCTCCTCTACAAATGACAATGACAATGCCATTAAGAATGATAATGAATATAAACTATTTAAAAGTTGCAAATCTCCTCTACAAAATAGGCTAAAACGTGTTTCAATTGATCGAACCATATGAAGGAATTTCGAGGACGAAATGCGAGTGACCAAAAAAAGGAATCGAGCCACTTTAGGGACAAGTTTAGTGTGATCAAAATAGAGTTAGCTTCTCCAAATTGAAGATTTAAAGAAAAAAAAAAGGATAACTATATATGAATTCATTAAAAAAGTCTAACGGAAATGCATTTAAAATTTAGATAGAGCGTAAGTTCAAAACCCTCAAAATTGTCAAAAAACCGGCTTTTTCACAAAAAAGAAAAATTATTGTAAAAACAAAGTTTTCCCATGAAATGATCCCAACTCTTGATTATTTTGAATGATATTTTAAAGCGCTCATTTTCTACTATATAGTCAAAACCGAACTCTTGTGAAAGTGGGGTTTTCAAAAAGTTCGCTTTTTTGGTTACTCGCATTTCACCCTCGGAATTTCTTCAATGATTCCACCAATTGAAACACGTTTTAGCCTATTTTTTAGAGGAGATTTACAACTTTCAAATACTTTATAACATTCATCGATATCAGGTTTCTATCGTTGGAAATTGATGAAAATGTGAAAATGAAAAAAATCCACATTTCTTATGCATGTACCAAATAGATTGCTTTCCAAAAAACAATCACAAATTGGGGGAGAAAAAGCTGAACTTGAGAAATATACGAACAGCTTTGACTTTGCTGAGCTTTGACTCTAGGAATGTCTCAAAAATCAATCAAAACTCGATGTTTAATTAGAAATCTCCGAAAATCTAGATGATTTTTGAGAGAAATTCGAGAAAGAAAGCGATTTTTGAGAGAAATTCAAGCGAAGAGGCATTTGAGTTGATTCTGGTCATATATTGCCAATGAAAAGACTTCCAAAGATTTAAAGTTGATATAATTAAAAACTTTCATAAGAATACTCAGCGCTAGATAGTTTTTGTTTATCTTAAAAGCCGAATTTGATGAGTGAAAAAGGATTTATAACAAATAGCTTTGTAAAATTCATCGATATCAGGTTTCTATCGTTGGAAATTGATGAAAATGTTGAAATCCACATTTCTCATGCATGTACCTAATAGTTTTCACTTTTTCTCGGTGAAGGTTAAAGGGGAAGAAAAGTTGCAATGTGTTTTCCATTAGCGCACTCTCACTCCCGGAAAAAGCTTTCATTTCTCCAAAAAATTTCATGAGATTTTTACTATTCTTTTATCAATTTTGAATATTTTAAATCAATTTTTACCTCAATTCAATTCAATTCTGTACCTTAATTCAGGGATTTGCCTCGAAAATCGCATTGGCACACTTTGATTGGCACGGTGAAAAAGCTGGATTACCCGAGGTTGCAGTGCTAAAGGTGCTGTTTAAATTTGGATTCAAATTTGTACTTATTCAAAATTTTCTTAACCAGAAATATCTATTACCGTATTTTCTTCTAATAGTGGTGATCGTCGTCTAAATTCCTCGTAATCTCGAGAAGCGTTTATCAGAACCTGTCGATTTGCGGTCGGAAAATGTAGCTGACTTTTTGAAATATAGTCAAGTTTATCAAAAAATCTTGGTAGAATTGATGGGTTGCTTTTTAGAGAAATCACCATGCAAACTTTTTCCGAGAACTTTCTTTCCAACCGAATACTTTTACGGTTAGTACGTTTGGTACTTTTCGGTTATACTCCCGCCACCCAAACAAATGTTTCCTTGCTGAAGTGGTTGATCGGAGTACCAAGACAAGACCAAGATTTTGGAATTGATCACCCGGATCGATGATTTGCAGGTTACTGACGTTAAAGACCTCTGCCGAACTGGCATCAAGCTAAATTCACCCAGACTTTTGTGAATTTAGCCTGATGTCACTTGAGCAGAAGTCTTTAACGTCAAAGACTTTTGCCCAAGTGAGATCAGGCTAAATTCACCCAGAATGCTGTGAATTTAACCTGATGTCAGTCTGGAAGAGGTTTTTGACGTCAAAGACTTCTGCCGAACTGACATCAGGCTAAATTCACCAAGACTTTTGTGAATTTAGCCTGATGTCAGTTCGGCAGAAGTCTTTAACGTCAAAAGCCTTTACCGAACTGACATGAGGCTATGCTAAATTTCCAAATAAACACATTGATGTATGGGGGCCCATAGTACCATTTTCTATTATAACCGAAATGCGGAGGTGGCGGGGAGTATACCGAAAAGTACCGAAAAGTACCGTACGTTTTCTAAAAAGCTCTATTTTAGAAGACTAGTGTAATCAAACGCCAGTTTTTCATTTAATCAACTCAATTTTGAAGTCATCGAGGAATTACATGACTTACAATGAGACAATGATAGTCAGTGACTCAAAATTTGGGCTAATTTAATGAAAACTGGTTAGAGTAGCTTTGAAAATGGTGTCTTTTAAAGTTAGCTTTCGTTTTCCAGATCACCACATGCCAAGGGATCACCGAGCTCTTGGAAACAATGATGGCACTTCCAGCAGAGATTATTGAAAGAAATGCTAGCTTGGTGAGGAAGAAATTGAACATTTCAACAAATTGAACATTTCCTTCTTCAGATTCACAACAATGAGCTGAATTTTTATCAAAATGCTCGAAGTAAATGGGGTTTTCCAGAAGAAATCCGATTGCCAGAGTACTACACTGGACGGCCATACTGTAAAGAGTTGAAAGCTGGTGGGTAAGACTTGATAAAGTGGGCTTTGCGCTTAAAAATATCGACGCCCTTTCCGGTTCACTGAATTCTTCACTTTTCTCTCTGTTCCAGATCGTTTCTGCGAGAAAAGCGAAGATTTTTGTGCGCTGGAAAGGGTGCGTTTGCAAGATTTTAGCAAAAAGTACTTTCAGGTTACATTGCGATGGAGTATTTCGAGAATTGCGTCAAGATGGACATGCACGCCGAGAATAAAGAAGACGTTTGCACGGAGGTGACCAAATGGTTGGCAACGATAACCGCTTGGGGTGGGTTTATATGGTAGATAGAAAAACTTAGATATTTGGTCATTTTTTGAAGCCTTTTAGGGATATTGTAGCTGGTAGCTGGTACGGTAGCTGGTACTGTAACTTGTACAGTACAGTACAGTCCGGGGTACAGTAAAGCTATTCATTAAATAGACTCATTTTTAAAGATGTTAATTGGTTCATTTTATACTTTAGCCATTCGCAACCCGAAAATCATGGCTGAAATTCGGGATTCGGTTGAGCTGAAACCATCGGACACACTCAAAGAGCTCTTCACATATGATGTAAGCTTTGGTACTGCATACTGTACACGCTTTAGCACTGCATACTGTACACGCTTTAGCACTGCATACTGTACAAGTTGTCCCAGGATTATGGCGACAAGAGCGACTAATAAAGAAAAAGAGCCACATTTTAAACTCTAGAACATTTTTTGATATGTAACAACTATAAATCAACAAATGAATTCGAATCGGTCACCATTGGCGTTGCTAAAGGCCTGCAAACGTTTGGGAAAAGCTGATGCATGGTGGCGTGGCGGGTGGCGACCAAAAGCATGGTGGCGAGCAAGTAGCTGATGTCCAACTCTTCCCATGTTTTAAGCAAGACTTTCTTCAAGCTATCAATCGTTTTGTGCGGTTTTTTGCAAGCTTTTACTTCAAACACTGACCAAACAGAAAAGTCAAACGGATTGAGAGCCGGAGAACTAAATGGCCATTTAGAAGAAGCGATGAAATTGGGGGAGGTGACATTGCAAAAGTCTTGGCTTCTTCTTGGCCTTGTGGGTTGTTGGGAGGTCTTTTTGGAAGGTCGAAATTTGATTTTCAAAGTGTTTCTTAGTGTTTTCTTAGCAGTCATTTCGTTTTTCAGTTTTTAAGCATTTGTCCCACAGAAGAACTCTTCGATGTGCCCATTCCTTTCGGGATTTGCCTCACAGATTGATTCGCCTTCTTTCTGATCCTATCTCTGACACTTTGATATTCAATTTTGAGGTTGTTGTTGGTCGTTCTCCACGTCCTGGACGATCCACAAATGTTTCCAATGATCAAAATCGTTAACAACACTCTGATGAACTTTTAGACGTTTGTGAATGTCGGTCGACGAGACACTCTCCTTGTAAAGAGCAATGATCGATTGACGATGAACGGATCTTCAAAAAATACTAAAAAAGAAAAAGTTTTAAGTGCAAAAATGCATCAAAATATCAAAGTGATCAAAAGAAATCAAAAAATTTTGGATTGCTTTTGAAGAAACCTAGCTAGAGAGGTGAAATGACGCGCGATATCTGTATAATTCTGGGACATCCTGTAGATTGTATAGTGTACATTAAAGCTGTTCTTAAAGCTGTTCTCAATCTTCGGTCTAATCGTCAATAGGTGTACAACGAAAAAACGAGATTTAACCACTTTAACGGCTACTTTTTTAGGAGTTTTTAGATCAAAAGATAGAGAATTCTTGAAAAGAATTCTGCTTTCGTTTATCAAGAAATTCTATTGTTGTACACTATTGACAATAAAACATTGAAAATGACAATGACAATGACATTAAGAATGACATTGACATTGACATTAAGAATGATAATGACATTGACGATGAAACAATGAAAATGCCAATGACAATGACAATGACAATGGCAATGACAATGACAATGACAATGACAATGAAACAATGACAATGGCAATGACAATGACAATGACAATGATAATGACATTGACAATGAAATCAAAATGAACATCTTTCATGTACAGCGCAGTTTACGAAACTTGTCACTAATCTGTTTGTTCAGAAAACGTTAGCCAATCTAAACTCCTTCGTCGACGCTCATCCACAACGAGTCCAAGAGGCGGAAGCGATGAGAAAAATTGTCGATCTTGTGCCGGATTTCAACAATTATCAGAGATTATTAGCGAATACTTGTGAGTTTTTGATGGAGTTGAGCCAGGCTTTTCTTTGAGATGTTCTGTGAAAACTCTTACCGTAAATACTCTAATAGAACGCCACCCCCATAATGACGGGCGTACAATCGCGTAGTCTAACTTTGAACATACCGTTCTTCGCACTGCTTTACGCTACAGTGTGCGCTTGGGCGTCAAATGATGTCCCTTGAAATCTAGTATTTTTTTGGTACTAAAAGTGTCGTTGGAGTTGAGAAAAAATGATTTTCTGAAAAGAAGTTAGACTACGCGACTGTACGAGGGAAAAGCGTTCTATTAGAGTATTTACGGTATCAATTTTTTTTTCTCACAATCGATTCCAGGTCAGCCACCACTTTTGGCGCATATGGACATGTGGTCAGGGAATATTTTGTGGAGAAAAACGACCGACCGGGAATATCAACCGATTGCGATTATCGATTGGCAAGTGAGTGTAAGAGAATGGAGAAAAGGAGAATCGGTTTGAGGAATGCGAAAGATTTTCTTGTCAAATGATCCCATTTATTGAGTAGGCATTACATTTTGAGAGCTTTTTCATTTCAATGAGACAATTATACCTCGAATCTTTTCACAAACTCTTGTCGGTTTTTCGGTGAACTCTCGGTGAACTCTGATGAGATTCTCATCCATTCTCATACCAGAAGAATATCAGAAAAACAGAGGAAGAACAGAGGAACACAGAAGAACCAGAAGAACACGAGAAGAACTAAAGAACACAGAAGAACCAGAAGAACATCAGAAGAACATCAGAAGAACACCAGAAGAACTGAAGAACAGAAGAATGGTTGGATGGATGAGAAGGAAAAGTCTGAACAAGTCTAAAAGAAGCCTGAAAGAAGTCTGAAAGAAGGACACGGGTTGTTCTACAGGATGTTCAGCAAAAAAGTTCTTCATTTCAACCAAAATTGGCTCAAGGTCTTGGTGTGAAAGGCTCAGGCTTAGTCTGAATCACCATTTTAGTCAAAGATTTTCGATTTCGTTTGAGGTTCTTATTTTAGAATTGAATTCAGAATGAGGGATTTATTTAAAAAGTTGAAAATAGATATTTTTATATTGGAAAAAGATTTCAGGTTTGCGAGGTGGGCACTCCGATCAATGATCTCGTCCGGTGGATCCCGAGCGCCGTTTCCGTGGAGGAATTGCTGACAAAGTGAGCAATACTATCACAGATTTTTTGGTTATCAGAAATGACAAAAATTCTCATTGTTATCGTTAAAGGGGACTGAAAATCCATAACTTTATTTAGAGATAATATTGTCTTTTGGTCTAGTTTTAAAGAGGAGATTTCAGTTTCTCAAAGGATACCATATAGAGGTTTATTGGACTCACCAATCCTGGGGGGCCGGGGGACAAAGTTGCTCGAGTCGGATCGCATTGTTCTCAATTTAGCTACTGTTTAAGTGGTCCAATGGTTTGACGGGATGTGGAATTTCTATCAAAAATGTCGCCGGAGATGGGACGGGAGTTGGGGCGGAAGTTGGGACGGGAGTTGGGACGGGAGTTTGGGCATAGTCATGTCTAAAGCGTCGGGGACGGCTCAGTCGCTAGCCCCTGCATTTGCTTCGATTTTGCAAAAGAGATCACCTATCTATCGAGAGGGTGTGCCAGATGAAGAGCGATTACCGCACAAAGAACACCTCGCCAATCATGGAGAACTTTGAACTGGAGATCCTGGAGATTTGACCCTAAAGAGGATCGATTTAAAGCTAGGATTAACATGAAAATTCTTCAGTTTCTTTTATAAAGTACAAAGCTTTTCAGTCGCAACAAATACCTCCGTGACTATTACTCAGTTCTTCTCGAGAAAGCCGATGGTTGCAAATTGCCATGGGAAACTTTTGAAAAGGTAGCTTTGATTCAATTGGGCTTTGATTCAATTGGGCTTTGATTCAATTGATCTTTGATTCAATTGATCTTTGATTCAATTGATCTTTGATTCAATTGATCTTTGATCCAAAAGGTAATCGAATATTATCAAATCTTTTAGTTAGTCGATTCTTTCGAGCGTTTATACCCATTATTGATGGTGCCAATGGCGTTGCTTTTCATTAAACCGGAAATGATGGGAATGATGTTGGCTGCAAGAGCTGGTTCGAGAGATTTTACTATGGACTTGTGCTTGTATTTCAACTTGTAAACTTATCCCCTTCTACTGTACTGAATCCATCACTTAGTAGATGTGCTTGGCTTGCTGTCCGAACGCCAACCAGATAGCAGCTCTAAAGCTTGCCCCGGTTACCGTAATCCGTATATTACCGTAAGCCAGCTTAAAGACTACAGGAACATAAGATATAAAGACTAAAGCTATGATGTAAAGATAAGGTTACGGTAGTCGGGGAAAGCTTTGAGCGGAGAGCTTTGAGCTTTGAGTGAAGAGCTTTGAGCGGAGAGCTTTGAGCTTTGAGCGGAGAGTTGATGCTCAAGTCCCAAGTCACTACATTATGCAAATTACGGTAGCTAAACAATGCTTTAAGTCTTTAAACTTAATCAAAATCTCACAAAACTGCAGTACTGATCAAGCTACAGCACTGATCAAGCTACAGCACTGATCAAGCTACAGTACTGATTAAACTGCAGTACTGAAATTCTCATTTTAGATCACGAAAAAGCCGAAGCTCAGCAGAATTATATGAAGAAAATGTTCGGTTTCATTGAATGCGCTGTGGAATGTATTCAGAAATATTATTGACTTTGGGAAAGAAAAAAACGATAATCAAATAAATATTCAATCAATTATCTCCACAAAAATTCAAAACATAGCAGAAAAGTAGGCACAGAATTTGTGCACTAATTAATCTACTGAATTCTTTCTCTAAAAAAGACATGTGAAAATGATTTCCACAATCATTTTTCTAATTTTTGCCTTTTCTACAGTAACCCTTGGAAAGATTCATTTTTTGGAGGAGTTTTTTTGATGCAAATTGGACGAATAGATGGATTCAATCAAAAAATCGAAACGATTTTGGGAAATGGAAATGGACAGCCGGGAGAATTTATGAGAATCAGGAAAGGGATAGGGGAATACAAACGAGTCAGGTGAGGAGTTTTGAAGTTTTATGTTTAAGGTTTTATGGGCATAACACAAGCCAATCTAATCTTTTGTTGAGGAGAGCTAGCCAAAGTCTAAAAAATCCCTGAATGCCTTTACCTGATCAACTCCTGTAGGAAAGCCTTTTGACTTGTTAGACTCTCTGGATCTAGGCTGACAATGAGGTTAGACATTTGTAGAAACGAATCTTTTGTCCTAAAACTTAGTTGTGTTGGATCTACAATCAACAACGAATCATTGATTGTTAAAGGATGTTCTTTTCTGTCTTGTCCTACAGGGCGACATTTCGGCTTTACAATGCGTTTCACACAAAGTGCTTTACCTGATCAACTCCTGTAGGAAAGCCTTTTGACTTGTCAAGTGCTTCACATCAAGTCCTTCACCCAATAAAAATGCTTTATTTTAAGTTAGAAGCATACTAGAGCTCTAATTCCAATGATCTTGATTCAAACTTGTCCCTAAAGTGACTCGATACCTTTTTTTTGGTCACTCGCATTTCGCCCTCGAAATTTCTTCAATGCTTCGATCAATTGAAACACGTTTTAGCCTATTTTGTAGAGGAGATTTACAACTTTCAAATAGTTTATATTCATTATCATTCTTAATGTCATTGTCATTGTCATTTGTAGAGGAGATTTGCAAATTTCAAATAGTTTATAACATTCATCGATATCAGATTTCGATCGTTAGAAATTGATGAAAATGTTGAAATCCGCATTTCTTATGCATATACCTAATGCAAGTAACGAGTAACCTTTTTAGAAACAAGTTAGTTTCTAGAAACAAGTTAGTTTCTAAAAACGTTAAGATCTCTTGGAAAAGACTTGACTTCTGGATCTGTGAGCTCATTGAGATCTGTGAGCCAGTTCTGATTCCTAGCTGGTCATGGTTATCAAGGCCAAAGCTATAGAGACAATTCCAAATCTCTATAATTTCAAAATTTGCCCAGGATTCGCACTTCTATGCAATCGGTGTCTATTTCCCTCGTTTTCGCAATCGCAATAAAACGTTAATCCTTCAATACACCGTCAAGCATGAGCAAGATCTCGACTGTGGTGGAGGTTATTTAAAAGTTTGTTCAACTTTAAAACTGTTCAACTTATCGATCAAAATTCCCTTCAGCTAATGCCATCTTATGTTAATTTATCGGATTTGAATGCAAAAAACGAAATACAATTTCATGTTTGGACCGGATTTTTGTGCACAGAATAAAAAAGTCAAGGTTTTTAAATGTAAATTTCGAAGGTAAAGATGAAAATTTGAAATCTAGATTCTCTATCATTACAAGGGAAAGAATTACGAAGTGAATCGAGAGCTCAGAGCGAAAGTGAGTACAGGGGAACTTTGTGTAGTCTAGTGCACTGAATTCTTCTTCATTTTTCCACAGTATTCATGAGGAATCGAGTGCGCTAGAGAGGACGTGTTTACACTTCTTTTCAAGCATCAAGTAGCTCTTCAAGCATCAAGTAGCTCTTCAAGCATCAAGTAGCTCTTCAAGCATCAAGTAGCTCTTCAAGCATCAAGTAGCTCTTCAAGCATCAAGTAGCTCTTCAAGCATCAAGTAGCTCTTCAAGCATCAAGTAGCTCTTCAAGCATCAAGTAGCCCTTCAAGCACAAGTAGCTCTTCAAGCACCAAGTAGCTCTTCAAGCACCAAGTAGCTCTTCAAGCACCAAGTAGCTCTTCAAGCACTCCCAAGAAATTGTGCTTTCTGTACTCCTGAAATCACAAACACAAGCCTTCTTTTGCACTAAATTCTTTACTTTTCCTCGACCAGTACACTAGAAAGGGTGTGTTTCCAATTTCTGATCTCAACTTTTCCAGTGGGATGACCTCACCCATCTCTACACGATCATCATCTACAGAAATAACACTTTCGAAGTTCGAATTGATTGGACGAGGGAAATGAGCGGAAAAATTGAGGAATTCTTTGACATGTTGCCAGTGAAATATATTCCGGTATAGTGAAAAGATTTATGAGTTTTAAAAAAGTTTTCAGAATTGCTCCGTGAAGAAACCGAAAGATTGGGACAGTCGAGAGTTTATCGATGATCCGAAAGATAAGAAACCCGAGAATTGGGAGGACGAGAAAAAGATGCCGGATATGAGAGCGTGGAGACCGGGTAAGCCAAGATAAGAAAAAGGTAAGCCAAGATGAGGAAAAGGTAAGCCAGTCATCAACATATTGTGGCCAAGAATGTCAATGGAACGTTTTGCAAGCAGCAATGGACCATTCATCGTTCATAACCAATTCCTACTACTGAAGTTGATCGATCAGAGTTAAATCGTTCGATTGCTCGGATTTGGATATCTCACTCTTAAGCAATCGTCATTTGAATGCCTAGAGCTCACCATTCACACGAGAGCATTGCCTGGGCGGTCAAGGCAGAACGCCGACCGACCAAGGCAGAACGCCGACCGACCAAGGCAGAATGCCGACCGACCAAGGCAGAATGACCATCGCCGACCGACCAAGGCAGAATGACCATCGCCGACCGACCAAGGCAGAATGACCATCGCCGACCGACCAAGGCAGAATGACCATCGCCGACCGACCATCGCCGACCGACCATCGCCGACCGACCATCGCCGACCGACCAGGAGAACATCGCCGACCGACCATCGCCGACCGACCATCGCCGACCGACCATCGCCGACCGACCATCGCCGACCGACCATCGCCGACCGACCATCGCCGACCGACCATCGCCGACCGACCATCGCCGACCGACCATCGCCGACCGACCATCGCCGACCGACCATCGCCGACCGACCATCGCCGACCGACCATCGCCGACCGACCATCGCCGACCGACCATCGCCGACCGACCATCGCCGACCGACCATCGCCGACCGACCATCGCCGACCGACCATCGCCGACCGACCATCGCCGACCGACCATCGCCGACCGACCATCGCCGACCGACCATCGCCTCTTATCGACCCCTTCTGCTCCAAATATTCAAAATTTGTACGAAAAGATCATTTGAAATGTATCTAAAGCTTCAGAAAACTATTCAGAAGATTGAAATTTGCGAAAATGATTTAAGAATAGAAAAAAATCGATCGAAAAAAAGCGATTATATGGAAAGAAGAGGATTGAGTTGTGAGAGAGTGAAAGATGTTGAGATTTTTGAGAGAAATCAAGTAATTTGAATTTGAAATCAGCTGATCCAGCAAGGATTAAACCGGAGACAGAGATCTGAATAGGAAGTGAAGGAGATTGGATTGGAAAAGGATGAGTCTGATCCGAAATTCGGATCCAAAATCATCATCTGATCCGGAAAAGCCGAAGCTCAGCAGAACTCTATGAAGAAAATGGGAAGGGAATGGATGAAGAGATATTTGAAAACGATGAAAACAGTGAAAAGGAAATTATATGAGGAATTTGGTAGAGAAATTTAAATGCATTTTGGGATTTCCTCGAATAAAGTATTTCAAATTTTGCTTTAAAAACAATGATCTTTATTTAAAAGGTTTAAAAAGTAGAGTGTGTTCCTCGCGAGTAATGCGTTTTTTAAAACGCACACTTGCAAAAAAAATTACCGTACTTTTAGCAAAAATGGGGGTGGGACAAATGCGACCTTTTTTTGCGCACCTGGACATTTGCGCACCTTTTTTTGCTGGAAAAGGCCTTAGGAAAGGTCGTAGAGCTTCAAAAATATTTCCATATAAGGGAATCGTATGCGTAGATTCCGAATTTCGACAAAACAGGCCTCGCTGACACGTCAAATTTGGGCTAAAAGGCAAAAACTGCGGAAAAGCGTTAAGTTGCGTAGTTTTTGCCTTTTAGCTCAAATTTGACGTGTCAGCGAGGTCTGATTTGCTTTGATTTGTCGAAATTCGGAATCTAAGCATACGATTCCCTAGTATGGAAACATTTTCGAAGTTCTACGACCTTTCCTAAGGCCTTTTCCAGCAAAAAAGGTCGCATTGTCCACCCCCAAAAATTGACGCGGAAAAATGCCTAGCACCGACTTATATACGCTCCCTTTTCAAGATATTCAGCTGTTTAACTGATTTGGTGGTAAAATCGAGTATCGACGTTTTTTTTCGTCGAGTAACTACGAGTAATCCTCTTTACGTCGAGTAAATTGAATATCTTTACATTTGAAGGGAATTTACCACCAAATCAGTTAAACAGCTGAATATCTTGAAAAGGGAGCGTATATAAGTCGGTGCTAGGCATTTTTCCGCGTCAATTTTTGGGGGTGGGACAAATGCAGATTTTGCTGGAAAAGGCCTTAGGAAAGGTCGTAGAGCTTCCTAAGGCCTTTTCCAGCAAAAAAGGTGCGCAAATGTCCAGGTTTCGCAAAAAAAGGTCGCATTTGTTCCAACCCCAAAAAATGACGCAAAAATGACGAGTCCCGCATTATATACGACACTTTTTTAAAGATACTCAGCCGTTTAACTGATTTGGTGGGAAATTCCCTTCCAATGTAAAAAATGATTTTTTTTTTTTTTTGAAAAACCTGCGTAAAAAATTGGTTTTATATTTTTTTCGTTTTATATTTTTAGAAAACGCATTACTCGACAATTACTCGAGCTATTACTCGAGCTATTACTCGAGTAAAAAATTACTCATGCAAATTTACTCGAGTAATTACTTACTCGCGAGGAACGCACTCTATTAAAAAGGAGGAAAATAAAACTTTAAACAAGCTTTTTATGTCAATTTACTCATTCATTTCTACAATATCATTCACATTAATTGCTTGTTGCTTTTGTTCTAGAGTTTTTCCCGTTAATTTTACACAAAAATCCACTCAATTACCACAAAAATTCGTAAAATTTAGAACTGTTTTAGCAAAAACTAGAACTGTTTTTTGTTCTCGTTCTCGTTCTCGTTCTCTTTCTCGTTCTCGTTCTCGTTCTCGTTCTCTTTCTCTTTCTCGTTCTCGTTCTCGTTCTCGTTCTCTTTCTCGTTCTCGTTCTCGTTCTCGTTCTCTTCTCGTTCTCGTTCTCGTTCTCGTTCTCTTTCTCGTTCTCGTTCTCGTTCTCGTTCTCGTTCTCGTTCTCTTTCTCGTTCTCGTTCTCGTTTAAGTCTCGTTCTTCTCATTTCCAATCCACATGGCATTATCTCTTTCAAAAGTGCTTTCCTTGTCATCACCGATATGTCAATGTCGATAAGTTGTCGATTAAAAACAAAAACGTTTCTTGCACAAACAATAAGCAATAAAGTAATAAATTGATGAGTTTTACTGATAGAAATCAAGGCTAAAGCTTAGGTTATCCATGCTTTAGTTTAGTTTTTTTGTATGGTTCTAATTAAGTAATGCGACTGCTACCATCACAATATCTGCTTCGACAACAACAGCCGCCACTCCTTTCCCTTCCTTCGTTCTCTATCTGTAATATTGTTTAACTTGGCGACTTTCTCTTGTTCAGCAGCATAACTTAAGAAGAAAGAGATGGCTAAACTTGCTTAGACAATTTTTAAGAACCACAATATCCAGCTAGAGTATTTTCTTTACTAAATTTGTCGAATTTTCAAAAACTATTGTAAACTTGGCTTATGAAGAGATTGAAAATGAATAGATTAGATAAAAAGAAAGAGAAAGAAAGAAGGAGAAAGAGAGAAAGAGAAAGAAAGAAAGAGAAAGTCTAGAGAAATGGAATTAGAGAGAAGAAGAGAGAAGAAAAAGAGAAGAAAAAAAGAAGAAATTCTTAAATCTTAAGACTTAAGAGAAATTTGATCTAAACTCTTAAACATTTCATTCTTTCACACGTTTTTTTCGAGCATTTTCCGTTCTCTGTCAATCCAGTCCTTATCCAATCCAAAATCATCTCAGAGAAGTGTCTTGTCGACTCGTTTTTTCTCCCATTCACGTTGATTCGAGCTAAACAAAGAACGATTTTTTGTATCTAATATTCTGAAATGTTATTCCTTCTATTACTTTTACCAATAGTGATCTCAGCTCTGAAGCCAGTAAAGAGTGGACCCCATCATTTGTTTCAATATGTAAATTGTTTTTAGAAAAAGAAATTTAAACTATAAATTGTTTCAAGGATTTTCGTTAAAGCTCAGGCTTAGGCTCAGGCTCAGGCTCAGGCTTAGTCTAAGCCTAAGCCTAAGCTAAGCCTGAGCCTAAGCCTAATCAGACATGAATACCTGAAAATTTCAGGATGCCCTATGAGGGGCGGATGAGAACCCAAAGGGTGTGCCAGCCCAGAATCGCTGAGATCCAAAATGGGGTCCCCAACCAATAGACTTGTCTGGGGCGCTGCCAGAGAGCCGCCTAAGCCTAAGCTAGCCTAAGCCGCCTAGCAAGCCTGAGCCGAGCCTGGCCTGAGCCAAGCCTGCCTGGCCTGAGCCTGAGCCTAAGCCTAAGCCTGAGCCTAAGCCTAAGCCTAAAGCCTAAGCCTGAGCCTAAGCCTAAGCCTAAGCCTGAGCCTAAGCTTGAGCCTAAGCCTAAGCCTAAGCCTAAGCCTAAGCTTGAGCCTAAGCCTAAGCCTAAACCTAAGCCTAAGCTTGAGCCTAAGCCTAAGCCTAAACCTAAGCTTAGCCTAAGCCTAAGCCGAAGATTAAGCCTAAGCCTAAGCCTGCTTAGCTCAGGATTACAGATCAACAACGGTTTCGGGGTCGAGTATTGTGCAATTCCGAAGACTGGCTCAACCATTACAAAGAGGATTTTATGTGATGTTCTCCTTGATTACAAAGGTCTCCCGCATAAGCAACGCACTTCACAAAGGATCACAGCTAATACGTGAGTTGAGAAAATTGTCATTTACTTGCAGACTTTTGGCTGATTGGCTGATCAAGCATCGAGCTGATCAAGACCAAGGCTGATCAAGATTTAAAGCCGTTAGCCCAGTTACCTTAACCTGTTATCCAGTTACAGTAATCTTTTAATATCTAATCATGTTTTGGAAAAGTTTATTACTTTTGTAGATCTTAAAATCTAATAGCTGATCAAGCAGCGAATTTAAAAAGAAAAAAGAAAAACTCGTGGAAAACTGGAAACGTTTTTCTGTTGAAAATGGATTTTCAGTTTTCAGTCACTTTGATCGGCTATTGAATTGAGCAAAATCTTTTAATTAAAATCTTCTAAAGAACATCTTAGTCTTGTAATCTGAATTGAAGCAAAGAACTGAAATAGAGTCCAAAGTGAAGCAAAAGCGCCTGCCACGACGCTTCGTGATTTCTCAAGGGAAAAGCACAATAAAAGTCCACCTAGAAGGAAAAATGGCTATTGAATTGATCAGTATCTTTTAAAGAACATCTTAGTCTTGTAATCTGAACTGAAGTAAAGAACTGAAATAGTGAAATAGTAGTCCAAAGAGAAGCACAAGCGCTCGCTACGACGCTTCGTGGTTGCACAAGAGAAAAGACACAATAAACCCCCCACATAGAAGCAAGAATGGCTACCACAGAGAGATAAGAGATAAAATTTAGCGAAAAAGTTCACCCAAAAATACTTGAGTGTCTTTCAATCCACCAAGATGAGTTAGATCAAACTGATCGGATCGAAGAAACTATTGTGGGCTAAATCTAATCTAGCTAATCTTAACCAAATCTTGGCTAAATTCATCAAAAGCCTAGGTTTTCTATAGTTTTAAAGCTCAGGTTTTAAAGAGGACAATTCAGACTTTCAAATGATACTAAATAGAGGTTGATTGGTCTAATAAATCCAGAGAAAATCAAGAGACAAAACTCTGAAGTCGGATCTCATTCAAGATCACTCAGATCTCAAGTTTAGTTCTCTCAATTTCTCTCAATTTAGCTACTGTTTAAGTGATGCAATTGTTTAACTAAATGCAGCATTTATCTCAATTTATCTAATACAAAAACTCAGCCAATTTAAGGCAAAGATTGATTCCTAGAGTATAGTGATGAGGAGATCTTAAGCTGTGCTAAATTTGTGCTACTTTTCTGGGTGAGCGACTCAATTGTTCGGGTTTATTTTAAACAATATTAGTGAAATTAGTGAAATTTAATCTTAGAAATTTCAACTCAATTCCCCATTTAGTGAATGCCAACGAAAAAACAATTATTTTGGTCGTTTAACTACGAAATGGAATCGTCCAATCTTTCAAAAGATCAAATTCTCGATGGTTCGCGATCCGATTGAGCGTTTTGTTTCGTTGTATGGGGATATATGCGAGTAAGGGATTTTAAAAAGTTTCATATCAAAAATCTAAGTAAAAAAGGAGTATCGTAAGGTATTTATATCTATTTATATCTACCGTAAAAACTGTAATAGTACCCCATCCCCATAATGACGGGGCGGAGCGTTGCGTAGTCTAGCTTTGAACGCGTTTTTCTCGACACTGGTTTATGCTACAATGTGCGTTTAGGTATCAAAAAATAGCCCTGAATATCAGCTATTTTTTGATATCAAAGACGCTTTTTTGATACCGAAAATAATGACGGTGCGGAGTGTTGCGTAGTCTAGCTTTGGACGCGTTTTTCTCGACACTGGTTTATGCTACAATGCTACAATATGTATCAAAAAATAGCTGAAATTCAGGGCTATTTTTTGATACCAAAGGCGCATTTTTTGAAAGTACGGGCGCTTTGAAAAAAATGAAATACTAAAAGACTTTTGCGACTACGCGACTGTACGAGGGGGATGGGGTCCAATTACAGTATTTATGGTATTTATATCTATTTATATCAAAAGTTAAAGTTAATTCTCAGTCTATTCTCCATAAAAAACCTCGATATTCACTCTTTTCTTGATCATTTTGATCGAGAAGAAAAAAGATAAAATTTATAAAATAATACTTTGAAATAAGCTTGTATTTGAAAAGAAGAACAATTAAATTTGTAAATTCAAAAAAGAAAAAGAAAAAAAGTAGAACAGCGGACTCAAACCTCGAAAGTAGAGAGCCTTGTATGTTCAAATCCTGCCAAATCCTGCCGGCAAGTAATGTAAGCAAAGTAAGGCTGAAATAAGGCTTATAAACTAAACAGATACTAGCCAGATCGACAAAGTTTCTTCTTATTTATATTAAGGATTAAAGAAAGCTAAAGATAAAGATCTAAATTATTCTATTGATGATGACAATAAAGCGATGATTGACTATATTGACTCATCAAAAATCTAAGTAAAAAAGAGTATTTTAAGGTATTTATATCTATCTATTTATATCTATTTATATCAATTAGGGTGGTGCAAAAGAAACTGCCGATTTGACGGTAAATTCAAAAAAAAGATGGCGTTCGATGGTGACATGGTCACAATGAAATATTTTCGCAAGATCTCGAGCAGATTGACATGGATCGGCCTGAATGACGTCCCTCAGCTTGGCTTCGTTCACGACTTCTGGCCTCGAACCGTGCTCGTAATCTTCCAAAGTCTCGTCTCCCTCTCGGAATCGTTGAAACCAAGTCTGACACTGCCTGAGAGACGAACTTTCTCTACAAATATGATTCCTTTCCTCTACAAATATCTCCGAAAGCAGCACAGAGAGAACGCTGCGATTCGGTCGGCAGCAGACTTTCCAATTTTGAAGTTAAACGGTAATGCTGCTCGTAGCACAAACTTTTGCTCGACCATGATCTAAATAAAAAATATAAGCATTTTTAAATAAAATAAACAACAACCAAAAAATTCAAATCTCGAAATAAATAGCAAACAAATATGCTAAAAAAACATAAAAAAAATAATGCCGTTAGCATCGCTCGTTTCTGATAAATGAGAGCTGATACCCATCGGCAGTTTCTTTTGCACCACCCTAATATTTAGATCTATTTATATCTATTTATATCTATTTAGATCTATTTATATCTATTTATATCTATTGATATCTATTTAGATCTATTGATATCTATTTAGATCTATTTAGATCTATTGATATCTATTTAGATCTATTGATATCTATTTATATCTATTTAGATCTATTGATATCTATTTATATCTATTGATATCTATTTAGATCTATTTAGATCTATTTAGATCTATTTAGATCTATTTAGATCTATTTATATCTATTTAGATCTATTTATATCTATTTAGATCTATTTAGATCTATTTATATCTATTTATATCTATTTATATCTATTTAGATTTATTTATATTAAAATTTAAACTTAATTCTCATTCTAATCCCCATAAAAAAACCTCGATATTCACTCTTTTCTTGATCGTTTTTTTAAAATAGAAATCTATTATTGCCATAAAAAAAGAAATTTTTACGTAAAATTGCTAATTTAGAAAGCATGATTGGTGCGGCGAAAGAGACATTCACTCGTTCGCGCGTTGGGTTTACGATTTTCAGAGGCATGACGGGAAAGCAAAGACGAAAAGACACAGACACATTTTGTATCATTCATGGGCACAAACGAGGTGAAAATTCGTGGAGTTTAGGACCAGTTTAAGACCAGTTTAGGACCAATTTAGGACCAGTTTAGGAACCCAAAAATCGACTCTCTTTTCTCTTTTCTTGATCGTTTCTTTTTTGAATGTAAACTAGTTTGTAAACCAGCGTCAGATGCATTTCAAAAGTTCAACTGTTTATTATTCAGATTTTGTGGAATCAAAAACAAAGACATCATTTTGGTACACCATTCACATGACAAGGCAAAGATGAAACGCGAATTTATGAAAGTCTTCAAAAAGGCGCATGTGCCTAAGCACGTGGCCGCGAATGTGAGTCGAATTTTTTGATCTAAATTCTAAAGTATTGGTTAGAATGAGTCGAAAATGAAAATAATGTCTAATATTTCAATTCGACTTCGTCAATAATATGCTTTGACATGAGTAAATGTTAACTAATTCTGCTACAAATGACATTTAAAGAAAATTCAAACAGCGCCTCGCTCAAGAAAAAGCCATTTTTTCACAAGAACTACAAACTGTACGCATCCCAGAAAACACCATTGGTGGATCTTCTTGCAAATTTGGCAACTTAAGTAATTGAATGTGCTCTATCTTTTTTATATAAACACCAAAGAAGGTTTATGTGAAAGAAACTGCTCAAATGCTGAGTCGAACCTTGCCATTTGACCAGCTGCGTTTGGAAGCGCATAAACTTTACGAAAGAAAAGCTTTGTGGAAGCTCTCAAAAGCCTTTTTGTAAAGAAATAGTGGACCATTTTGATGAAACAAAACGCGTACTTAAGAAGGTTTTATGGGTGCAAAAAGCTTCTTTAAATCTCGGAGCCTACTCAGGCTCCAACCCAATAGAAGCTACTAGAAGCTACTAGAAGCTTAAGAGCCTACTAGAAGCTTGAGCTTACTAAAAGCTACTAGAAGCTCAGAGCCTACTAGAAGCTCAGAGCCTACTAGAAGCTCAGAGCCTACTAGAAGCTCAGAGCCTACTAGAAGCTCAGAGCTTAACTTACTAGAAGCTCAAATACATCATAATCATTTATCTAGTACTCTAGAAGCATTCATTCATTGAACCAGAAATTGTATTTTTACTGTTATTAAGTATAATATATACAAGTATATATTAAGTAATAAAAAAAGTATATAAAAAGTGGTAATGTTGAATATCTTTTGTTCACTAAAGAATTTCAAAGAAATTCGGGTTACTTCGGTAAAGAATCAAGTATTTATGCAATATTCTTACAGCTACAGTACTCAAATAGGGAAATTTCAATAATTGAGATAATGAGATAAAAACAAAGTATTCTATAGATTTCTAGGCTCTCCGTCACCTCACCAAATCGAGTACAAGAGACGCTGCTCGGAACTCATCTCACAAACGAGAATTGATTCAAAAAGTGAAACGAAACCCGCAAACAATGCAATATTTGAGAGCTATGTACTTTGAGGATTTCAAGTTTTTACGAAGGCATCAATTTTGAATGTAAAGTTGAATAAATCCTTGTCGTGAGCGGGAAAAACAGTAGGAAAAGCTCAAGGATTTCAAGGGCCACTTTAAGTACAAAAGCTTTATATGGTAAGGTATTAATCGCGGCCGGGTGTCCATAAAAAATTTTTTTTTTTACGGCAACCACCTGTTTTTTTTAAAATTTAATATCGCTGATTTTATTATAAAAAGAATAAAAATCACCCCGGCTAGAGTGATTTGATGGGTTTACAAATTTTTGGAGACGCTGCAAGGCTTGGATCGTCTTGGAAAACAAGATCGTCACTCATCAGACACCTCAGCACAGTCTAGATCGATTGAGTTTTAGTTGCAGATAAATTTAAAAACAAAACAAAACAAAATAAAGAGCACAAAAAAAAAACAATAAAAATAAGTTGTTAATCTATAATTCTTCCTCTTCCTACAAATTTTGATCAGTGTGTCCTCGTTCTCGTCCACTTTCTGGCACACAACGTTTATAGGGGTTATAAAACTCAGAAATTGTTGTCAAGGATCATGGCAACGTTTAGAATCGATCAGCTTTCCTTAAAAGTGCTTCCCCTTAGCTTGTAGCCATCAGATCAAGGCCAAAAACCTGTGGCAAATATGAAAGTAATAGAGCCTAAGTCGAATGTGGCGAACAACTTCATCTAATTCAATCTTCTTCAAGAATTTTTCTCTCTGGGTTCTCAGCTCGTCATTACTCTCCCCCCTGACTCTTTGACAGCAGCAGGGATAGGCAAGAAGTACCCCCTGCCTCCTAGGTCAATAATACCTGTGAAAGCCAAAAAAATTTTTGCATTTTGTCGCGATTTTCGCGATCATCTTATTCTCAATCTCTTATTGAAGAGATTATTGAAATCTCTTATTGGGTGCTATTTCAAAGCTCATTACAAAACAATTCCAAAACAATTTATTCACTTAAAACATTTCCCTTCTCTCCCCAGCTTTTCCATGAAAGCTTTCTTCTTGAGCTTTCTCCTCTAGTCAATACTCATCAAGATCGATTGTCTCAAATTCTTCCGACAAATCCTCCTGGAAGTCGACTCGGTAGCGAAGAATGGCTGAAAATCCATTAAAATCCATTATTTTCTCTTTAAATTCATTTCCCACCACCAATCCCTCCAAATCCTCTCGCAAATTGTGCTCCTTCTTGTGATTTATCACTGACCATCTCGAATTCAGCTCCGAATTTTCGATAATTTTCCACTAACCATTCAAGTAATAGACAGGAGTCAAGAAGTTCAAAATGGTTTTCAGAAATCTTCTCTTTTCGTTGCAGGTTCAGGGTTAAATCATTGCCAGTTTTAGTTCGGATTTCGTATCTGAAAATCCTTAAGAATTACAGGCTTTCGTGCTTCGTGCTGAGTACTGTGCTGTAATTTGAGCAATATAATAAGTATTGTAATGATACTGGATATGAAATTGTACAATATCTTTAAGAATCATGTTTTTGTTATTAGAAAAGTACAGTCTGAATTACAAAGTACAGTATGAATTGCACAGTACAGTCTGAATTGCACAGTACAGTCTGAATTGCACAGTACAGTCTGAATTGCAAAGTACAGTTTGAATTGCAAAGTACAGCTTGAATTCAAAATCAGTCTGAATTGCAAAGTACAGTCTGAACTGCAAAGTACAGTCTGAATTGCACAGTACAGTTTGAATTGCAAGTACAGTCTGAATTGCACAGTACAGTCTGAATTGACAGTACAGTTTGAATTGCAAAGTACAGTCTGAACTGCAAAGTACAGTCTGAATTGCACAGTACAGTTTGAATTGCACAGTACAGTCTGAATTGCACAGTACAGTTTGAATTGCAAAGTACAGTCTGAACTGCAAAGTACAATCTGAATTGGAAAGTACATCCTGAATTGGAAAGTACAATCTGAATTGCAAAGTACAGTCTGAATTGCAAAGTACGGTCTGAATAGCAAAGTGCAGTATGAATTGCTTACCGAACAATGTCCAGATTCTCCCAACAGATCAACTTCTCGACCACACCCATTTCAAGTGCTTGCAGGGTATGATTGACTCCGTAGACAAATTTCCCAGTTTCCTCAAATAGAATCATTATTTTTAAGCTGTTGATCAATGAACTAACGCGACTGATTTCATCGAAATATTCCTGAATCAATCTTTTCTCTTGTATGAATTTCACATTAGCAAGTGATCCGGCTGCAAGCTCGATCGCTTCATTCAAACCGTTTTCCCCGGCATATGAGATGTCAATTGTTTTGATGACTTTTGATTGAAGTCTCTGAAAAAGTCTCTGAAGTCTTTTTAAATCGATCTTTCTGTTTTCTTTCTTTTCTCACTTGATCAAAGAGATTCGACATGGCGAGTTCGTTCTTGAAATCAGCTGATCCAGCAAGGATTAAACCGGAGACAGAGATCTGAATAGGGAGTGGAGGAGATTGGCAAAGGATGAGTCTGATAAGCTAGCTTATAGCTAAGTCGAGTTTAGAATGTTTGAATGAGATCTGGTTTGCTCCGGATAAGCTGTCTGATCCAGAACCCAAAACCAAGCTAGGCTTAGTTTAAAGTGATAGGCATCTAGGCAAGCCTTAAACAATGACTGTCATTCTTGAAGTTCTTTCTTGTGGTTCATTCTTGAAATCAGCTGATTCAGCAAGGATTAAACCGGAGACAGAGATCTGAATAGGGAGTGGAGGAGATTGGATTGGAAAAGGATCTGATCCGGAATAAGCTTATAGCTAAGCCGAGTTTAGAATGTTTGAAGCAGATCTGGTTTAATCCGGATAAGCTATCTGATCCAGAACCCAGCACCAAGCTAGGCTTAGTTTAAAGTGATAGGCATCTAGGCAAGCCTTAAACGAATGACTGTCACTGGCTTTTGAACACAAATCCGATAATGTTATTTCAAGAATTTACCCGATCATTTTTGATGAACATTTCCACAGCAATCTCGGCAACTTTCCTCAGATAATTATGGCGTTTCTCGGCACGAAGGCGAGCAAAACGGAGAGCTGACTGGCCACCACGTCCTGAAATTGAAATTGAAATTGGAATTAAATTGAATTTGAATTGAAATTGATATTCTCCTAATAAAACTCATTCCCAAAGCCTTCAGCATTCCCTACCATGCTTTTTCGGTAAATGAACATCAAATTTCTGTAGAATCTCTCGATTTGCGCCTTCCAATGTGGCAAACAGCGCTCCATTTCCGTTGATGATGATGAAACCGATTCTCATGTCATCGTTGAGCATCTCTAGAATTGAAGAATTCAAATCAATTTGCCTGATTCATGAAACTCATGAAACAATACCTTTCAACAAATCAGTGTTAAACTTATTCCCACACCAGTACAACGATTTGCTGATCATTTTGAAGGGTTCAAAATTGATGTTGATTTTCTTTTCTTTTCCTTCGTTTTGAATTGTTCCACAGTAGATAACAAGGCCATTTGGTGGAACTAAAAGCAAACAAAATAGAGTTTCTTTTACCAAATCTAAGCTCAGACTCATTCGGATTCTAGAGTCTTTTAAGTCGCCATATTTGGAAATTTTGTAGGATTTAGTCATTGATTTTGGTTCAAATCGACCATTGATGATTGACGATCACCCAAACCGCGATCGTCAATGGGTTTATTTTCTGTCTTTCGCCATACCATTCATCGGCTCACTGCAATGTCTCTGCCCACGCATATCAAGGACTCTTCGGCCCTCTTCTTCATTCACCTAGCAACCGCCCTCATTCAGCTGAAGTTTTGTGTGCCGACGTGAAGGATCAAAAGAATCAAAAGCAAGGACACAATTCGAAGAAATTGGTTGGTTGTTTTTTCGAGTTAATCATGCATAAGACTTCCCCCCAAGATGACAGGAAATTGTTTTTCTTTAGCGTGCAACATTCGCCCGGAATGAGCAAAGTCTTAATCTCTCCACAGCAACCACAAGATGTTGTGGTTGATGTTGTGGTTTCAATACGATTCCTATTTTGTTCCAATAAGGTTCCAATACTGTTCCAATAAGGTTCCAATACGGTTCCAATCCGACTCCTATTTGTTCCAATACGGATCCAATAAGGTTCCAATACGGTTCCAATACGGTTCCAATACGGATCCAATAAGGTTCCAATACTGTTCCAATACGATTCCAATACGGTTCCAATACGGTTCCAATAAGGTTCCAATACGATTCCAAAACCGTCCCAACACGGTTCCAATCCGACTCCTATTTGTTCCAATACGGTTCCAATAAGGTTCCAATACGGTTCCAATACGGTTCCTTATTTGTTCCAATACGGTTCCAACACGGTTCCAATACGATTCCTATTTTGTTCTAATACGATCCCTTCCTTATTTATCGTGGTCTAAAGTGATTAAAGTAAAAATCGAGATATTTATACCTTTATTATAAAGCTTGAGTCGATTTTGCACTGACGCAATGGCGGAAAGAACGGAATTTCGATTGGCACTCGATTTGATATTCGACGCCGTCCCATGCTCTTCCACCAACATTTTCGAGTAAAAAGCAATTTGATCACCGCCTGGGATTATCAATGAGATCATTGAGGTACCGTTGCTGAAATGGGCAATGTCTATTGGAGAAGAAATCGCTCAATTAAGGTACAATAAAGGGTTTTGAGTGATCTGAAATCTGAAACGAATATAGTGACCGGAAATCGTCTTAAACGTCTTAAAATTCTTTTCTTTGACTTTTTCTTTGACCAACCCCCTTGCTGACTCTAAATTCTTGATAATCTGCTTGATTTTCCACATTTCCACATTCAAATCTTGTTCCTAAAAAGAAAAATTAGAAGAATTTACAAGAATTTACCAAAATAGAAGACATTTTGGAGAGAATAATCGAGAATTTTGATAGAAGATAAAAAGATTTCTTATATAGAAAGAAAGCTTAGAGGCAAGCTTGCACAATCAAGAAAATATTGCACAATTTATGGAGGGAAAAGGCGCAAAAAGGAAAAGCGTCGAAAAGGAGAGATGGTTGTGCAATTTTTCTGCCAAAAAGCTGCAAAAAACTGATCTTTGAAGAGTCACAGTTATGCTTGAATGCTGGAAAATAGTTTTAGATTCGTTTTTTTTTATAATTAAACTTTTGATCGTAAGAAGAATGCAGAAGCGTAAGAAGCCAAGCTCAATGAAACCAATTTCAATTGGTAGACTCAATCAAATGAATGACTTCAATTGATTCACTGATCCAGCTACGTCAATACTTTAACAGTACTTCAAATGTGACCAAACAATCCCAACCTTTATCTAGCAATCAAAAATATTAGTCAACGAGAATCGACGTTGAGCTCAAACGATGAATTGATGCTGGGATTTTACAGAGAATGATTGAAAGTTGAAAAATTGATTTTTATGAGAATCCTGTAATAGATAACTAATTATTGTAATTCTCTGTATTGAGTCTTTTTGTAGAGCTAAAGTTCAGCTACCTTCTGTAGCTAAAGCTACAGTTCATCTTGAGTCTACAAGCTGAAAGTTTAGCTAAAGATTTAGCTATAGATTGTTGTTGTACTTAATAAGAATTGAATTGATTTTAATTGATTTGATACAGTTGTAGATGATTAAAGTTCTGTCTAAAAAATTCCCCCTAAAGATTCAGCCATTGGACTCAATCAAATGAATGACTTCAATCGATTCATTGTGCCAGCTTCATCAATACTTTAACGGACTTCAAATGTAACGAAAAAAACCCCCAACCTGTATCTAGCTATCAAAAAATGTATGTAAGTAATGTAAGTGCAAAAAAAAATATAAGTAAGAATGTACATTTGTAAGTACAAAAAGCTTTACTTTAATATCAAAACTAATTTGCTTTGAATAACGAATTACTAGTGTGCTTTTAAAGGAGAATTAGGGAAATTGATGTATTGCAAAGAATACTTTGTGTGTTTAAAGAATACTTTGTGCTTAAATGTGTAAAAATTGTTTAGAATCGACAATTCTTTGTCGATTCTAAACAATTTTCGCCCCCTTTCTAGCACACAACGTTTATAGGGGTCATAAAAAGCAGAAATTTTTGTTAAGGATCATGGCAGCGTTTAGACTCGAACAGCTTTCCTTAAAAGTGCTTCCCCTTAGCTTGTGCTTCCCATTAGCTTCCTTCAGATCTTCCCCTTAGCTTCAGCCCCCGCTTCCTTCAGATCTTCCCCTTGCTCCCGATCTTCCCCTAGCTCCTTCAGTCCCCCTAGCTCCTTCAGTCTTCCCTTAGCTCCTTCAGTCTCCCCTTAGCTCGCCCCTGCCCTCAGCTCCCCTGCCGTCTCCCTTGCTCCTCGTCTCCCTTGCTCCTTCGTCTCCCCTTAGCCGCTCCCCTTGCTCCTTCAGCTCCCTTGCCCTCGCTTCCCCTCCGCTCCCTTGCTCCTTCGTCTCCCCTTAGCCAGTCTTCCTTAGCTCCTCGTCTCCTAGCTCCTTCGTCTTCCCTTAGCTCCCGTCTCCTTGCTCCTTCAGTCTCCCTTGCTCCTTCAGTCTCCCCTGCTTCCTTCGTCTTCCCTTAGCTTCCTTCAGTCTCCCTTGCTCCTCGTCTCCCCTTGCCCTTCGTCTTCCCTTGCTCCTCGTCTTCCCTTGCTCCTTCGCTCCCTTGCTCCTTCGTCTTCCCTTGCTCCTTCGTCTCCCCTTGCTCCTTCGTCTCCCTTGCTTCCTTCAGCTCCCCTTGCCAGCTCCCCTTGCTCCTCGCTCCGCCCTCGCCCCCTTGCTCCTTCGCTCCTTGCTCCTTCGCCCCCTTGCTCCTTCGTCTCCCCTTAGCCCTTCAGCCCCGCTTCCTTCAGTCTTCCCTTAGCTTCCTTCAGATCTTCCCCTTAGCTTCCTTCAGATCTTCCCCTTAGCTTCCTTCAGATCTTCCCCTTAGCTTCCTTCAGATCTTCCCTTAGCTTCCTTCAGATCTTCCCCTTAGTGCTTTCCCTTAGCTTCAGATCAAGCCAAAAACCCGTAGCAGACACAATATTTAATAAATAAGCTAAATAAAACATTGTTTATTTGTGAGCTAGTTTTTTATATACATCATTTATTACATTCTATTATTAAGCCACTTGATTGAATCCAATGTTGCTTGGTTGCTTTTCAATGGCCAGCTGGCGGTCTCTAAAAATATCAAAATGAAAATGTAAATGTTTTCAAAAGTTTTTTTGCTATTGTGATATCCAATTAGAAAGATAAAGTGAATAAGATCTGAGAAAACTCGCCTAACATATTTGTAAAACTCCCAGCTCACTTTGCACCGCCAAAGAGCCAAAATAGCGGTGAGAACAGAGAGAATGGCGACCACTGAAGAAAAAGGTTTAATAAAATGAAATCCTTGAGTGAGGACTCACCAAACGAGGTGATCACGGTGATATTTTTGTTTGTCCTTTCCTCGGAAGTTTGCACTTTGACAAACAGCAAACTGTAAGCTTTTTATTTTCGATCTCCTTTTGATTGCCAGGGTTTAATAAATAATCAATCATCTAGTTGGATGCTACAGGTTTGACTCCTTTTATTTCACCGCTATATGGAAAGTTTGAATGGATCAATGGTCGAGTCTCTGAATGGATCAATTGGTAGAGTGCTAGACTGGAAAGCCAAAAGTCAATAGACTTTTACAAGAGATCGAGCATCTAGTTGGATGTCACAGGTTTGACTCCTTCTATTTCACCGCTATATGGAAAGTTTGAATGGATCAATGGTCGAGTCGGGGACGGTGGGGGCCGGAGAACTCATGGGGGGTGGGTGGGGGGGGCCCCCTCTTCCTGGGGTGGGGGGGGGGCGCGGTCATTCGCGCCCTTGGGAGAGTGCCAGACACGGGAAGCCAAGAGTCAATTGACTTTTACAAAAGATCAATCATCTAGCTGGATGTCACACGTCAGATTCTTATTCCTATTACCATCGAAAAACACGAACTAAACTTACAGGAATCCAGTCAAAACAAAGAGGAAGAACATAGCCGCCAAAGCGATGAACAAATAAACCATCTCGATTATCTAAAAGTTAAAACTTTAATTTCATTTCAGTTATCTAGAGCTCACATAGATGATTCCGTAGATTTGCATGAAGAATGGCCGAAGAGTTTTAATCGACATCACAGCCAGAACGATCATCCCGATGGCAAGGGGGAATTGAAAAGCCTAGAAGATGAGGATTCAATTTCACGAGCTTTTCTGGAAGTCATTAGTCTATTTCCAGGGATGTTAGCTCTTCTCTGAAAAGTTTGGGAATTCTGGATGGGTCAATTGGTAGAGTGTCAACCAGAGATCCAAGGATCAAAGATTCGACTCCCACAAATGATAGGCAAGCTAGCTGGATGTCACAAGATAGATTTCTGCTAGACTTACTTGCTAGAAACCTAAAGACTTGCTTCTGCTACTTGCTTTATTTTTAAACTTTTTCTTTTACTTGTCATTGCTTTTTACAAACCAAAAGAAACGGAACAATGAATAGGCCGATGATCGAGAAGACCAAAAGGACAATATCGAAGATGGTGAACACAGTGAAACCGAACTGGAAATTAGCTTTTATAGGAGATTTAGGAGCAAAGAATTTAGCAAAGTATTAGCAAAGATCTTTCTGAACTCAATTTTAATTGTCAATCTTTCGTAGACGATTGTGTTTCTCAGACGAAAGACTCTCAACCGAAAGACTTTTCAACCGAAAGACTTTCAACCGAAAGACTCTCAGCCGAAAGACTCTCAGCCGAAAGACTCTCAGCCGAAAGACTTTCAACCGAAAGACTCTCAACCGAAAGACTTTCAACCGAAAGACTCTCAACCGAAAGACTTTCAACCAAAAGACTTTCAACCAAAAGACTTTCAGCCGATTGTGATCAAAATTTGCTTTGTAAAGTCAAAACAAAACTTAAAATGCTAGATTTAAAACAAAGAGAGATTTATGAGCTTTTTTATTTAAAATTCTCTATATTTAGTTAGAACTTAGGCGTTCTGTTATGACAGATTTTCTCGTTTTGAGTCTTTCACCTTTGCCGTTAGCCCACATGCACATTTGTATTGATCTTCTCGAATGGGGCCCTCGGGTGGGTGATTGGATGGCTGCCAAAGCCATATTTGCGTCATTTAGCTGAAAAAATGATTAGATATTTATGATGATTAGAAAATGATTAGCTTTAGAGAAAGCAAACTACGGTACAGGGTGTCTCAAAAGTTCTTATACTTTTTGTAAATGTCGGAAAGTCGGTTTAAGTCGGAAAACGGGCTATTTTTTTAAAAACTAACACCGGATTATGAAAATTCAGATATTTTTACTATACTTTACTTATTTTTTTTTGTATAAAATTTGCATCTAAACAACTTTTTGATGAGAATTTCGATGAGAAAGCTCGTCAAAGTGTTTTTGTTTTGTTTTAAGTGCTCTTTTTTGAAAGATTTCTAATCCAAAATTATTGCAAAATTTTTCACAATCCGAATCACAACAAATCACGAAAAAAAAACTAGAAAAAAAACAGGATTCATAGCGCATAAGACCTTCCCCAAAGATGACAAAAGGTTCTGAGACGGCACAGGTAAAGCTTGAGCTTGAAGCTCTTTCTTTAGCCGATTGTTGATTTGATTTGGTTACGGTAGAGATTTCCCATGATTTGAGAAGTTTCGGGAAAAATCCCTGCAAAGCTTTTCCCATTACTAAGCGTTAGGGTTTTGTGGCGAATAACATGACGAAAACATTCACTTGAAAATGAATCGAGAACACCGCGATCATCCCATATCGCAACACTGAAATTTAGCGCTAAAAAAGGATTGTGAGATTAATCAATTTCTATAGTTTTATAATAATCGATAATAACCTCTCCCCAAAGATGACAAAAGGTTCTGAGACGGCACAGGTGAAGCTTGTTGTCATCTTGGGGGGAGGTCTTATGCGCTGTGAACCATTGTTTAACGGACATTCTCATCTCGGAAATCTGTTAAACGATTTGTGTCTACTGTTATCATATTATTATCGACTGTTATTTCTAGAGAGGATTATTTGAAAAGTTTAGCCTTTCTTGTTAGATAGTACAATTGATTTACTTAAAAGCTGATCAAGTTTCATTTTCATTCTCACAGTTCATTTTCAGGAGAAACTTCTATTTGAAGATTTACTATTGTTGGTAAAGCTTGTCATCTTGGGGGGAGGCCTTATCGCTATGAATTATGTTCTTCAGGAATTCAGACCATGGGATTTTACCAAGTCTTGTTCTGACTCAGGCGCACGGAGAACATCCGTTGCCATGATCCTTAACAATTCATAGCGCATAAGACCTCCCCCCCAAAGATGACAAAAGGTTCTGAGACGGCACAGGTAAAGCTTGTCATCTTGGGGAGAGGTCTTATGCGCTGTGAACCATTGTTTAACGGACATTCTTTTTTATTGGTGGTAAAAGAAATAGTTGTTTATAATTGTTTAGATAATTTGAAGATTTAGAAAAAGCAAACTACGGTACAGGGTGTCCCAAGCGTTCTTATACTTTTTGCAAATGTCGGAAAGTCGGTTTAAGTCGGAGAACGGGCTATTTTTTTAAAAACTAACACCGGATTATGAAAATTTATATATTTTTACCATAGTATACTTATTTTTTGCATAAAAGTTGCTAAAATGCATAAAATCAGTGATAAAAATGATGAAAATCGAGACGCCAAAAATCAACGAATTCATCAAGGATATATGGAAAGGTGTATGTGACTTTCAAATTGTTCTTTTTTTTCTTTTTTTTTGAAACCGACTCTTCGACCGGTTTCTTTTCGGACAGAGGCCGGTTGCATAAAAAGAAGTGAGAATTTTTCTTCCTTTTTTTCTTTTCGGCCTTGTGACCTTGGAAATATTTTCCCGTTCCACTACTCGAATTTCGATTTGCAAAATGATTTTTGTGATTTCCCTGTTTTTTTGATCGATCTGGAATCCATAATGTATAATAAAGTTCTCTGTAGATCATGAGAGGTTGATGCTGGAGGCTGGATCATGAGAGGTTGATGATGGAGGCTGGATCAGGAGAGGTTGATGCTGGAGGCTGGATCATGAGAGGTTGATGCTGGAGGCTGGATCAGGAGAGGTTGATGCTGGAGGCTGGATCATGAGAGGTTCATGCTGGAGGCTGGATCATGAGAGGTTGATGCTGGAGGCTGGATCATGAGAGGTTCATGCTGGAGGCTGGATCATGAGAGGTTCATGCTGGAGGCTGGATCATGAGAGGTTCATGCTGGAGGCTGGATCATGAGAGGTTCATGCTGGAGGCTGGATCAGGAGAAGTCAAAAAGAAGTGAGAAGTGACATTCGATAACTCGTAGTTTTTCAGTTCATATAGTTGATGCTGACAGAGCGACGTTTCCTCGGTACAAGAAGAACAAAAAGTTTTTCTGCAAGGGGGAAATACCACAAATTGACGGGTTAAACCAAGAATATAAAAGAAAATAAAGTTCTTTGTAGATCATGAGAGGTTCATGTTGGTCCTTTGATTCATTCATTGAGGATTCACGAAAATTGGAATCCAATGAGCCTTCAGCAGTGCTTTTTTCAGTCGGTGATGATGGTGCGATTTCTGTGTGTCCTTTGCTCGGAAGTCTCCACTTTGAGGAAGCTTTTGGGGTGAAAATTCGAAGAAATCATCTTCAGGTAACCTCAATTGGAAACGATTTCATTCGAGTCAATGCTAACTTTGTGCACAATTGACTAGCTTTTATTTGAATATAAGATAAATGTTTTATATTTTTTTTAAACTTGACTAAACTTATTAAAAGATTCGCTTTTGAAATAACTATCAAAACCGTTTTCTTGTTAAAAACTATCAAAATGTGAACACGTTTCAATCAGCGCCGCTCATCTCTCTCGCCATCGATGTGAAAGCAACTCGCTTTTACTCCGTATTGTGACAAGGAATGAAAATGGATTCTAGCTGACTTTCGGTGAAAGTCAATGGGTTGCTGAGGGGAAAAGCCTGAGCCAGGAAAGGTCAGGAAAAGCCGGGAAAAGCCACGACGTGATGCCAAATGTGCATGAGATTGCTCTCGATTTATGCTGAGATTCATGTTGATGCTTCATGTTGATGCTGAGATTTATGCTCTCGGTGCTCTGGGATTTGGAAGAGTCTACTAGACACTTTTGGAACTAGACTAGACACAACACTCAACTCAACTAACTCAACACTCAACTACTAGACACAACACTCAACTCAACTTAACTCAACAACTCAGCTAAATCTTTGTCAGAGAAAGAGCTCCAAGAGAAAAATCATTCTTCAACATGATAATGCACATGTTTCGAAGATGATTCGTTTTAAACTTGGATGAGGGTGATCCTAATCGTTTTAAACTTGGATGAGAGGTGATCCTGATGAGAGGTGTCCATTTGGTAGCCCTGATCTTGCACCTTTGATTGCTACTTATTCCGAGGGAGTAATGATCAGCGATCAGCGATTTAGCGATGAAAGACTTTGATTCCAAAGATGATGTCAAAAATGGCTGACAGATTGGTTTTGCATTAAAGCCGAGTATTTTCTTTGAGAGAGGGAGACTTCTGTCAGTAAAATAGGCTCAATTCATTCAAAATAATGGAGAATATTTCAATGATTGTCTATAAATCAGTTGTTTTTTTTCATTTCATATCTATCAATAGATAGAAAATGTAATGTTAAAAAAGCAGTCTTCTTCTTTATCGTAGTTCACCAAATTGCTGACCATTTATGGCCATCAAAAATCGACTTTTTCGTGATGTTAAAGACAAAGAAATAAAGAGTTTGATGTTTAAAAAAAAGCCAGTATTTCTAAAGCTTATTATTTTGAATTTTATAGATTTGTGTCGATGATTTCAATTTGAATCTCGAACTCGAAAAAGCCGATTTTTGATGGCCATAAATGGTCAGCAATTTGGTGAACACGATAAAGAAGAAGACTGCTTTTTTTGCCCAAAAACTTTTTACAACTTTTACAACGTGGACAGTTGTTAAAGGTCACAAATTACCCAAATTTATGGCCAAGATTATGCAGTGAGTTCGTTGATCTGTTTCATATTTTAAACTCTAAAACTTTCTCTTCGCTAGTTTATTTATTCAAAGAGTCCGGATCTATGGTATGTTTTTGAAGATCTCTCGATTCTTTAGATTAGATTTAAATCCAAAGCTTCTAGCTACAGTTTACAGCTCATTCAGCCTCATATCAAGAGCTAGGGCAGTCGTACTTTCAGTTGTACTTCAGCTGTAGTTTTAGTCGTACTTTCAGCTGTACTTTCAGCTGTACTTTCAGCTGTACTTTCAGCTGTACTTTTAGCTGTACTTTTAGCTGTACTTTCAGCTGTACCTTCAGCTGTACTGTCAGTCGTACTCAGCTGTACTTTCAGCTGTACTTTCAGCTGTACTTCAGCTGTACTTTCAGCTGTACTTCAGCTGTACTCAGCTGTACTTCAGCTGTACTTTTAGCTGTACTTTCAGCTGTACTTTCAGCTGTACTGTCAGTCGTACCAGCTGTACTTTCAGCTGTACTTTCAGCTGTACTTCAGCTGTACTTTCAGCTGTACTTTCAGCTGTACTGTCGTCGTACTCAGCTGTACTTCAGCTGTACTTTCAGCTGTACTTTCAGCTGTACTTTCAGCTGTACTTTCAGCTGTACTGTCAGTCGTACTTCAGCTGTACTTCAGCTGTTTTCAGTTTGTTACAGACTCTGAGCCAGGGAGTTGGCCAAAGCCTCTGGTCAAGTTCAGCGCCAAATAACACTCTTTAAAGCGATTCTAGGAGCTACCTGTGAATTGAAAGCTGAAATTACATTTAGAACGTATAGAACTTTCAGTCGTACTCAACGCTCCTCATCGCTGCACTTCTCGCTGTCTCTTACGGATTCACGAAGATTCCAAACAGCTACACGATTGCGGAGAGAACATCAGCTTGTCAAGTAAGAAGTCTAGGGTATACTTGTGAAAGAAATGTCTAGGATTATTGCAAGGGACAATCAATCTCGGTCACGACGGGCTTCCCCTTCCTTACAAATCAATGGCAGTTGTGCAATTGCCCAATTGCTCAATTGTCTGGACAGTTCGTTTAAAGATCTTTCACTAATACTGTAATTTGAGATGGATTGGCACTGGTTGTTTCACAGAATGCCGGCAGAGATGTGTGGATACATGGGGTACTTGCGCGAAATCGGGTGGCTCGAACAACACTGGGTGAGTTCAACAGTCGATCAAATGATAGCTGTAATAGCTGTAATAGCTGTAATAGCTGTAATAGCTGTCACGTACTGTAATGTTTCAGTGTCTGTTGCTCGACAGCTAATATCAACACAACAATCGAAACTCAGTGTTATTCTGTCCCAAATGGAGCTTGTTACTTTAGTGGATCTGGATAAAGATCGAAATCCAAGCAAGAAAAATAAAAGTTACAGTTGATAATGAAAATTAAGACTTGGGTAATTAAACCAAGCGTCTACTGGCAGTGTCAGAAGTCCGAAGGACACCAAAGAACACCAAAGAACACCAAAGAACACTCCAATACTCAAGAATGAAGCAATAGAGGCACTAGAAAGATTTGTTTACAAGCTTGAAGCTCAAAGTACAGGCAAAAACATTGTATATTTGATATTTTGCAGTCCATTCTACAGTCCATCTCATTCAAATCGCAAAAAAATTGCTCTCATGAAAAAACAAACATTTTCCCAAATCGCAAGACTTTTGACGTGAATCCATTGTTAATCTTGATCGTAAAATGGCCAAGTTTGCTGAAAAACGTTTCCCTTCAAAGCTTTTGTATTCAAAATGTGACTGAAAATGTAACTTTTAATGGTCAAAAAGTGATGGGAAAAGTTTTTTCAACAAAGTTCAATCTGTCTGGTCAAATGTCTTATTTTTTCCGATCCGAGTTATAAGCCAAAGCATGCGTTGGATCAAGGACAACTATGTGGACCAAAGTTCTTGTGATGATCCAGGATCCAGATCTTGGTCTGGAGGCTCTTGGCTTAGACCAGGACTGGTTTTCGGCTCGTCTATGAATTTGTCTTGGATTTCTGACAACTATCTAGACCAAAGTTCTTGTGCTGATCAAGGGTCAGACTAAAAACCGAGCTCGATCTGAAGGCTCTTGGCTTAGGTCAAGGCTGGCTTTTGGCTCGTCTATGACTTTAACATTGTTCTAGCGTGGTTCAAGGCTCTTGGCCTGACCAGGTTCTTCGTCTCCACTTCTGACTTAACTGATTTCAATCTGAGCTTATCTGCCAGCTGGATTGACTTGGAACAACTGTAAGCTCTGTACTGTACCAACTCTGACTCCGGTCTATCTTTTCCTGTCTTGGCTTTTGACTAGGCAGTCCAACTGAACCTAGAGATTCAAATGAGGCTCTAGGCTTATCAAAACGATCAACGTCAACATTCATTTCAAAGCAAAACAGGGTGTTTTTCAAAAAACAAAGAACAGGGATCTAGTCGGATTTCCCCAAACAAACAGCTGACTTATCGACCGTGCGTGACCAATTATCAAGTCAAAGAGTTGTTGAATGAACAAAAATCTTTCCTAAAAACCTCATGGGCATACCTTTTTTTTCTACATCAAAGTTCTTATCGGTTGTAAAACTTGCAAGCATTTTTATGGGCATAGATTAGAGTGGTGATGGCTGAGTGAAAGGTGAATAGTTTGTACTCGAAAAAGTCAACAAATCATTTATGGAAAAGGGTTTTATGGGCAAGATTTGACGAGAATTTTGCTATGTTTTTTATGGGTGGACATGGAAAGGAATTGGAGGATATAAAGGGAAGGATTGAGGGCGGACATTGACAGCAAGTGTTTGACCGCTTCACAGCTCGCCGACTCTTCTAAAAGACTATGGTCGGTTACTGTAGCTTTAGAGTGATCTCTATAGCCTTTTGTAGATTTCTGTAAATGTGCTGTAAGGGTTTTTGTTGGATTAAGATGGATGGCTTGGGGACTAATCATTGGGAGATCATTGGGAGAGTGTAGCTGTGGATAGCTTGTGTTGGCTACTTTCTAGTTTGCTAGATGGATACTTGCTAGTTGTTCTGTAAAGTGTATTTGTGTGTAGGGTTATTATAGTGGATTGGCTGTAGATTTTGGCTGAAGATTGAGCTTTTGATCAGTCAGAGGCCCTGCTTTGAGGCCCGGGTTATTGTAACTTTGACAGGATTACGGTAGGACTAAACAACTAAGTTTAGTAGATGAATAGGGTAACGGAGCTACAACTAGTGCTAAAAAGAAGCGAAAAAAGTGTAGCGGATCACTGTAGCTTGCTATAAACCTTGAGCAATGTATTGTAAAATGTAAAAATGTTTTCAGAATCGATTCTTCTTCTTCTCCTTCTTCTTCATCGCATTCAGCGCTGCCGCCTTCACAAAATTGCCGATTACTTATAATACGGCCATGAAAACATCGGCTTGTTCTGTAAGTTTAAATTTAAATCTATAAAATCTAAGTTTACCTTTAGGATTACTGTGCCGGTCAATCAATCTCAACTTCGACTGGCTTCAACTTCAAAGGAAAGGGCTGGCAATTGTGCAATTGTCCGATTGGACAAGGATCGCATTAGTGAGTTGTGGAAATGATTTTGAATTAGAGAAATGATCAGAAAAACGAATCAGAATTGGTGTGTTCCGAATTGGTGTGTTTAAGCACAAATTGAAAGCCTTTTTCCAGCTGGCAGGGCACTGGTTGCTACAATCAATGCGTTAGTCGATGCACATCGTTGAGGGGAAATTGCGCGAACCCGAAAACGACCAACACCGACTATAAAGGGTGAGGAAAAGTTAGAATTCGTGGAAAAGATTCGTGTAAAAGATTCGTAGAAAAGATTCGTGTAAAAGATTCGTGTATAAGCTTCATGTCAAATCCCTTTCCCTTATATTCATTTGAATTAGACTCTGTTGTACGACTGCAAACGTAAACACAACGATAAACACCGACTGTTTCACTTCATCCAATGCCGCGTGCACAAGCACTGGAATGGGATAAGGAAAAGATTGAATGAATGATCGGATAATTGATAAAACTTTCGAAATCTCAATGTTTAACTGCTACAAATTGCACAAATACAAATAAATCCAAATAAATCCAAAGCTACTTCGATCTTCCCAACAAAGGCTCACTTCTTTATCTCAAGGAACACAACATTTCACTCTAATCGGCTAAGAAAAGATAAGGAATTTTGAGAAGATGATCGGCCTTCATAAATGATCATGACCTTCAAAATGTTCTTCGTTTTTCGAGTATTTTTCTTCTCTACCCGTTCTCGTGCCCATTTGCCTCTAAGCTCATCTAATATCAAATACAGAAGATTCCCCATGAAGCCATGAAGCCAATTGCCATGAATCCCATGAATGGAAGGACACACCATGGTAAGGCGCGGCTCCCGGGGTAAACCCTAGCCGAGTGGCCGAGTGGCGAGAGATAAGGAACCAAATTCAGAGAGATAAGGAATCAAATTTAGAAAGATACGGAGCCAAATTGGTAGAGACAAAGCTAAGGTTTAGAGAGATAAGGAACCCTAGCCGAGTGACCCCCCAGCTTCCACCGTGGCACAGGGGAGGCGTAGGGGGGAAAATTATTCTCCCCTGACTCTTTGACAGCAGGGATAGCCAAGAAGTACTCTTTGACAGCAGGGATAGCCAAGAAGTACTCTTTGACAGCAGGGATAGGTAAGAAGTACTCTTTGACAGCAGGGATAGCCAAGAAGTACCCCCTGCCTTCTGGGTCAATAATTCCATATCAATAATAAATCTTTTGCATTTTTTCGCTTCACCTCCAAAATTTCCAAAACTCCATAATCTTTTTTGCTTTCTAATATTGCTTAATATTATTTGAATTATTATTAAAATTATATTATTAAAAATATTATATTAATCAGTATTATATCATTCATTATATCAACATTATTATATAAACACAACAAAAAAAGTAAAGTAAAAGCATTAAAAGTAACGTTCTTTCTCGGTAGAACAACAACAACAAAAAGCTTTTCTGGAAAGAGCAAGAAGCAAGAAAATTCCACAAATTTACTTTTTTTACACTATTTTACACTATTTTATACTATTCTACACTATTCCACACTATTCTACACTATTTTAAACTATTTTAAACTATTTTAAACTATTTTACACTATTCTACACTATTTTAAACTATTTTAAACTATTCTACACTATTCTACACTATTTTACACTATTTTACACTATTTCCTAACTCTTTAAGCTAAAGATATTAGTTAATTTAGTCAAAATTTGCTTAGAAACTGAGCAATCACTGTAATGTAGAATTTTTCATTTTCCGGGCTTAACAAAACATTGAAATTTGGAGGAACTTCCTTGTTTTTGGAAAATCTTTGTCTTTGTCTCAAAATTGTAGGCTTTTTAGGCTAAATTATAGGCTTTTAAGCTCAAAATCCTAGTCTTTAGACTCAAAATTATAGGCTTAATGTTGGAAGTGATGCAAAAGTTGAAAAAAGTTCAAATTTCAATCTTGATATTAGTCAACATTTCCTCAATTTCTTTTATTATTCTTTTATTATTCGAAATGATTGACGAAGTGAGTTATCGAGTGATTTCAGCCGAAGATCCGCTATGGTTACAGGTACATAAAGAACCCCAAAGAAAGCTCTACTGCCAGCCAGGCAAGACTAGGCCATAAGCCAAGTTCTGGTGTTTGTTCGTGGGTTCGTTCAGAGCTCCATGAGAAAAACTAGAAGCCGAATCGCCATTCAAAGCTTACCCCTTGTCCTAGCTCTTCTGGTATTACAATGGCTATGTGACAATCGTGATCAATTCCTTTGGTGCTTATATGATTCTCTGGCATTCATCGAAAGATATGATTATTTATAAATACTTTCTATTGCAGTTACTGGTAAGAAAGTGGATTTATTCAAAGGTATTCAAAGCTTTTTGATCAGTTTTGGTCTTTCATCCTGGACATGCTGATGAATTGGCTTTTTTGTCCGGGTTTTCTTCTTCCTCTTCAGGGTATTTATATGTCAACATCATGTGTTTTTGCAAAAACATCGTATGATTGGATTTGGGTGGAAATGGTGAGCGAATTGAGCAATATTCTATAGAAATTCTATAGATCTCTACGCTCGTTGTTATGGAAAATTTAACCTCATCACTCGTCGATTGTTTCTTTTATCGTTTGTGGATAATTGAAGAGGAGAAATGGTGGTACGCAACACGGATGAGGAAATTCTTGGTAAGTATTTTCGGCTAAAGCCAGGTCTAAGCGTTAGAATCTGATTGTAAATCCCTGGCCTCTCTTGGCTTATCATTATCTACCTAGATCTGTGCCTTACTACACGGCTTCTATTCATTTACAAATATTTTTATGGTCTACATATCGAGACTTGATCGATCTGTACAAGAAGAGTACATTAGAACGGTAAGTGGATCAAATTGTGCTTTGTACAACTTGTACTGGATAACTTGTACTGGACAACTACTGGACACTGGATACTGGACAACTTGGTACTGACAACTTGGTACTGTGCAACTTGTGCTTTACAACTTGTACTGGACAACTTGTACTGGACAACTTAGACTGGACAACTTGTACTGTACTGGTACTGTACAACTTGGTACTGTACAACTTGTACTGTACTGGTGCTGTACAACTAGTACTGTACTGGTGCTGGATAACTTGTACTGTACTGGTGCTGTACAACTTGTACTATACTGGTACTGTACAACTTGGTACTGTACTTTCTGCTCGAGATTGAAACGCATCCTTTCCAGCACAGTTAACTCTTGATTCCTCTCACGACCCAGACTAGTTAGTGTACCAAAAACAAATACAACGAACTACCGTACCTTGGAAAGTCCTTTACAGTACTATCCGAACTCTTTGAACCTTCTCTCATACACGAATTGGGTGATCATTCCACCGTCAATCGGAAACTCCTACGAGATCATGTTTATGTGGTTTTTTGAGGTAAAAAAATTGAAATTTATAATATACAAATATAATAAATATAATAAATATACAAATTCCAGGTGCTTCTCTTCAATCTAATCGTCGCTTTGATCATCTTTCAAATCATTCGTTTACTCCGACGATACACTTTTACAAAGAGTCCATCAACGCTGAAAGCTCATCGGCATTTCGTTAGAGCTCTTTTCATACAAGTTTTCAAAGTTAAAGTAATACTTAAATTCATTGAAATCTTCCAGGCTTTAATCCCATTCATCGTCTATTCAACTCCAGTCGTAATTGGGCTCATTTGTGCGCTTTTCGGATTTCAAAGTGATAGTAAGTGTCTGTTTTGCATATAAGCCTTGACTTTGACATGTAAAATTGTATTTTAACGTACTACTGAATGTACATTTATAGGAAATAGCTCGAAATGGGAAACACATCTTTTCCAGTGCACCAATTCAACTTTAAGCTCAAATATATTTGGATTGAGGTGTTGAATTGGGATATTATTGAGATCATTAGATGCTAGATGCGTCAAGTCTTTCCTTAGCTGACGATCTTGTGAGGGATTTGAGTGTTGAGCTTCTGCAAAAGCTTCGAAACCGTAAAATAGTCATCAACTCGGCTCGCCCGGGTGCACTACTATTAGAGAAAATCCGGGATTGGCCAGATGGCCGTCCGGTTCATAGCGCATAAGACCTCCCCCCAAGATGACAAGCTTTACCTGTGCCGTCTCAGAACCTTTTGTCATCTTTGGGGGAGGTCTAATTATCGATTATTATAAAACTATAGAAATTGGCTAATCTCACAATCCTTTTTAGCGCTAAATTTCAGTGTTGAAATATGGTATGATCGCGGTGTTCTCGATTCATTCTCAAGTGAATGTTTTCGTCATGTTATTCGCCACAAAACCCTAACGCTTAGTAATGGGAAAAGCTTTGCAGGGATTTTTCCCGAAACTTCTCAAATCATGGGGAATCTCTACCGTAACCAAATCAAATCAACAATCGGCTAAAGAAAGAGGTTCAAAATTAGCATACAGCATTTAAATTCACATTTAAAATTTGACGATAAATTTTCATTGAAAGTTTATTCGTTTTTCTTTGACAGTATCACAGTGAAATACCCGTTTAGAAATGAAAATTGCATTCAATTTAAGGATTTAAAGTTGGATCTAGTCTATTCTAAGCTCTTCTAATATTCAGATCAAAGATTCCCCATAAAGCCATGAAGCCAACTGCCATGAAATCTCATAGATGGAAGGATACACCATGATAAGGCACGACTCCCGGGGTAAACCCTAGCCTAGTGACTTCCACCATGGCACATTTAATATCAAATTAAATGAAATAAAGCTTATTGCAATGGTTATTAGATTTTCAAAGCTCTTCTAATATCATATGCGGAAGATTTCCCATAAAGCTATGAAGCCTGCCATGAACCCCATGAATGGAACGATACACCATGATAAGGCACGGCTCCCGGCGTAAACCCTAGCTGAGTGACCCCCCGGCTGTGGAGCCATCTAATGCCACATTTAATATCAAATTAAATAAATAAAGCTAAATCTTATTGCAATGGTTATTAGATTATTCAAAGCTCTTCTAATATCATATCAAAGATTCCCCATGAAACCCCAGGATGGAAGGATACACCATGGTAAGGCACGGCTCCCGGGGTAAACCCTAGCAGAGTGACCCCCTGGCTTCCACCATGGCATATCTAATATCAAATTAAATAAATAAAGCTTATTGCAATGGTTATTAGATTTCAAAGCTCTTCTAATATCATATTAAAGATTCCAATCCATCGTAGAAAGCAACCTTTTTTGATGGTTAGCATCAAAGCATTCAGAAGTGAGTACAAAAGAAATCAAAAGCTTTTATTATATTCAAATTACTGGATTAATTGAGTATTTTTATGAGAACTTGAAGAATTTCATTCAACAATATTTTATTGTGTCACTGGTTCGGTGGTTTTCGCAGCTGACGAATTATCTCCATGTTTTTGCGATTGATGTGCTGACGTTGACGTGATTTGTGTCGTTTTTGTGGATATTCTACTTTTCCTGGAATTGAGCATTTCAAAAAGTGAAATCAATTTGAAATGTTTGCCATTTGTTGACGATCACTTTTCGATAATCTTTAATGAAATAGGACATCGTTATTGCATCCATTAGTGGGTACATCGAGACTGGGACTAGCACCCAGCTGCACCTGAAATTTTGACGAATTTTCGATGGAAATTTGCATTCAAAGGCCAGTCTCAAATTTCTTAAAAGTCTTCTTTTCAGCTTACACGATCTCAACGATACTTTAGACAAGAGATTTGCAATAGATTCGCATCAAATATTTCAATCAAAACTTACCACGGTCCAATATAGATCCCATTGAAAGCACAAAAATGAGTGAGTAGACAAGGCACACCTTCCATCACAAAGGGACAAGCTGTCTGAAATGAACTATTTGTTTGTTTGTTAGTTAGTTTGTTTGTTTGTTTGTTTGTTTGTTTGTTAGTTAGTTTGTTAGTTTGTTAGTTAGTTTGTTAGTTAGTTAGTTTGTTTGTTTGTTTGTTTGTTTGTTTGTTTGTTTGTTTGTTTGTTTGTTTGTTTGTTTGTTTGTTTGTTTGTTAGTTTGTTTGTTTGTTAGTTTGTTAGTTTGTTTGTTTGTTTGTTTGTTTGTTTGTTTGTTTGTTTGTTTGTTTGTTTGTTTGTTTGTTTGTTTTTTTTTTTTTTTTTTTTTTTTTTTTTTTTTTTTTTTTTTCTTTCTTTCTTTCTTTTTTTTAGTTAAATTGATTTTTACATCATTTTACTTGTGCTACAATTTGATTTCTTTCCTAAACTAGGAAACAAGTTGTTGTTGATTTTGATAGCTCAATCAAGAGATCCCATTGAAGGCATAAGAATCAGTGAGGAAAAAAAGACGAGGAAGGGAAGGAAACAAGGAGAAAACAATCAACCAACATCAAGTAGTCCTGTTTTACCGAATTAGTAAACTAGGAAACAAGTTGTCGTTGTTTTTGATGGCTCAATCAACACCATACACCAAGTAGCCCTTTGTTTTACCGAATTTGATTTAGTCATTTACATCAAAAACAATTTGGCTCAATGCTTTTAGCGGAAAATTTTGATTCGCATTAATTTTGGAAGTGTAATTGGGATTTGTGTCGGGATTAACTTTGTTCTTTGTACTCAAATAAAGCTCTTCGTATCTTAACAGCTACAGTTCATTTCTTTGAAACATTTACCTGAGCAATCAACGCTTTCAGCAGCTCCATTTGCAAGCGTTTCGTTCGAATGCTCAATTGGCCGTACTTCAAAGCGTTATGGATTTTTATTGTGAACCAAATCTGGAAATGTTTTTCGCAACTAAATAATAGAGACAAACCATTAGAATAAATTTGTAAAGTAAAATGCTCATATTCATTGTAGTGCAAAGGAGATTGTATGGACGAAATCGTTCAACACCATTCGTGTCATTGTACTAAATTTGGAATTCTTATTGGTTTACTGGTTTGTTTGTTTAGAGATTGTTAAGTTTACTGGTTTGGTTAGTTTATTCGTTTGGTTAGTATTGGTTAGTATTGGTTAGTTTATTGGTTAGTTTACTGGTTAGTCTACTGGGAAGTTTACTGGTTAGTCTACTGGGAAGTCTACTGGTTTACTGGGAAGTTTACGGGTAAGTTTACTGATTAGTTTATTGGTTAGTTTACTGGGAAGTTTACTGGTAAGTTTACTGCTAAGTTTACTGGTAGGTTTACTGTTGTTTACTGGTAGTTTGTGGTATTTTGCTGTTGTTTGTGTAAGTTTGCTGGTTGTTTCTGGTTTCTAGTGGTTTACGGGGTTTACTGGCTGTTTCGGGTAAGTTTCTGTTGTTTCTGTTGTTTCTGGTTTCTGGTTGTTTCGGGTAGTTTACTGGCTGTTTCGGGTAAGTTTACTGGTTGTTTCGCTGTTTCCGCTGTTTCTGCTAGTTTCTGCGTACTGGTAAGTTTACTGCTAAGTTTACTGCTAAGTTTGCTTGTTACCTTGAATAATGGTCCAAGAATTGAGGCTGTTTCTGAGTTCATCCCATAGAATTTAGAGAAATCCTCTTGCAAGTACCACTTAATGAGTAATTATTGGATGATTCGTTGACTAAAAGAAAGACTAAAACCCTACCCGATTCGCTCTTAAAGACCATGATTGCGTTTCGAAGAACCAACTCCATATTGTCAAATCGACAACTATGTAGAGAGCCAAAAGTGCCCGGATTGACCATTGTTTAAAGATTGGAATCAAATTTTGCCTAAAAAGACTTTAAAAAGGTAAAAGTTGATCTAGCGCTTACTCGCAAACTGAAATGTATCGATAAAGAAAATGGAAAACGATTAGAACGAGTTGTTTATTGTACAGGATACACCAATAGAGAATCATCAACGAAAAAATTGGAAGACTTGATTTGATTTGTCAAAACTCTCACTCACTTGTCCAACCGATTCACTCATAAAAGCACCTAGTGGAGAAGCGACATAGAAGCTGAAAGCAAAGCCCACAACGTGAAGGCCCTCAATAGCTTGAGTTTAAGTTTTTTTTTGCCTACTTAAGCCTTTAAGGCTACTTGGAGTCAGCTGTAGAATTTCCTGACAATTGGATCTTGTTTTAGAGAAGTTCTACTAGTTCAACTGTAGTTTCAACTTAGAATTTACAACTTTAACCCTTAAAATGTCAACATTCACTACCAGACACTCACCGGCAACAAAATCAAATGAAATAGCGGATAAACGATGTTGAAAGAGGCAAAGAGCATCATCAAGTACTTGTAACGACCGAATTCTGGACGACTGAAGAAGATCTTTATGGCTACTGTGCTTTAAGACAATAGTGAACTAGCTCTAGCTCTAGCTCTAGCTCTAGCTCCAGCTCTAACTCTAGCTCTAGCTCTAGATCTAGATCTAGCTCTAGATCTAGATCTAGATCTAGCTCTAGCTCTAGATCCAGCTCTAGCTCTAGCTCTAGCTCTAGCTCTAGCTCTAGCTCTAGCTCTAGCTCTAGCTCTAGATCTAGCTCTAGATCAAACCTATGCTTGGCAATGATCATAATGAGAATAATATTTGCAAGAATTGCTGATGAACTCCCAAAGAGGACGAAGAAATGGCTAGTGTGTAGATGGCCAAGCATTTCTAAAAGTTTCGAGAATATTTTGAAAGGTGAATAAGAAATGTTAAAGCAATGATTTGATGGTTAATGATTTGATGAGGATCAAATGATCAATGCAATGATCAGATGATGATTGCAATGATCAAATGATGATTGCAATGATCAAATGATGATTGCAATGATCAAATGATCAATGCAATGATCAAATGATCAATGCAATGATCAAAGGGATCAATGATCATGCAATGATCGAAGTATCATTGCAATGATCAAATGATCATTGCAATGATCATCTGATGATTGCAATGATCATCTGATCATTGCATTAATCAAATGATCATTGCAATCATTAAATTCAGTTTAGTAATTTTAAGACCAAAGAATTCGACAAAGAATAAAGTCTATCCAACAATTTTTGAAGTAAAAATTGGTATCTTTAAGAAAATTAGCGCTTTTATAATTGAAGCTTTGTACTTTAAAAGTTCTCCGTTTAAAAGTTCGTTAATTGCTGATTACTTTGCCTTGTTGGCTTCATAAAATAGGATTGCTTACGTAAATTGTGTTGAATTTTTGTGAAATTAGCTCAAAGTATCAAAATTTTGTTTAAAATTCAAAGTTTTCAAAGGAAAATGGAAGATCTATTTAATATTTTTGAAGTCTTTTCGTATCTGCAAATTGTAAATGAAAAATTCGGTGTTTTTTTGATTTTTCGACTACATCGGAATCATTGTTGTGTGAAAATGAAATCCCTTCTCTCTTTTTTTTGTTCCTGTATTCTAGTGATTTACATTCTAATGATTTGTCTTCTCTATTGTAGTCATTTACATTTTAGTCATTTATATTCTAGTCATTTGTCTTCTCCATCTACAAATCATCGCCACATTTTTCATTTCTGTTTGAGTGAACTCGAGTGGAAATCTGTAAATTCCCTGTTTTTTGAAAGAAAGATCTTTCTTTTCTTTTAAATCTTTCTTTTCTTTTAAATCTTTCTTTTATAAGATCAACCTACACTTTTTTTCATAGACAGACAGAATCATTGAAACTAACTGAAGAAATTTAGTACCAAAGTACTCAAAAAAGACTTCAGTGAGAGACTAAAAATCGAAATCTCGGCAAAAGATATGGCAAAATATTATAGACTAAAGAAAATGCTTCAGACAAAAATCTAGACCAAGATTTCAACAAAGGAAATGCAAAATAACTGGTCAGACTCTGAAGCTTGCATTTACAGCAACTTACATTTTTACATAGACAGACAGAATCATTGAAGCTCATTGAAGAAATTTAGTACCAAAGTACTAAAAAAAGACTTCAGTGAGAGACTAAAAATCGAAATCTCGGCAAAAGATATGGCAAAATATTATAGACTAAAGAAAATGCTTTAGCCAAAAATCTAGACCAAGATTTCAGCAAAGGAAATGCAAAATAACTGGACAAGAACGATTGTCTGAAAGAAGAATCTTGAGTGACAAATAGAGTACAATTGTTTGTTTATCACAAGAAATTTTCGGAGAGTCAATTGCAACATTTATTCGTGGATTTCTTAGGGTTAGTTGGATTTCTCAAGGGGAAAAGACACAATAAAAGAAGATAGAAGTAAAAATGGTTATCGCAGAAAGATAAGAGATAAAATCGAGAATTCACAGAATGTAAAATAATATAATAAACAACTTTGTTTATAAATAAAAGACTTAAACACGGTTCGTTTCTTTGAATTGATTCATTTCCCTTAAATCATTTGTTATTTTCGACTTTTTCAGCTTTCAAAGGTTAGATTTAGATAAAAATAAGAAATTCAGATTTCAGTTTTCAGATTCTCAATGAATATCCTCAAAAAAAAAAAACCACTTTTTCAATAGATGCAGAAATGAACGTTGCGTTTCTGCATCAAGTTTCGTTTCTCGTTTGATACATGAAAGCATTGTACTAAAAAGTTCGATTTACATACTCATTTTCTTCTAAATCTAACCTAAATCTAATGCATCTTTTCCAAGCACTTCCCACACTTTCCAATACACAATATGGTTCGGATTGAAGGAAAGCTCGTCAACTGACACCAAATCATAATTTACTAAATATCAAATGCATCAAAACAATATCAAGTCTTCTTAACAGTACAAAAATGAAGACTTTGACTCCTTGTGGCTCCTTTGATCAATCGAAAATGGACAAAAGAAAATATGAAAGTAATAGAGCAAGAAGTCGCCTAAATTTACGTGGTTATGAAAATATGGTGGAAAATATGAAAGTATTAGGTTGGCAACTTAATAATGACGCGTTTATGTAACAAATCATTTATTTTAAAAAAAACACAAAAGAAGAGCTTTCAATTCGAAAGGTATTCTCCATTAGTATCTATGACTTCTTCCCATCTTCTGCGCAAATCCCGGATCCCATCCTCGAAGAACTTGGGAGTTTTTGAGGCGAAGTAGTCATTCACTGTTTTTATGATCCGAGCATGATCATCGATCTTTCCTCCCTCCAAAAAGTGCTTCAGCGACCGAAACAAAAAGTAATCTGAAGGAGCCAGATCAGGTGAATAAGGCGCGTGGGGCAAAACTTTCCAGCCAAGTTCCTCGATTTTCTTATAAGTGATCTTTGCAGTGTGAGATTTTGCGTTGTCGTGTAAAAATCTGACTCTCTCCGGTTTGAGCCCCAATTTCTTCAAAGGCTCGTTAACTCTCATTAATTACTTTGAATAAAGATCAGCATCGACGATTTGGCCAGGTTTCAGCACTTCATAATGCACCAATCCCTTGAAGTTCCACCAGCAACAGAGCATTATCTTCTTCCCATGGATATCAGGTTTGGGAGTGGTTTAAGGGGTCTGCCCAGCAGATAGCCATTGATTTTTGCGTTTAACGTTCTCGTAGTTGATCCACGTTTCGTCAGAAGTCAAAACCCTGTGAAAAAAGTCGTTTGATTTACATTTTTGTAGCAAAATTGAGGCGGCATTGACACGGGCCATTTTGTTGCTTTGGGTCAATTCGTGAGGAACTCATTTTCCAATACGATTCTTTTTCCCAAGTTTGTATAAATAGTTTTCGATTGTCGTATGGGATACTTAAAATATTTCTGCCAACTCACGAACCGTGAGTGTTGGGCAATCTTCAATTAAGGCGAGCAAGTCATCATCGACCACTTCTGGAGGATGTCCTTGGTGTGGCTCGTCTACGAGGCTTTCATCGCCGCCTTGGAATCTTTGAAACCATCGTTGACATTGCCCAATGTTTATACTTTTCTCTCCAAAAACAGTGATGATCGTGCGATGAGATTCAGCTGGTGATTTTCCTTGTTAAAAATCGTAGAACAATACAGCTCGAATACGGAATTTTTTGTCCTCCATTTTTTGCCAAAAAGCGAATGATGAAATTCGGAGCACTAAATGTTATTTATGCAGACATCTTTTACTTTGTATATATGCAAAAAAAGAGGGAAGAAACGGTGCTTGAAAACATGTTAAAAAACATGTTAAGTAGTGACGCGTCATTATTAAGTTGCCAACCTAATAATAGAGCCTAAGCCTAATGTGGCCAACAACTTCATCTGATTCAATCTTCTTCAACAATTTCTCAAGAAAATCAAGAGCTCAGCTTTCCTTTAAAGTTTTCCCTTTTTGTTTTTCTTTCTATACAAAATATAGAGTTGGTGACTATTTGACGGTTTCCAAGCTTTCGCAGAAGCTCAACACTCAAATACCCTACTAGATCTTATCGTCAGCTACATTTTCCGACCCGACATCGATAGGTTCTGATAAACGGTTCTCGAGATTACGAGGAATTACTATTAGAGAAAATACGATAATAATTTTCTACAATTTAAACTTTATTTTCATGTAATTGATAAGTTCCTTGTTTCTAGTGTCTATAAACCGACAAGTACCACAAATTCTCTAATTACCTGATACCCTTCACCAGCTTCAATCTCCCGAACACAGTTTTTCCCAGGTCGATGGTTCTCGGGGAAATTTGGGCTACATTTTAAACTACATAATTATCCAATCCAATTTCCTCACTTACTCACTTTTCGCTTTCCAGAAGCCATTCGGCCAGCCAGAAGATGACGAGGAAAAGGAAGAGGAAAAGGAAGAGGAAGAGGACGAGGAAGAGGACGAGGAAGAGGAAGAGAAGAGAAAGAGAAGAGGAAGAGGACGAGGAAGAGGACGATTTCCTCGGACTCTCCACCTCCACCACTGCCAGCATCGATCCAAAGACTCGCGGCCAATAGAGCCCAATTTTTTTTAATATGTATTTATTTGTATGTGGGTTGGTGAGCTAAATAAATTTTTGCAGTTTTCCCAATCCGAATCACAACAACAAAACAAAAAACGGGATTCATAGCGCATAAGACCTCCCCCCAAGATGACAAAAGGTTCTGAGATGGCACAGGTAAAGCTTGTTGTCATCTTGGGAGGAGATCTTATGCGCTATGAATCATTGTTGAATGGGCATTCTCATCTCGGAAATCCGTTGAACGATTTGAGTCTACTGTTATCATATTATTATCGACTGCTATTTCTGGAGAGGATTATTTGAAAAGGTTCGCCTTTTTCTTAGATAATAGAATTGATTTACTTAAAAGCTGGTCAATTTTCATTTTCATTCTCACAGTTCATTTTCATTCTCACAGTTCATTTTCAGAAGAAATTTCTACTTGAAGACTTACTATAAATTGTTGGTAAAGCTTGTTATCATCTTGGGGGGAGGTCTTATGCGCTATGAACCATTGTTTAACGGACATTCTTTTTTATGGGTGATGAAAGAAATAGTTGTTTATAAAATGCACACAGTAAATTCGCTGAAGCTGAAGCGACTTCCGATGAGGAGCAGCCTGGTCCCTCGAAAAAGGTAAAACCATTTGCCATTTCATTATACTACTTTTTTTTCCCTACTACATTCCCCCTTTTTTTCAGAAGCCTTCGGCAGCACACGAAGAGGACGGCGAGGAAGAAGACGAAGACTGCGAGGAAGAAGACGAAGACTGCGAGGAAGAAGACGACGACGCTGAGGAAGAAGACGACGACGCTGAGGAAGAAGACGACGACGCTGAGGAAGGAGACGAAGACTGCGAGGAAGGAGACGAAGACTGCGAGGAAGGAGACGAAGACTGCGAGGAAGGAGACGAAGACTGCGAGGAAGGAGACGAAGACTCGAGGAAGGAGACGAGACTGCGGGAAGGAGACGAAGACTGCGAGGAAGGAGACGAAGACTGCGAGGAAGGAGACGAAGACTGCGAGGAAGAAGACATCAGAAATTGGTTTAATTGAGTGTAATTCTTCTTACAATCAAAAGTTTAATTATAAACAAACGAATCTAAAACTATTTCTTTCATTCTTTTTTATGGTTGGTGAAATAAATAGTTGTTTATAAAATGCACAGAGTAAATTTTGTGCGTTCTTTCTCTGGGATAGTCTAACCCATTCTCAAAGCAAAATTTTGAAATCATTTACAGGCTTTTCTCTTTTCACTTTTGATAGTTTCATATTAACCATAAAAGTTACCTTTTCAGTAAAATAGAGTTCAAAAAAGTCGGCAAAAAATGGGCAAAAAATTTGCAGATGAGATCCCCAGGGGAATTTTCAAGTTGACCTCTTTGTTGAGGAAATTCCTATTGGCACTGGAATGGGATAAGAAAAAGATTGAATGAATGATCGGATACTTGATAAAACTTTCGAAATCTCAATGCTCAAATGCTATAGATTGCACAAATACAAATAAATACAAAGCTATCTTCGATTTTTCCAAAAATTGCAGATGAGATCCCCAGGGGAATTCTCAAGTTGACCTCTTTGTTGAGGAAATTCCTATTGGCCATTGGTCCTTTGTCGGTTCGTCTCTTTTCATCTAAAAATGGAAACGAAAATCGTTTCGCATATTATTCTCAAAGTTTAGTTTTTCTTTCTCAATTTTCAGATCTAACCTTGAATCATTTTCCGAGTTCTGAAGTGAATTGTCAGTCATTTGATTGTCATTATCAACTTTGTCTGCTGTCTGCCAGTGTTAGTTTCACGTTTATCTTAGATTTCTATTTACGTTTAAAGCAATAAGGCTGTTAAGAAAAATTCTCGAGATTTACTTATAAGTCTCATGGTATCAGAATTTGATATGATTTGAATAGCCTTCAGCAACAGTTGATTTCAGTAGACAAAGTTTCGTTGATATGATTTCAATAGCCTTCAGCAGTAGTTGATTTCAGTAGACAAAGTTCCCTTGATATGATTTCAGTAGCCTTCAGCAGTAGTTGATTTCAGTAGACAAAGTTCCCTTGATATGATTTCAGTAGCCTTCAGCAGCAGTTGATTTCAATAGACAAAGTTTCCCTGATATGATTTCAGTAACCTTCAGCAGTAGTTGATTTCAGTAGACAAAGTTCATTTGATATGATTTCAGTAGCCTACAGCAGCAGTTGATTTCAGTAGACAAAGTTTCTTTGCAATCTCTGTATAAATTCTTTAGATAAAAGGCATTTAGCCAAAAGATCAGATAGAATTTAAAAGTTATTACAAAAAATACAAATTACAATTTCAATTACAAAAAATAAAGTCAAATGGGTCTTTTTGAATATGATTTTTGTGAGGAAAAGAGGGAAAAGAGGGGTTTTTTGTCTGGGAAAGAGCATCGATACAGAGCTGGCCATAAAGAAAACCACAAATGGACGAGGGGAAAGGAGTGAAAAGGAAGAGGGAATGGAGGAAAGTTAGATAAAAGGAAAGAGGTGAAGAGGGGGTCAAAGGCCCTAAACTCTCATAGTGATCCCTTTCCCCGACGCGCCTGTTTTTATCGGATCGACCAATTCATTCTTTTTCTGCAACTAGCACTGACTTTTATTGGAAAAATCGACTCTTTCACCACTCTTTTTTCTGATTCATTTCGCACCTGAGCTAAACGACTTTTTGAAGAAAACTAAACTGACTAAATGGTTAAAATGGTTAAAATCTTCTTTCCTTATCCAATTCCTGGCCTTATTTTGTCTTTTCCTTATCCTTATCCCTTTCCTTATCCTTTCTTGTCCTTGTTCTTGTCCATTTCTTATCTAAAAGTTCTTTCCTTAATCCATAAACTTCTTCCCCTTCTCTTCCTCTTCTCTTCCTCTTCTCTTCTCTTCCTCTCCTCCTCCTTCTTCCTTTCCACTTCTTCCAACTCTCTTAATTGCTTTCCATTCCTTTCTTGACCTGAAATGTCAAGTACCTCAAAAATGAATAACATTTTTTAAACTTTAGCCTCCTCTCAAAAAGGAATCCTTTCTGGTGCACTGAATTCTTCAAGATCTTTCAAAACCTTCAAATCTTTCAAATTTTCAAATACTCGACCCCGTAACCGTTGTTGATCTGTAATCCTGAGCTAAACAGGCTCAGGCTTAGGCTTAGGCTCAGGCTCAGGCTCAGGCTCAGGCTCAGGCTTAGGCTCAGGCTCAGGCTTAGGCTTAGGCTCAGGCTCAGGCTCAGGCTTAGGCTCAGGCTCAGGCTTATGCTTAGGCTCAGGCTCAGGCTCAGGCTTAGGCTTAGGCTCAGGCTTTGGCTTAGGCTCAGGCTCAAAATGAATGGTCAAATTTTCTTCAAATCAAATTCTTTCAAATTCCTCAAATCTTTCAAAACCTCAAAGCAATAATCTATTTCTTTCAAATCATTTCCTTGAAACCTTTCAATTTCCAATGTTTAGGTAACGATGAAAAGCAGAAAAAAAGAAACTCTTTGCATATTTTATCAAGGAAAAGGAAAAAGGAGTAAAAAAGGCTTGTTTTGCTTAGTCAAAGTCACCAAAAAATTTCCCAACGCTCAAAAAAGAGTTCCCCAGATAAGAATCACTTTTTTTGACTCATTGACTTAAAAAAACGCTTAATGGCCAAATTTTTAAATCATTTACAATCTTTTAACTTTTCGATTGATCCTGAAATGATCGGGCTTTCTATTTTTCAAATTTTTCAAATCCTTTACTCTTCTATCTGGAAAAAGTAAGTAGTATAACACTACTTTTGTAGCTTATTTTAAAATTTCCCAACAACTACAGTAAATTCTAGCTTGTTGATGAGGTATTTGATCAGCTTTTCTATTTTTCAAATCTTTTACTCTTATCTGGAACAAAGTAATGTTAAAATCGAAAGATTAGATTTCTAATAACTAAATTTTTCTAATAACTAACAGCTAAATAACCCCAGATAATCAACGCAAATGAGGAACCGAGTGTCTCGGACTGGTTCACTTGGTTCAATGGTCTAAACATACAATTTGGCATTACGACCGTCGTTATGGCATTACGTTATGGCATGGTTATGGCATTACGTTATAGCATTATGTTATAGCATTACGTTAAAGCATTACGTTATGGCATTATGTTATGGCATGGTTATGGCATTACGTTATAGCATTACGTTATGGCAGTACGTTATGGCTATACGTTATGGCATTACGTTGTAGCATTACGTTATGGCATTACGTGATGGCAGTGCGTTATGGCATTACGTTATGGCTATACGTTATGGCATTACGTTATAGCATTACGTTATGGCATTACGTGATGGCAGTACGTTATAGCATTACGTTATGGCATTATGTTATGGCTATACGTTATGGCATTACGTTGTAGCATTACGTTATGGCATTACTTATAGCATTACGTTATGGCATTACGACCGTCGTTACCCTTATTACGCCTATCACTCAAAAGTTGTGAAAGAAAAAAACGCACTTCGTGGGCAAAAAAAGAAACATTTTTGATCTTGCCAGCGTGTTTGAAGCCTCGACCTTTCGCGTAAGAGACAAGATTCCTAACCGGACGGCTAAATAACCCCAGATAATCAATCCCTGATCAATCCCTGATCAATCCCTGTTCAATTCCTGTTCAATCCCTGATCAATACCTGTTCAATGCCTGATCAATCCCTGATCAATCCCTGTTCAATCCCTGTTCAATCCCTGATCAATCCCTGTTCAATTCCTGATCAATCCCTGATCAATCCCTGCTCAATCCCTGTTCAATCCCTGATCACTCTAGGTTCCCAATCGAATCTCTGGTTAAATTCTCGATCATCTAAATCCCAAATAACCCTGAGTTCCCATTGTTTTTCTGATCTGTTCTGTTGACAGAAAAAAGATCGTTTTTTTGACAGAAAAAGATCCTTTTTCTTTTGAAAGAAAAAGATGGCTCAAGGTCAAAAAAACCGGTGACCAAGTTGGGATTTGAGAGGAGAGTTACTCTCTTTTACGATATTTTTCGTTATTTTACTTGAATCGCTTTTTCGAGATCGATTTTGTTCATCTTTTCATGATCTAAGGCATTTAATCTAACGGAAATCATTTAGTTTTCATCTTTTCTTTCATCTATTTCATCTATTTCATCTATTCCAATTCCCCAAATTCATTTGAACATCCTAATTCAGATTCTAATTCAGATTCTAATTCACTTTTTCTGATTCTAATTCAGTTTTTCTGATTCAGATCAAATCGTGAATGGCTCTTTCACTCTTTCACTATACAACACCTAAACAAGTTGCAAATTTCGAAGCATTAACTATGCAATGATTCGCAAGGATTATCTGCTTTCTGAGTGGGTTAGCCTCTGATCACTCTTTCACTAAAGTGGGGCAATCTGATCATCTCCCAGCTTCAGACTCAATTCCGTAACGTTTACCAATCAAAACTTTTGTATCAAACAATATTCCTAAACCATATTGTCAAAAGTTTTTAATCAATTCTCAAATAAAAGTCATGAAATTCTTCTTTTTGAATATTTCTTTCAAAATTCCCAATTCTTTTCGAGCTTTTTTTTATCTTTAAAACCAATTTTTTTATGTAAACTTGTGCAATGTAAACCTAATAGTAGCACTACGAGGAATTTAGGCGACGCTCAGGGTGCACTACTATGAGAGAAAATCCGGTATTTCAAAATTTTAAAGGAAAAAAAATGTAAAAGCTAACTTCACAAGAGAAATGACTGACTCAGTACTACTATTAGGTTCGCGTAAGAGAAAAGATTCCTAACCGGACTGCTAAATAACCCCAGATAATCAATACTTTATCAATACCTGATCAATACCTGTTCAATCCCTTATCAATACCTTATCAATACCTTATCAATACCTTATCAATACCTTATCAATACCTGATCAATCCCTGATAGCACTACTATTAGATTTACAGTCGAACCTCGTTAGTGAACTATGGAAGGGATTCTGAAAAAAACCGTTCACTATTAGGTTGGCGAGCCGAGCAAAAAGTAAACATAATAAGAAATAAAGGTTTAAACATACAATTTTATGGAATTATGGCCGTCGTTACCCCTATTATAATGTTGTGAAAGAAGAAAACATTCAAGTGTACATAATACAGTCCTCGTTAGTGAACTATGGAAGAGATTCTGAAAAACAAACCCTTCACTATCAAGTTTTTATAAAGAAGGACAATAAAAACGCACTTCGTTGCAAAAAAGAAACATTTTTATCTTGCCAGCGTTTTTGAAACCTCGACCTTTCGCGTAAGAGACAAGATTCCTAACCGGACGGCTATCTGGACAATACCGCATTTTCTATAATAGTAGTGCATCCAGCCGAATTGATGACTATTTGACGGTTTCCAAGCTTTTGCAGAAGCTCAACCCTCTAATCCCCCACTAGATCTCATCGTCAGCTAGGCAAAGACTTGACGCCTCTAATGATCTAATAAAGCTTGTTGTCATCTTGGGGGAAGGTCTTATGCGCTATGAACCGGACGGCCATCTGGCCAATCCCGGATTTTCTCTAATAGTAGTGCACCCGGGCGAGCCGGGTGCCGAGTTGGTGGCCATTTTACGGTTCCCAAGCTTCCCCAGAAGCTCAACCCTCAAATCCCCCACTAGATCTCATCGTCAGCTACATTTTCCGACCTCACATCGATAGGTTCTGATAAGCGGTTCTCGAGATTACGATGAATTTAGGCGACGCTCACTACTATTAGAGAAAATCCGGTATTTCAAAATTTGAAAGGAAAAAAAGCGAAAGTAAACTTCACAAGAGAAATGACTGACTCATACTCAATAAATTGATAAGAATCCTTTGAAAAAAAAAGAGGAAACAAATTAAGCTCATAAAACTTATGGGCATTTTATTTTAATCGTTTTCCGTTTAGTGATTGACAGGGTGAGCTTTGTGGTTCAAATTTTTGAAAAATCAAAAGCGCACTTGCACATTTTTTGCGTACAATAATCACTTGAGTTTTACTAGTTAAAATCGACACTCAAATGCACCAGAAGAGGTGCGTTTCTGAGTGAAAGAATGAGCACAAAGTACACAACGTATGGCTAGACTTGTCAAGTGAAAGAGGCTGACTAGAGCTGGGAACACACTCTATCTAGCTCAATGATTTACTCAGCTTCTCACAAAAATCACTGGGTCGCTAGAATCACTAGAATAGGGGATTTGAGGTCGAAATTTGAGCTACGACTAGCTTAAAATACAACAAAAATGAGCCTATTCCCTTTTCTTTTCTTTTTTTCTTTTTTTTCCTTTTCCCTTTCCTCGCTTGTTTCATTAGAACGAATCGACTTTTTTGTTTTTCTGCCAAAAAAGAAACTCAGCTCTTTTTTGCCATCAAATGGCTTCATTCGCTCATTGCAAAGAGCGTAAATTGGATCCCATTGGGATTCTATTCTTTTCATGGGTCAAATTTCGTTTTTTTTTCAAATTTTATATGATTTTTCGTATTTAGATGTCTCATCACACCGAGATATGCTTTCATCATGGGGATTTAGAGCCTGATGATGGTCCGTGGTTTTGAGCTTGATTTTTAAATGCTACCAGTTCTAGAACTAACTTTAGAACTAGCTTTAGAACCAGTTTTAGAACTAGCTTTAGAACCAGCTTTAGAACCAGTTCTAGAACTAGCTTTAGAACTAGCTTTAGAAATAGCTTTCGAAATAGCTTTAGAAATGGCTTTAGAACTAGCTTTAGAAATGGCTTTAAAACCAGCTTTAGAACCAGTTTTAGAAATAGCTTTAGAACTAGCTTTAGAACCAGCTTTAGAACCAGCTTTAGAAATAGCTTTAGAACAAGTATCCAAGCCTCTAACTGAGCACTGGATTTGGCTGCAAGTATCAGGAATGAATGGATTTAAAACTGGAATCCAGAGCTAGAGGCTTCGACTAAATCAAGGCCTGGCTTCTGGTCTTGGTTTGGTTTTGATAAGAAATCTTGGCCAGAAATCTTTTGGCTTTGTTGCAAGCCCTCTTCCTGGTCTCTGGTCTGTCAGGAATCAGTTCTGGATCTGGATTCTGGCCTGGTTTAAGCACTAAGCCAAAAGCTAGAGCCAGAATCAGAAGCCAAGTTCTGGAGTCTGGCTTTTCGGGCTTTCCATTCAAAAACTAGGTTTGGACCTGAGATTCTGGGATGTCTCTGGTCTTGACGTTGATTATAAATCTTAGTCAGAAATCAAGCCAAGTTCAGTCCTAGCCTAGGAATTATCTTTCCGAAGATCTTTCCGAAGATCTTTCCGATGATCTTCCCGAAGATCTTCCCGATGATCTTCCCGTTTCAGATCCGATGAACTTCACGGAAGAGGACGTGAAACGAATCAAGCGACGGCAACAGAATCGAGAGAACATTCAAGAGTTGGACTACGAGGGAAAAGAGCAACAAAAGTAGGGGAAAAATGGGAAATAAAGAGATAAAGAGATAAATATAATAAATAACTATTCTTTTCTTCCATTTGCAGACAACGAGGACTCTTCTCATTGTGCAGCTGTTTCCCAAAGGGGTCGCATCGCCGCCAAGAGTACCTTTTTGGTTAAGCAAGAAAAAATGCAAATATTTCCCTCACTTTTTGCCTGCCGTTTTGAAAAGCTGTAAAATGTGGTGTAAATTAATAGAAAACTCATTGTTTTACCTTATTTATACAGTCATTTTACTAGTTATTTTATCATTTTACGGTTTTTCTCGTCAAAAAAACGCATGCTCTGAGTTCAGCACCGATTTTTTCTCTTTTTTTTCTTTTCATTTCTTTTCTCTAAACAAGCGCACTTTTTTTAAACTTTTAAAAGTAAAATTGCATGCTTTGAATGACAAATTACAAGATATTTTTGTGGAAAATGAAGTTTTTCAGTGGAAATTTCTCAAACTTGGCCAGAAATCTTTTGGCTTTGTTGCAAGTCCTGTTCCTGGCCTCTGGTCTGTCAGGAATCAGTTCTGGATTTGGATTCTGACCTGATTTAAGCACAAGTCCTGTTCCTGGTCTCTGGTCTGTCAGGAATCAGTTCTGGATTTGGATTCTGACCTGATTTAAGCACAAAATCGCATGCTTTAAATGACAAATTACAAGATATTTTTGTGGAAAATGAAGTTTTTCAGTGGAAATTTCTCAATTTTTAGATCCAATCACCAAAACGGGAAATCAGCCGATGCTGGGGCGGCCATTCCATTCATTGTAAGCTTTTTGAAAAGAAACTCTCTTGATTTCTCTCTTTCTCTTGATTATTCTCAACAATTCTTGAACAATTCCTTGTTTATTAACTATGGAAAGCTGTGTTTTAATAGCAGAATTCATCATTGTTAAGTCAAAACTTGACAAAAAATGCCTTCAAAAACTGTTGAAAAACAATTGTTCAATTGTACCCAAAGCTGGGCTTTGGATACAATTGAATCTAGGCTTACAAAAAATTTTCAAAGTGTACTTTATGTTTTGAAACCACAAAAACACACTCTTTCTGGTGTACTTGAGCTTTGGAAAATAGCCAGAGAGCCAGAAAGCAGGGTTCTAGGCCGGTTATCGCCACTCCACTTTTTCCCATTAACAATCTAACTTTAAGCTCAAATTTCTTGTCTTTGGGTTGTCCAATTTCAATATTCTTTATATCATTCGATTCGCCAAGTCTTTCTCTATCGATTGGTACAAAATTGATATCATTTGAACAGCTTAACACCAAGAAATTTGAGTTCAAAGTTAGATTGCCAATGGCAAGATGGTGGGGGCAAATGGGATCCAATTTACGATCCAGTTTTGCCGTCCCATGAGATTTTTGATACGCCCTTTTTCCATTAGCAATCTGCCCCTTTTTCCATTAGCAATCTGACTTTTAGCTCAAATATCTTGGTGTTTTGCTGTCCAATTTAAACGTTCTTGGTATCATTCGATGCGCCAAGTCTTTCTCTATCGATTGGTACAAAATTGATATCATTTGAACAGCTTAACACCAAGAAATTTGAGTTCAAAGTTGGATTGCTAATGGGAAAAGGGGCAGTGCCGTGTCAAATGTTTTAAAATCATGCTCGATCCGCTTGATCTGACGTGGCTACAAACTCATAAACTTTAACCCCATAAAGTACTCCGAGAATCGACCTCTCGTCTAATTTCCCCTTTGCTTTACAATCTCGAGTCCAAACAAGCAATTCAGGACGATGATGTCCCGCCGACAGTAATCACGAATCATTCTCACCCTCAAAAAGACGATTCCTATACAAAATCGCATTTCAAAACCGAAACAAATCATTGGAAAAGCGAAAAGAGAAGATATTACACGTTTATTAAAGGTTTGTTTTTACAAATAAAATGCAATAATTTTAAAGGAAAGAGTTTCAATTTTAAGAATTCATTTTAATTCTAATTAATTTTAATTCATTTTAATTCATTTTAATTAATTTTAATTCATTTTAATTCATTTTAATTCATTTTAATTAATTTTAATTCATTTTAATTCATTTTAATTCATTTCAATATTTCTAAACAAGAAACAAGTGTTTTTTATGCTAAAAAGAGGGGTCTGTAGATCTCAATAAGTGCAACAAAATGAAAATGAAATGACCCAGTTGCGCAAATGGCCCAGTTGCGCAAATGACCCAGTTGCGCAAATGACCCTGGTGCGCAAGTGACCCTGGTGCGCAAGTGACCCTGGTGCGCAAGTGACCCTGGTGCGCAAGTGACCCTGGTGCGCAAGTGACCCTGGTGCGCAAGTGACCCTGGTGCGCAAGTGACCCTGTTGCGCAAAAAAAGTTGCGGAAACTAGCCTACCCCTAAAAAGATCAATTTCCATTTTAAAATCCAATTTCTCAAAGAGCAGATTAACAAAATGCACTCAAAATGAAAAGGATTCTCTTTTTTTTCTCAAAATCTCCTCGTTTCCACAATTTTCTTCTCAAAAAAAGCCGGGTCCAAAAGAAAAGAAAAAAAATGAGAAAAAACGCCTCTAGCCAGCCGTTTTTTCGATTTTTTTCTTTTGCCTCAGCTCTTTTTACTCAGCTGTCCTCCACTTTTTACCTCTTTTTTTCAATTTTTCTTAACAACTAAACACTTTTTTAAAGTCAATTTCAATTTCAATTTTTCTAATTCACTTTTATCTAATCAAGCACGTGTGGCTGACTGGTTAAGTGTCTTTTATCTTAATCGGAAGGTCGAGGGTTCGAACCCCACATGCGACATGGTCACCCCCTTCCGGATTTCCTTTCCCTTCGGGTTGAGAGGTTTTCTGGAGGGCAGTCTGGTGGTTGTGGCCCCAGTTCTTTAAAGTGACAAGCCACTCCTTCATCGTCATCTTCCCTTCACCACCAAAAAAAGCTATTTAGTTCCCCATTGAGCTTAGGGTTAGGGAGCCGTCTGTCATGACGTGGGTTAAGTTAAGCTATAGCCTAGTATTGTGTGTGTCGTTGTATTGTGATTGATATATTTCGTGTATGCGATAAATTCACCACTGGTAGCCCCAGTCGGTATTTTTTTTTAAAAGAAAGCTTAAAAATTCATTTTTTAACTTCAAATTTTCATTTAACAATTTCTACTTTAAAAAGTAAAGCTATATTGAGGATAAGCTAGCTTCCGCAACTTTTTTTGCGCAACTGGGTCCTTTTGCGCAACTGGGTCATTTGCTGGGTCGTTTGCGCAACTCACCATAACTTTTTTTTCTAAGTGGATCAATCTTTATGATGTTGGTTTCATTTTGTAGATCTCAATAAGTGCAACAAAATGAAACCAAAACTATAAAGATTGATCCACTTAGAAAAAAAGTTATGGTGAGTTGCGCAAACGACCCAGCAAATGACCCAGTTGCGCAAAAGGACCCAGTTGCGCAAATAACCCTGTTGCGCAAAAAAAAAGTTGCAAAAACTAGCCTACCCCCTATATTGTTAACTTTTTATCGATTTTAACCTTAATAATATAATTCTTTTATGTTAAAATAAGAAAATTTCTGTATACTTTTGAGTAGACTTCGGCAAACAAAACCAAAACCAAAACAGACCAAAACAGACCAAAACAGACCAAAACCAAAACCAAAACACCAAAACAGACCAAAACCAAAACACCAAAACCAAAACAAACCAAAACTCAATTTGCATATAAATTAACATGTAAATTTAGAATTGAAAAATGCAAATTTTAATGTAAAATGCAAATTAGCCTTTCACTTTTTCTCACTCCACAAAATCTCGCGGCCGAAAAAAGGACCAAAACACGACCTCGAAATTTCGAAACAAAAAATAGCCTATGGGATAGATTTTTGGATGCTGATTTCAAATCTGCAAACAGATTTTCGCTAGCTCCTCCCAGTCGCGAGATATTCGCGAGTTTTGGTTAGTTTTGGTTTTGGTTTTGGTTTGTTTTGGTTTTGTTATGGTTTTGGTTTTGGTAGTTTTGGTTTTGGTTAAGTTTTGTTTTCCGAAGTCTACTTTTGAGTAAACTCTATTTCGAAAACAATCTTCTAAAGAATCGAAAGAGATTTCTGTTTTTAGACAAAAGAAAACTCAAAATTTCATATCTCAGATCAAAAGTTGTACACAATTGTACAAATAAAATTGAAAATCTGAAAAGAGAACTCAAAAATTGAGTGTAGAAGAGAATTGTGGCTGAAAATTGATTCGTTTTCTTCTTCTTTTTCCTCTTTTTCTTCTTTTTCTTCTTTTTCTTCTTTTCTCTTTTCATTTTCAAGGCTGACACTCATTTTTTGTGCCTTTTCACAAAAATATTTCATGTACTTTCTTGTCCTTTTCTCTTTTTTATGTAATATTTTCTTGTATTCTTGAAATCAAAAAGTGTTTACAAGTCGAGCTTTTCAACTAGCTTGTAAAGACTTTCGCTACTTATCGGTTATACATCCACAAAGACTCATCTCGGTGAAGCAGCCCCATCCGAGTCTTCTCGGTTATCGATTTTCATTCCACTCATCTTTTCTTGTATATTTTCTTGTATTCTTGCGATAAAAAGTGGTTATAAGTTGAGCTTGTAAACTAGTTGAGCTTGCAATATTTGAGCTTGCAATAGTTGAGCTTGCAATAGTTGAGCTTGCAATAGTTGAGCTTGCAATAGTTGAGCTTGCAATAGTTGAGCTTGCAATAGTTGAGCTTGCAATAGTTGAGCTTGCAATAGTTGAGCTTGCAATATTTGAGCTTGCAATAGTTGAGCTTGTAAACTAGTTGAGCTTGCAATAGTTGAGCTTGCAATAGTTGAGCTTGCAATAGTTGAGCTTGCAATAGTTGAGCTTGTAAACTAACTAGTGTAACTAGTGTCAAAAAGTTGTAAACACTTTCAGTACCTTATACATCCAAAAAGAGGCAGTGAGGCAGCCCCATCCAATCAAATTTTCTCACTTACTCACTTTCCAAAAGCCATGTACTTTCTTGTCCTTTTTTTCTTCTCTTATGTAATATTTTCTTGTAGTCTTGCGATAAAAAGTGGCTACAAGTTGAGCTTGTAAACTAGCGTTGTAACTAGTGTAAAACTGTAAACACTTTCGCTACTTGTCGCTTATGATTCTTTGTGGATGTCCACAAAGACTCATCTCGGTGAAGCAACCCCATCCGAGTCTTCTCGGTTATCGATTTTCGTTCAACTGATCGACTGGTCACACTTCAGACGAGCACTCTACTTTCACAACCAACAATTACTGAACATCATCACCCCACACAAGTTGTCAGCTTCTTGCTTAAACCGAGTTGAGTCTATGGATTCTCTGTGGATTCTCTGTGGATGTAGAACCGACAAGTACCATTTAGTGCATTCTATTGCACTGAATTCTTCAATTCTTCTTCAATTCTTCATCAATTCTTCTCCACTTCTTCTTCAATTCTTCATCAATTCTTCTCCACTTCTTCTCCACTTCTTCTTCAATTCTTCTGCATTAAAGATTCAATTTCACAAAAGAAAAAGTAATTTAGTGGATTTGAAAAGATTTGTTTATAAATTTAGCCTTAAAATCTACAAAACATTTTTCTCTAAAGTTTTCAATTTCTTTCAAAATGAATTCTTTTTCTTAAAGGAAATGCATAAACCTCCAAAAGATACCTATTATTCAAATGTGCGTCAATTGGAAATAAACGGAAGAATGGAGATCATTTATACAAAGATTTCCATCATTCATCGACCATTAATCGATCGGACACAAGGAAGATTTCACAGGAAATTCGCGCCATCAACGCGGTGTCATAGTTGGGAGTTTAGAAGATCTAAATTCCATACAGAAGCTCTAAATTCTATACAGAAGATCGAAATTCTATACAGAAGATCGAAACTCTATACAGAAGATCGAAATTCTATACAGAAGCTCTAAACTCTATACAGAAGCTCTAAATTCTATACAGAAGATCGAAATTCCATACAGAAGCTCTAAATTCCATACAGAAGCTCTAAACTCTATACAGAAGCTCTAAATTCCATACAGAAGCTCTAAATTCTATACAGTTTAGCATTAAATTAGTAATTGATTTCATAAAAAAAACCAAAAATCAATAAACATTCAAAGTTCAATGAATTGATTCAGATGCTTTTGATGGTTTTGGTGGCTCGGATTTGAATGACATTCGGCATTTTATGCATCGGATTGGAGGGCAAAAAAGACGTGAGTTAAAGGCTAAAGGCGCTAAAGAGAGCATTGAATATTGTCCGTTCCTAGGAGTAAACGGATATGGACTAGAATTTGGGTAAAGTTAAAGAGAGTGGATCCCTTTTGATATGCCATCTCTAACACCCCGACAACTCGACTCAACTCCTCCAACGTATTAGAGGAGAGTCGCTGTGAAATCATCGACCTGAACTGCAGTTGCAGAGATCCTATATCTTTATTTACAGTAGTACGATAAGACGAATAGATTACAAATGTGCAAGGGGAAACGGGGGACCGGCCTGAACTGCAGCTACAACTGCAGCTGCAACTACAACTGCAACTACAACTGCAATTCAGCTCGGTCATTTCACAGCGACTCCCCTCTAATACGTTGGAGGAGTTGAATCGGGTTGTCGAGGTGTTAGAGATGGCAGGATATCAAAAGGAGTCCACTCTCTTTAACTTAACTCAAAGGGGAACTTCAAGTTAGCCTCACTTGTCCCCCTAGGCAACCCCAAGCCGCCCTTTCTCGATGAAAGGGATAAGCACAGGGGAGAACAATCCTTCAAGAATAACAATAGTAACTTAAACATCAGTTTAGCTCGGAGCTGACAATATGATCGAGTATTCATAGAGACAAAGCTCAAAAAGATAATCAACTCATCATTCTCTTGGCTTTAACACCATATTACCTCCATTTCTAAGGTTTCTGTCATTCGCAATCTCTTTTTTCAGATCTCCGTCATCACTGGCGTCGTCATCGTCATTTCGGGGACAAGGATTGGAAATGTGATCATCAGTAAGATCATTTACTAAAGATTATTCTATAAATGATTCTAAAGATCAAATCAGATTAGGTCTAGCTTTGATAGATTTCAAGTTCTGTCTTTATGAACTAGAAATGAGAAAATTCGAACCTAGAATTCCAAGCCAAACCTATTTCCATCTTTATAGCAAATGAAAGACTAACTTCTCCATTTCAGCTTTAACAAGATCGACAAAGACACAGGTCGAATCGATGGAGCCGTTGATGGAAACAAGATTTTCCATAAAGTTTGTGAAATTTCAAAAAAATTCCAACCAATAATCCCTTCAATTAACAATTCACAAATCAATTAACAATAACAAAGAAACAAAGAAACAATCAAATAAACAAACAATCAAACAATCAAACAAACAATCAAACAAACAAACAAACAAACAAACAAACAAACCAACAATCAAACAAAACAAACCAACAATCAAACAAACAAACAAACAAACAAACAAACAAACAAACAAACAAACAAACAAACAATCAATAAAACAAACAATCAATCAAACAAACAAACAAACAATCAAACAAACAAACCAACAATCAAACAAACAAACAATCAAACCAACCAACAAACAAACAAACAAATTTATGTGAAAAATCACTTTATTTTCAAAAAAAAAGTTCAAATTTCTTTTTGTTGGCAAATTTGAATCAAAAACCTTTCAGGGTGGTCGCCACAACAAGATCAGCGACGTCGGGAAAGTTGTGCTCGATAAGATTTTGAGTGGAGAAGATCAAAAGGTATCTAGGTTTAGATTTAGATAGCTAAAATATCTATTATTGTAAAATATGAGAATTTTCTAAAAGCAAAGCATTTTCCAGGTTGAACCCCTTCAACAAAAGCCGGCGATTCAAGCGGTGACCGGCGTCGAATCGCTGGGATTGGATTTCAACAAGTAATTTCGGGAATTTGAATACTTCTAAAATATCCAGCAAAACCCAAAGTAAACTTGTTATTTGTATTTTCGACTTTACAGAGAAAGAGATCGTTGTATCGAATCGAAAACACTTTTCGAAGATCCAGAGTTCCCAGCCGAGTCGAAAAGTCTCTACTACAGACAACCGCCATCCGGGCCGGTGAAATGGCTTCGACCACATGTAAGTATAATGTTTTATATCGTTAGCTACCTTGTTAGCATCGACCACATGTAAGTACAATGTTTTATATCGTTAGTTACCTTGTTAGCAAGTGGATTTGATAACATTTGATATTTGATAATATCAAATGGGGAATTTGAATGTTTCTAAAACATCCAGCAAAACCCAAAGGAACCTTGTTATTTGTATTTTCGACTTTACAGAGAAAGAGATCGTTGTATCCAATCGATTCAACTAAGTCGATAACTTGATAACATCAAATCTTGAGCTGTTTCCAGGATATTATCCAAGATCCATGTTTTCTCGTTGATGGTGAGAGTCGTTTCGATGTTTGTCAAGGACAACTCGGTGATTGTTGGCTACTAGCCGCAATCGCGAATTTGACACTTCGGTGAGGGGAAGAGGCAATAATGCAATAATCCATTCATTTAACCCTTTTAGTGACGAACTTTTCTTCCGCGTTGTCCCACCCGATCAGAGTTTTACCGAGAATTACGCGGGGATTTTCCATTTCCGTTTTTGGCGCTACGGGAAATGGGTCGATGTGGTCATCGACGATCGGTAGGGGGAATTCGAATTGTATTGTAAAATGGGCAAAGTGTAAAGTATGGGTAAATAATTCAAATCTCTTATTTGACATTCAATGGGGAAAACCCAGTGAGTTCTTGTATACTTAGAGTACCTCGAGTACTTCGAGTTCTTGTATACTTAGAGTACTTCGAGTTCTTGTCTCTTGGCTCTGAAATACTTGTGATATCTATAGTTAGGCTAATTTCTATTAGAAATCTTCCTTTTTAGTCTTCCAACGATCAACGGGAAATTGATTTACATGCGATCGGCGTCACAAAACGAATTCTGGAGTGCTCTTGTTGAGAAAGCTTATGCCAAGTGAGATTTAAGAAGAGAATCGATAGAATAGAATTGATAGAATAGAATCGATAGAATAGAATTGATAGAATAGAATTGATAGAATAGAATTGAGAGAATTGAATCTATAGAATAGAATTGATAGAATAGAATTGATAGAATAGAATTGATAGAATAGAATTGATAGAATAGAATTGAGAGAATTGAATCTATAGAATAGAATTGATAGAATAGAATTGATAGAATAGAATTGATAGAATAGAATTGATAGAATAGAATTGATAGAATAGAATTGATAGAATAGAATTGATAGAATAGAATTGATAGAATAGAATTGAGAGAATTGAATCTATAGAATAGAATTGATAGAATAGAATTGATAGAATAGAATTGATAGAATTGAATTGATAGAATTGAATTGATAGAATAGAATCTATAGAATAGAATTGAGAGAATAGAATTGATAGAATAGAATTGATAGAATAGAATTGATAGAATAGAATTGATAGAATAGAATTGATAGAATAGAATTGATAGAATAGATTGAGAGAATTGAACTTATAGAATAGATTGTGATGAATTGATAGAATAGAATTGATAGAATTGAATTGATAGAATTGAATTGATAGAATAGAATCTATAGAATAGAATTGAGAGAATAGAATTGATAGAATAGAATTGATAGAATAGAATCTATCGAATAGAAGCGATAGAATAGAATCGATAGAATATAATCAATTTAATCTCTATTGATTTACCATGTAAAATTCTTGTAAACGCTTGTTTTCTGGCATACTTATTGAGCTTTCTTTTCCAGAATGTTCACTTGTTACGAGTGTCTCGATGGTGGACTTCCGATGGACGCGCTCGAGGATTTTACGGGTAACTTTTAAAAGTTCAAGTTGAATTCTGTTCTGTAAGAAATATATATTTAGGCTTTGATCTTTATAATTTCTTGTGAGACTAAAATCTTTATAATTTCTTGTTTCTTGTGTCTCGGTGTGATTTAATGGTAGATGTCTTGAAAGCACAACAACAATCAAAAACTTTCCCTTATTATGGCAAACTTCGCTTCGCTTAAACTGGAGCAGCCTGGCACTATCACATTTTAGTTCAAAATCCCGCAGTTTTCAATTCACCAACCCAATATTTATACTTTGATCTTTATAATTTCTTGTGAGACCGTTTCTCGGTGTGATTTAATAGTAGATGGTATTGAAAGCACAACAACAATCAAAAACTTTCCCTTATTAGGGTAAACTTGTCTTGAAAGCGCATAATTTATCAAAATTTTCCCTTATTAGGGTAAACTTTGCGTCGCTTAAACTGGAGCAACCTGGCACTATCACAATTATTTCAACAATTGCGTGTGAAAAGGATGAATAGAAAAAGGGGCTCACAACTCACTCAAAACAAAGCTTAAATAATGCTTAAATAATGCTTAAATGGGCTTTTAAGTACACAAGCTACGACAAACGAACAACTGAATATCGTCTAGTGGCTGATTACTCAAAGCTGGACCAGTTTATCGATCAGCTTTGAATTTTAACTTGTGTATTGAATTTTGACTAACTGCAAAGCAGTGTCAATTTGCTACAGATTCAAAAACAAATTTTAAATTTCATTGTCAGTATTCGAAAATATTTCAGGTGGTCTAACTGAGCATTTTGATTTGCGAAAAACCGACAAGAACACGTTGATGGCTATGATTGTTCGCGGCTTTCAAATGGGCTCTTTCTTCTGTGCAAGTATTGATGTGAGTTTGATGCAAAAGTAAAATCTAATCGACTTTGAGATAGCAAATAGTGAATTACTGAATTAGCAAATAGTAAGATTCTCTTTTCAGGCCGATCCAAACAGCTTTGAGAACCAGCTGAGAAACGGGTTAATCATGGGACACGCGTACAGCATCACTGCTGTTCAAACGGTTTCTTTTGGCTATAAATCATTTGCAATAGCTATATTTCGATAAATAAGCAGAAAATATCGTAAATCATCTATTAGACCGGTATGCCGCTAATGTACAAAGATAAAAAAAACATGATAAAGTATCTACCTAATCAATAAACTCCAATGGTGCATCAAAATCAAGCTTGCTACATCATTTTCGATGGTTATCTAGTTCTTCAAGAAGAGCCAAAACTTCTTGATCCATTTGTGCATCTTTCAGCTTTTCATCTCCAATCGGGATAGGTTCATTTGTTTTGAAATGAGCTGGTCTTCCGATCTATCGATTGGTCTTCCGATTTATCGAGTCCTGTAGTGATTGCGCATTGTTTGAATGAATCCGCCAAATGTCGCCCATATGTGCGCTATTAAGGTTAGGGAGGGGGGCATTTTTTTTCCTTCAAAACCACTCTTTCTGGGGTAATTTCATGCGTAGATTCCGAAAAACACAACGAGAATTTAGGAAAAGGCGTTTTAAGCCAAGTCAAGGGCTACTGGTTACGTTTCTGATCAAATTAGAGCAAAATTAATAAAAAAAAAATTTTCCAAATTTCAACCATGTCAAAATCAGTCAAAATCTCAAAAAAAAAGTATTTTTTTTAGATTTTTTGCATCTACCAGTCAATTTAAGTTAGAAAATGAATATTTAGTGTTAAAAATATGGTTTTGGCTCTAGTTTTGACGTTTAAAAGCGCCCCAATAGTCGATAGCTTGAGTACACAAATCTAAAGTTACATTTAAAGTGCAAAAAAGCAAAAAAAGTGTCATTTTCAATCTGTCGAAATGTCGGTTTTTCAGTTGAGAACCCATGCTAAAACTGTTAAATTCGTGCTCAACGCCCTCGATTACCCCTAGAAAGGTGGCGACCAGAAAGGTGAAAAAATCAAAAATATAGGTGGCCCCTCGCAGCCCACCAAGTACCGAAATTCTTCTTGTTTTCTCCAATCTTGAATCGACGATCGTGATACTCGAAAATGTTTGGCAGCTTCTTGATTTAAGTTCTCCTTGGCGTATTCGAACACTCCGAGCTTGAATTTCACGCCGCCGTGAAAGGCGTGAAAGGCTCGCCGCTTTGCTCCTCTTGCACTCGTCAAATCCTCGGCTTCATTTGCGTCCCTTCCTCGTCCGGTCGTTTCTCTCGCTTCCTTATCTCCTCCATCGTCACTTCCATCGTCATCGAAGCTCTTGGTTAATCCTTTTTTCACAGTCCCGATGATCAGAAAATTCGCAAAAGCATCGCTCATTTCATCCAATGATCGCTCGAGTTGCTTGTTTTTGCTGTTGACAATTAACGATTGACGATCTTTGATTAACGTCTCCATCATCTAAAAAGAAAATATTAATAAATGTAGAATAAAGTTAAAAAAGAAATAAACACATTAAGTTGTCAGCAAAAAAAAAAAATTTAAAAAAAGCAGAATCAAACAAAGTCGGAAACAAAAGATATTCAGTCATTCAATTGAAATTTCTGAAATATAGGTAATGCTAATTTTTTCATTTGTTGATTTGGGTTGCCGCTATTTTTCGATATCACTTTTAAAGTTTCGCTCTAATAAAGGATGTCAGTCTAATAGAGGATTTATATTATTCAATTTTAAGCTAAAAAAATCGTTTCCAGGTGCCAACCTCGTCCGGTGATGTGGAGCTGCTTCGCGTGAGAAACCCGTGGGGGAATAGTAAGGTGTGGATTGCTGGGAGATCCCGTTTAAAGCTAGATTAGCATTCTTTAAATATAAAGCCATTCAATTCCCATCCATTTCCAGGAATGGAACGGCGCCTGGTCGGACAACAGTCCTTTGTGGAATTCGGTGAACCAAACGGAGAAGTCGAAGCTGCAAGTGGCTTTTAATGCGGATGGCGAGTTTTGGTGAGTGACCGAATGGTTTAAGGATAGGTTTTGTGAATTTAATTTTGAAATTTTCATACAAATCTCAAAGCGCTTGAGTCAGAAGAAGAATTTTTAGGATATCTTTCGACGATTTCATCACCTCATTCGAGCAGTTGGAAGTGTGTAACTTGTCGGCCGATGTGAGTTTTTTGAGTTAGCAATTGATCAATTATTAAAACACATCAATGAGCTTACTGTACTTGATTCAAGTTATCAACTTTGTATCAAAAGTTTTTAGGTTGAAGACGAGATCGAGCGAATGACGGGAGTGGTGCGCGATGATGGGAAAGAGACCTGGATCGTGGGTGTTTGCATGGGACAAAAAGACAAAAACAAACAAAAACAAACCAAAAACAAACCAAAAACAAACAAAAATAAACAAAAATAAACAAAAAAAAAATAAACAAAAATAAACAAAAATAAACAAAAATAAACAAACAAAAACAAACAAAAAAAAACCAAAAAAAACAAAAACAAACTTCCCTAATACTTTCAAATCTTTAAAACCTTCGTCACCATATCTAAAAGTTAACTTTTACTTATCGTCACTTTCCAGCTGGCAAGAGGATCAATGTGATGGCTCGTGGAGCAGTCAAGCGAACTCCGCTGGGGGATGTATCAATTATATTTGTGAGTTGAAAAAGAAAGATCTAATTTTATTGGCTAAAGGCTCTACAGTGACCTCTTCTTTCTTTTAGCCACCTTCCCGAAGAATCCACAATTCCAATTGTCGCTCACGAACGCAAAGAACGGGGTTGAAGGCGATGGAAATTGCACGGTAAGCTGGCAATGCAATTACAATGCAAATTTCAAAAGAATCAACAAAGTCCGGTTTTATTTTTAATCAATTCATCAATCAAATTTCAGGTTGTGGTGGCGGTTTTGCAAAAATTCCGTCGCGAACTCCGACCAAAGGGGAAAGACGATCTTCCGATCGGATTCTCCGTTTACAAGGTGGTTTCTAGAAGATTTGTAAAATTAGATATCAAAGTCATTAGCCATTAGCTCATTAGCCCAAAATCTAGGCTCCACAAGGAAACGGGGTGAAGCTGAACGAGCAATTCTTCCGCTCAAATCAATCGCTCGCCAAAGTGCCCGTGTTCACGAATATGCGAGAGGTGGGTGAACAAAATTGTAGCTTTATCAATGAACAGCTCTAATCGTTACCGTAATATCAAATAATTCATTCACTAAAGCATGTCTCCTTCTACAGTAATCTAGTTTATATTTTTACCGAATCCATCTACTTTTTGCATCTTTTGATACCCTTTATGGAATACTCAAAGAATCAGAAAAAACGTTTGATAGATTGGATAGATTGGATAACAATAGAGATAAGCAGAAAGTCGTAGAAAAAGTTGACACGTTTAAAATGGATTAGAATTGTTCACCGTTTTCTAGGTGACCGTTCGTTTCCGTGTTCCACCCGGTGAATACGTTGTCGTTCCCTCAACATTTGAGCCCTACCAAGAAGCGGATTTTCTCATTCGTGCTTACTCGAATGGAGATCTTAAAATGCGGTCAGTTTACGCAATGATCGTCGAACAAGAAATTTCAGGGAACTCAAGTAGATCAACAGCACAATGGAATTGACTTATTTTTGAGTTTATCAGCTTTGTTTTTGTAATTTTATTCTTTATCTCTCCCCCACTGCCCCAAAAAGATATCGATTTTCCGACAAGCTTGCCTCTATTTGCGGTTTTTAACGAATTTTGACCTCTGAAACGCGTTTTCTTTTACATCGATAAGCCTATTGCTTTGATGCATCAAAGTTATCAATTTCCATTTGCTTTTTAATAAAATTTTGAAGTGAATATACATGGCACCCTGTGCCTTAAAGCTTTTATTCAACATGACAACGATATATCTGAAATTTGCAAGATGACAGTCGAAAAGCTAGTAAAAGCAGATCACTAATTGGCATTGTATGCTCAAAAAATTCTTGGAAAATGGAAAACAAAGAATAGATAGATAGATGGATAGAGATATATGCACGAACGATGGAGCGAAAGACCAAAAATCTAGAACGGAAGCAAATTTTAGATGTAGTGATGTCGATCATAAAGCGCATTTGGGTCGGTTGAGTCGACGGGAACGGAAGCGAGCGAGGCGAAGAAGACTATGACGATCACCAAGAAGCCCACCAGAAGAGATTGGAAGCATCTGAAGTTGAAGTTTGTTTCATTTAGTCCTAACCCTTGTTTCGTTTGAAATCCTAAAGGAATTGTATTAACAATTGTACTCGTTTTTGACTGTGATGAATTAACCAACCCTGGCTCTTGCTTCTTCAGAACATTGACGATCCTTTGGTCGAACTCGTTTTGTTTCGCAATAGCTTCTTCGAGCTAAAAGATAGGTGATATCAAAAGCAATAACAATTGTCAATTGTACCTAGTATCTATACTAATAACTATGCAATAAACCTAGGCATTTAGCCCAAAGACGTTAAAAGTTACCGAAAACGCTCCTACTTTCTTCTCCGTTGGCTCATCCTTTCTAAATGGCTTCGACGAAAGAATAAAGGCGTTGTTCATGATATCCGCGAGAAGTTGATGACTTCCCTTCAGAATCTAAATGAAACAAACTTAGCTTGCAGTCCTTTCTTTGAAATATACTTCGCTCAACTATAATTGTTAAAGATTACTTCATCAGCTAGTCGTAACTTCTTGTTATCATCCCCCTACGACATCTGCGAGCCACTGGAGCTGTTCTTGTTGTGAGTTGTTTTTCTAAAAAGGTTTAAGATTGTTACTATCTATCTAACAGATGACATCATCAATACGAATCTTCCTAAATTCAACGAACCGAAAAGATTAAACTTCTGATGATTAGATAGCCAAACTTCGTAAAACAACAATGAAACCTTTTAAGCCGCCAAGCATTTCACTCTTTCACTGACAACTCCTCATAATTTGTTCTGCTTAGCACTATTACAAGATATTAGCTAAGCTTTTCAACCAAGACATATTAGAATATCATATTAGACAAGCTTCTATAGTACTTCGGGTATCTAATTTGCCAAAAACGACCAAAAAACACAAACTTACATGCCATTGCATGCAACCACAGGGCCCAACTGCTATTCGCGACTCGATTGCTTCCACTCATTGCCTCGTTGCCTGTAAAAAAAGTCAATATAAAAGCGTGGTACTTTTCCAATATCGGGGGAGCGGAAAGATTATCGGGGGAGCGAAAGGAAAATCGGGGGAGCAAATTTTGCCCCCTCGAAAAATGCATTTCCGGGACTGTATTTTAACTGCAACATTTTTTTTTAAAACTTTAACGATGATGCGCTTCTCCGATATTTGTGCGTTCAAGAAATCGACGGCAATCGATTATTTTGTCACCAAAGGAGTCATCCAGTCGTGGATTTGAAACTGGCGAATCGATGAAAGTCCGCTCAAAGGGGAAATATCTATTTCGCTGGGCATGTGACACTTGCGCACGGCGAAAGGTCCCCAAGCATTCAAGAGGAATTCGAGTCGATAACTTTTTGCAACAAAGCAAGCTCCCGTTCGTCACAATTTTAAATAGGACATATGTAGCGCTGCCAAAATTTGCTCCCCCGATAATCCTTCCGCTCCCCCGATAATCGGACCGCTCCCCCGATATTGGAAAAGAACCAAAAGCGTTAATGTGCAAAATGATAAAACAGAAAGCGCTAAAACAACAAAATCTACACGAGAATGAGAAAGTTCGCTATTCTTCTCAGTTAAATAAGGCGTGTTGATGCGTTTTAGAAAAAGAAAGCGTTGGGGTATGGTAGTCTTTCCATTTCTACTGTAACGTTGAGCAATTTCGTTGTTTTGCTTTAAAATTCTTGAATTTTCTACATTTTTATCGATTTTTAAGTTTAATTTGCACTCAATATGTACAGATATGAATTTTTAAAGTCTACAGCGGCAAACCCTCGTATTCAGTGCGCCAGAAACACGCTGTTTACAGATTTTTACTTACAAAGTGCACCACAAAAGTTAAGTCTAGCTTTTCCCTTTCATCTTCAACAAGATCGAAAATGACACGGGTCGAATCGATGGAGCCGTTGATGGAAACAAGATTTTCCACAAAGTTTGTGAAATTTTTGAAAATTGCATTCAAGTAACAACTAATAATTTTAGACAACCGCTTTTTCAACCGCGCCGCAAAATTAAGCAAATAGCTTACAAGAAGTTTTCATTCAAATCAGAGCTATTTATGATTAATTTATTCATTAGTAAAACAAAATTTTAACGTAGGCAACAATCAATTAACGAAATGAAAAGCATTTTTAAACAAACATATCACTTAAATGAATTATCCTCGATATCATTTTCGTTAACATCGCTGACTTCAATCTGCTCTTTTGTCTTTTGCCTTTTCGTGAATCAATCTTCTCGAAACTCTGTCGTAGCACTTGTTCTCTTCACCTTCGTCAAGATCAATTTCCTCCAACAAGTGGGCGATCATCTCCTCGTTCCAAGCCTAGTGCCATCCTGCTCGCGCACGTTTTTTGCCTTTTCGTGAATCCATCTTCTCGAAACTTTGTTCCTCTTCCGCCGCTTGCTTCGGATCCAGTCGACCCGTCCTTGATCGAGTTGTTTGTTTGTAAGTTCCCTCTCGGCTCTTTTCAATTGCATCAACGATTTCCTCAATTTTTCGCAATTGTCCTTCCTGTAAAACCCATTTATGGATCATTGCTCGATCGGCACGGAGTTTGCTCGCATCATTTTTGGAGTTCCTCTTTGCATATTCGATGGCGTCCAGCTTGAAATCAATCGAATAAGGTTGAACTTGTTGAGCAATTGCTGGTCGTCGAGAGAATTCGAGTAATCGTTTTCCGAAAAAAATTGAGCTTTCGTTCGCCTCCTTTCAATCGCTTTGCATCGTTATTTCCCGTGAGCAGCCGTTCTTGCTGTTTCTGCCACTCGATAATTCTTGGCCTCGCGACTCGAAACTTTTCGGCAGCTTTCTTATTCGATGCTTTTTTCGGCAGACTCAATGGCTTCCAATTTGAACGCGGTCGAAAAAGAGCGTCCCTTCTCCATTTGAAGAATCCATTCCTAAAAAAAAGAACATTATTGAAAAATGACTACGTAACATTCCCGAATAACATTTGTAAAAATGCATTAGAGAAGAGGTGCACTCAAAGAGCGCGATTTAGAAAGGCGGGTACCTTTTTTGGAGCATGTACGTATATTATAAGTTTTACGCCAAACGTGTTTTCTATGTGTGTGTGCATCAAAATTGCGAAGCAGAAAACTGAAAAAAAATTGGTTAGAAGCTGGGGAGAAGGGATTTGTTATAGTGAATTTCATAAGCGCAAATGATAATGCTACTCAGCCCGTCTCTATTTCCGGTTTTAAATGAATTTTGGCTCTTGAAACGCGTATTCTTTTACATCGATAAGTCTGTGCTTTTAAGCAAAGTTATCAATTCCAATTGGCTTCCTAGAACAAATTTTGAAGTGAATATACATGATTTTTGACAATTTGTGCCTAAGCTGCAGCTTTTATTAAACATTCCGACGAAATAGTAAAACGAAACATTCCAAATTTGCAAACTACAGTCTAAAATAGAGTAAAAACAGATCATTATTAATTGGCATTGAATGCTAAAATAATTTTTGGACAACGGAAAACAAAGAATAGATAGATGCACGAACAGTGGAGCGAAAGACCAAAAATCTACAACGGAAGCAAATTTTAGATGTATTGATGTCGATCATATGCGATCATTAAGAGCGAGGCGAAGAAGACGATGGTGACGGTCACCAAAAAGCTTACCAGAAGAGGTTCGAAGAATCCGCGATTGCATTTGCTTAAGGAATTGTATCAACAATGTACTCTTTTATATTAGTTATAATGCATTAACAAACCTTGGCTCTTGCTTCTCCGAACATCGACGATCATTTGGTCAACTTCGTTTTGTTTCGCAGTCGCTTCTTGCAGCTAAAAGATAGGTGATATCAAAAGCAACAACATATCAAATCAATTGTACCTAATATATACCCATAACTATGTAACCAACCTAGACTTAAAGTTAAAAGCTCAGAGCTCTCACATTAAAAGTTACCGAATCCTCAAGCGATCGAAACGTTTGATCCAAAACTCCATTGCTCCCAAACGCGTCCAGCCTTTGATTTTCCATTTCATCGCGGAGCTTCTCATTTTGCTAAATCAAAGATCTATTCGATATTCATAAGTACCAACAACCTCAGCAGTTTTCCGATAAAGATCCTCAAGTTCTTCGAATTCTTGCTTGTAGCGTTCTTCCCGGAGAAGTAACTAAACAAAAAATTCAATCAATAAGAAAACGGCCCAAACCTTTTGTTGATCAGCCTTGACACGGTCGTAATCAGCTTGAAGAGCCTAAAGTATTCCATTCAGGTTCACTTATTCAAGTCCATTACCTGTTTAGCCTTCAATTCCATTTCTAAGCGTTCAAAAACCCTCGCCATTTTTTGTGTAGCTGACTAAAAGAAAAACTTTTAAAAGCAATACTTAAAGCGTTTACCCCCAGCTCTTTTTCCATTGCGGCCTGCTTATCCTTGAGTTCTTGATAAAGTGCTTCAATCATCTAAAGTTGGTTTTTTAAATTTTACAGTTTAGTAATTCATAATCGTATGGTATATAGCGGAAATGGCAATATCTCCACCTTGATAGTTGTACACACAGGGAATCCATCCTCGAGACGTCCGAAGACTTCAGTTTGAGCGTCAGACAATTCCTAACAGAAATAAGTTACATACCGTTTTAAAAAGTTTAACAACGCTTTAATGACTTATAAAATCTAAATGTTCTCATATCAACTTGGTGCCAGGGGACTGGACCGTGTCTAACTATTACATCTTACATGTTTTGCCATTACATTTGAGTTATTCAAGGTTAGTGAGTGAACGGCCACGCCGAACAATCCAGCTTTAATTTCTATCGATCATACCTAACTCCCTTTACACCAACAATTATTCTTAACACTCCCACTTTCTTCTCCACTGGCTCATCCTTCCTAAATGGCTCCGACGAATCGATAAAGGCGTTGTTCACGATATCCGCGAGAAGTTGATGACTTCCCTCCAGAATCTAAATGAAACGAAAGTAGCTTGAAGTCATTTCTTTAAAATATTCTCAGTTGAACTATAAATGCTAAAGATTACTTCAACATCCTGTCGTAACTTCTTGTTATCAGCATCCAGATGATAATTCTTTTGACGAAGATCTTCGTTTTGTTCCATCAAAGACATGTGATCGCCCTTAAAAAATTTTTAAAGGTTTTACTATGTGCAAAGTTTACCTCAGTCTCATCCTTGCCAACGACATCCGTGAGATATTGGAGCTGTTCTTGTAGTGAGTTATTTCTCTAAAAAGTTTTAGCTTAAATAATACTTTTGATACTTTTTGGGTTCGGGGCACCAATATTTTGGATTTTTTCACATTTCAGAGTAATCTAGGGCGCTGTGCACGAACTTGACAGTTTGACAGTGATTCACCAGCTACGTAACGACCCACCTAAGCCACCGGGTGTCAGGAAGGCCGGAGCCGGGTGAATCGGGCTATAGGCTGTCTCCAGTCAGTGTGGGAAGCCATAGCCTAGGCAAATAGCAGTGACTAGAAAAAGTCACAAATTACTGTGACTTTTTTAGTCACACAAATTTTTTAGTTGCAATAAAGTGCAACAAAAGTGCAATTTCCAACGTGTCGAAATGTCGGTTTTTCAGTGGAAAACCTATTATATAACTGTGAAATACGTGCTCAGCGCCCTCGATTATCCTTTGAAAGGCGAAAAAATCAAAAATATAGGTGCCCCCAACCCAAAGTACCAGAATTTTATTATCTATGTAGCAGATTACAACGTCAATACAAATCTTTTTAAATTCTACGGATCGAAAAGGTTAAACATTTGATGATTAGATAGCCAAACTTCGCGAATTAATAATGAAACCTTTTAAGCCGCCAAGGATTTCAGTACCTTTGCAACAACTTGTCATAATTTGTTCTGCTTTTGAACCAAGCACCATTGCAAGATATTAGCTAAGCTTTTCAACCAAGACATATTATAAAAACTTCTATAGTACTTAGGGTGTCTAATTTGCCAGAAACGACCAAAAACCATAAACTCACATGCCGCAACTGCATGCTCTCCTCGCAACCACAGGGCCCAACTTCGATTCGCGACCCGATTGCTCCACTCATTGCCTCGTTGCCTGTAGAAGCGTGAATGTAGAAAATGAGAAAAAGAAAGCACTAAAACAATAAAATCTACACGAGAATGAAAAGTTCGCAATTCTTCTCACTTAAATAAAGTTCGTTGATGCGTTTTAGAATCAGACAGCGTTAGGGTACGGTAGTCTTTCCATTTCATTGTTTTACTTTGAACTTCTTGAATTTTCTGCATTCTTGTCGATTGTTTAGTTTATTTTGCACTTAATATGTACAGATATGAAGTTTTAAAGTCTGCAGCGGCAAACCCTCGTATTCAGTGCGCCAGAAACGCTCTGTTTACAGATTTTTACTTACAAAGTGCACGACAAAAGTCAAGTCTAGCTTTTCCCTTTTAGCTTCAACAAGATCGAAAATGACACGAGTCGAGTCGATGAAGCCGTTGATGGAAACCAAGATTTCGACAAAGCTTATGAAATTTTGAAAATTGCATTCAAGTAACAACCAATAATTCCAGACAACCGGTGAAATGACTTCGATCACATGTAAGTTTAATGTTTGATATCAGTTTTAAGTCATTTACCTCCTTGACAAGTGGATAACTTGACAATATCAAAGCTTGAGCCATAAAACTGCTTTACTTTGCAGTACAGTAGTGAGGAAACCGGCGCGTGTTTTGAGTTCTTGCAGACGCACAGTCTCTGGCACACTGAAAATCCTTGAGGTTTTGTATCAGCTACAATATTTCAGGATATTGTCTAAGATCCATGTTTTATCGTTGATGGCTCTACCAAGAAGCGGATTTTCTCATTCGTGCTTACTCGAATGGAGATCTCAAAATGCGGTCAGTTTACGCAATGATTGTCTAACAAGAAATTTCAGGGAACTCAAGTAGATCAACAGCACAATGGACTTGACTTTTTTAGTTTGTCAGCTTTGTTTTTTATTTTATCCTTTATCTCTTCCTTACTGCCTCAAAACGATATCGATTTTCCGATTTTAAACGAATTTTGACTTTTGAAATGCGGATTCCTTTACATCCACAAGTCCTTAACTTTTATGCAAGGTTGTTAATTCCCATTGGCTTTTTAATAAAATTTAGAAGTGAATGTACATAATTTTGGTACTTCGTGCCTTCAAGCCTTTTATTTATCTTTTATTCAACAGCTTTCGTTCATAATTCCAATGAAATAATAAAAATGAAACATTTGAAATTTACAAGAAAATAGTCAATAATAGTTCGAATAAAAACAGATCACTAACTGCAATTGAATGCTAACAAAATTTGGAAAACCAAGAAAGAGATGCATGAAGAATGGAGCAAAAGAACAAAAATCTACAACGGAAGCAAATTTTATGCAAAGTTGTCAATTCCCATTGGCTTTTGAATAAAATTTTGAAGTTAATAAACATGACTTTTGACACTTTGTGCCTTAAAACTTTTAGCTTAAAGCTTGCAACGAAATAATAAAACGAAACATTCGAAATTTGCAAACTACAGTCTAAAATAGAGTAAAAACAGATCATTATTAATTGGCATTGAATGCTAAAATAATTTTTGAAAAACGGAAAACAAAGAATAGATAGATGCACGAACAGCGGAGCGAAAGACCAAAACTCTACAACGGAAGCAAATTTTAGATGTATTGGACAGAAGAGGTCTGTAGCATCCGCAGATCCTAAAGGAATTAATAATGTACTAATTTTTAATTGTAATGAATTAAAAAACCTTGGCTTTTGCTTCTTCCGAACATCGACGATCATTTGGTCAACTTCGTTTTGTTTCGCAGTCGCTTCTTGCAGCTAAAAGATAGGTGATATCAAAAGCAACAACATATCAAATCAATTGTACCTAATATATACCCATAACTATGTAACCAACCTAGACTTAAAGTTAAAAGCTCAGAGCTCTCACATTAAAAGTTACCGAATCCTCAAGCGATCGAAACGTTTGATCCAAAACTCCATTGCTCCCAAGCGCGCCGATCTCGCTTTGTTTCGCAATCGCTTCTTCGAACTAAAAGATAAGACTGGTGCAAAAGTCTTTAGAATTTTTTTGTCTTTCTTTCTCTACTTCTCTAGGCTCTCCTACGATCAGCTGGTAAGGGCTTTTGTCTACTTGAACTCTTGATTATTGATCCCTGAAAACACGAAATGAAATACTGCTTAATCCTTTTTTATTTTCGGACTTGAATCGTGAAACTACCGAAAATCTACCCACAAGTCATTTCCGAAATGCCATTCTATTTTATTTTAAAAAACGCAAGTGCCGCCTTTGCTGAAAAGGAAATCAACGATCTTTCGGGGCAAGATCGGTGACTATGGGAACTATCTACAATTGGTATCATCGCTTTTAAAAGAACGACTTCTCTCTTGCAGATCAGTCGAGGTCAGGGCGACCGACGGGTCTTCATAAATCCACTCTTTTGACACTTATACCCGATGACAACAAACAATCAACCCGTGAGTTAGCTGCGCAGAGGCTATCTGTATCAGCCACTTCAATCTCGTGTTATCAACGTCGACCTTTTTCCCCCACCTGATAACAGGCTAACAGGCGGAAAAATGGGTAACCTATGTCAACTTTTGGAGACATAAACAATGGGTTGCTCCAGGCGAAAAATCAAAGCCCGACCCCCAGCCCGAAATTCACCAGATTATGTTATGTGTTTCGTGAGACAGAGAAGGAGTTATTTACTGAAAGTTGCTAGAAGAAGGGACGACTATCAAGGTCTCCCTATACGTTGATCAATTGGATCGAGTCGCTTCTGAAGTGAAAAAAGAGGTCCAACATGGGCAAGGTCATTTTGCAACATGATAACGCACGGCTCCACGTTGCAAACTTGACCAAGGAAAAACTGAAGACTTTAGGCCGGGAAATTCTCCCGCATGCGCCGTACTCGCCTGACTTGGCCCCTAGTGATTTTCATTCAAGGAGATGGCCATTGATTTGGCCGATGAGTACTTTGGAGATGTGGAGGAAGTAGAAAAATGAATCGACTCTTCTCCAAGCGGCAACCCTGTAGCAAGAGAAGGAAATCAACGCTTTGCGCAATAAATGGCAACAACTTATCCTTAATAATGGTGGTTATTTTGAATAAATACATATTTCTTTTCTCGAGAAATTACAGCTCAAACATTTACTTAAGACAATGCACCAACCTATTAGGTGATATTAAAAGCAATAACAATTCTCAATTGAACCTGGTATGTACCTATAACTATGTAACACGCCCAGACATTTAGATCAAAGACATTAAAAGTTACCGAATCCTCAAGCGATCGAAACGTTTGATCCAAAACTCCATTGCTCCAAAACGCGAACAGACCTTGATTTTCCATTCCACCGCGGAGCTTCTCATGCTAAATCAAAGATATATTCGATATTCATAAGTCCCAACAACCTCAGCAGCCTTCCGATAAAGATCCACAAGTTCTTCGAATTCCTGCTGGTCGCGTAATTCCCGGAGAAGGGACTAAACAAAAAATTCAATCAATAAGAAAACGGCGCAAACCTTTTGTTGATCAGCCTTGACACGGTCGTAATCAGCTTGAAGAGCTTCCATTGCGGCCTGTTTATCCTTGAGTTGTCGACAAAGTGCTCCAATCAACTAAAGTTAGTTTTTTAATTTTACAATTTAGTGGTTCATAATCGTAGTTGATTAATCATATATATAAAGAAAATGACAATACCTTTACCTCGATAGTTGTACACAAGGTCCATCCATCCTCGAGATGTCCGAAGTCTTCAGTTTGAACATTAGCATCAGACATTTCCTAAAAGAAATAAGTTAGATCCTGTTTTAAAAAGATTAACAATGCTTTAATGACTTATAAAATCTAAATGTTCTCATAGCAACTTGGTGCCAGGGAACTGGGCCCTGTCTAACTATTACATCTTACATGTTTTGCCATTACATTTGAGTTATTCAAGATTAGTGAGTGAACGGTCACGCCGAACAATCCAGCTTTGATTTCTATGGATCATACCCAACTGCCTTTACACCAACAATTATTCTTAACACTCCCACTTTCTTCTCCACTGGCTCATCCTTCCTAAATGGCTCCGACGAATCGATAAAGGCGTTGTTCACGATATCCGCGAGAAGTTGATGACTTCCCTCCAGAATCTAAATGAAACGAAAGTAGCTTGAAGTCATTTCTTTAAAATATTCTTCATCCAACTATAATTGTTAAATGTTACTTCAACATCCTGTCGTAACTTCTTTTATCAGCCTCCAGGTAATCGTTCTTTTGACGAAGATCTTCGTTTTGTTCCATCAAAGACATGAGCTCATTCTAAAAAGATTTTTTAAAGGTTTTACTATATGCAAAGTTTACCTCAGTCTCGTCCATCATGACTGTGAGATATTGGAACCGTTCTTGTAGTGAGTTGTTTCTCTAAAAAATTTATATTAGTAAGGTTTAAGAATTTTACTATCTAGCTAACAGATTACATCATCAATTCGAATCTTTTAAAATTCCACGGACCGAAAAGATTAAACTTTTGATGAATAGATAGCCAAACTTCGCGAATTAATAATGAAACCTTTGAAGCTGCCAAGCATTTCATTAACTTTGATCACAAACTAACTTTGCAACAACTCATCATAATTTGTTCTGCTTTTGAATCAAGCACCATTGCAAGATACTAGCTAAGGTTTTTAACCAAGAGATATTTGAAAAGCTTCTATAGTATCTAAATTCGGTGCTATGGTAGTTGGGGGGCAATTTTTTTTCCTGTCAAACTGATTAGAGACTGAGTAGCTGATTTTTTGCACCCATAGGTTTTTAACTATACTGAATCAATTGCTGGTGGTTTCGCCCAATATTGTCAAAAATATTGTCAAAATGTCAAAATCTCCAAAAAATATTTTTTCCAATTTGTTTTGCATCAATTTAGGTTAGAAAATGAATATTTAGTGGCTAAAAATAGTTTTGGCTCGAGTTTTGCCCTTGAAAAGTGCCCCAATAATCGATAGCTTGGGTTCCATACAGTGGATTACACTATAGAAGCGTGCACTTTGAAGCCCCGACACTTGGCTTAAAACGAATTTTCGCAAACTCTCATTGTGTTTTTCGGAATCTATGCATAAAACTACCCCTGAAAAAGTGATTTCGAAGAAAAAAAGTGTCTCCCCTAACTAGGCCAGTACCGGGTACGTTTTGGCCACTTCATCACAGAATAAGTATATTAGGTTTTCAATAAGTTTGTTATAAACGTTGTCAAAAGTTTCATCGATCGATTCAGCATAGTCAAAAACCGCTGGGTGCAACCGCTCATTTGGCGTAAAAAATTTTTGCCGCCCTCCCACTACTATAGCCCCTCTAATTTCTCGCAAACAACCAAAAATCACAAACTCACATGCCGCAACTGCACGCTCTCCTCGCAATCACAGGGCGTAACTTCGACTCGCGGCGAGACTGTTCCACTCATTGCTTCGTTGCCTGTAAAAAGTCAATATAAAAGCGTGAAAGTGTAAAATGAGAAAACTAAAACAACAAAACCTACGCGAGAATGAGAAAGTTCGCTATTCTTTTCACTTAAATAAAGCGCGCTGATGCGTTTTAGAAACAGGAAGCGTTAGGGTACGGTAGTCTTTCCATTTTCACTTTAATTTCATTGTTTTACTTCGAAATTCTTGAATTTTCTGCAATTTGGTCGATTGTAAAGTTTATTTTTCAATCTGTACAGATGAATTTTGAAAGTCTACAGCGACAAAGTCTGTAAAGAAATTGCCTAAAACAGGTGTGAAAGTCGAAATGCATAAGTAAAATCAAATTTTCAACAACGAAATGTTCCTATACACAAATTGTTGGGTATTTTTTGATAGATTATCATGTTTGAGTCCTTTGATGAACGTGTGCAGACTCGAGTGTCGATTGCAACGATCCGAATTGCAAACGCAACGAACGGGAACGCAAAAACTCCGAATATTCAGGCGAATGTAGTAAACTTGAATAGATACTTTTTAAACAAACAAATCTGACTAAGCTTTAGATTACTGTACTTTTCAAACTATGATTGTTAGCAAAGTTGAATTTAAACTATAAAAAAGCTTACGGTCGATCATTTGCAGCCGTGATGAGGACACAGAAGCGCCACATCGGATTCGAGAGGAGTTGGGTGTGGCCCTTAAAATCAAGAAAGTAAGAAGAGATCTTTAGCATGATCTGTAAGGATTTGTAAGCCAGACTAGACCAGACTTGTATCAGCTATCAGACACTCGAAATTTCAACAACTTTTCGTTCTCATGTCCTTGAGCCGATTCCTCACTCTTGATCAGACTGAGCTCTTCCTTGGCTGAGGTCCAGTGAAAGGTCTCTAACTGATCGAGTTCTGGGGCCTTATCTTGGCCAAATTTGCAGTAAAGTCAGACCAGAAAAGGTCCAGACTAGAAGCCAGAGTCAGCCAAGATCTGGCCCTGGCCAAGTATGGCATGATCCAAAAAACTAGGTATCTTTGAAACATTGCTGGTACAAATCCCTTTGTTTTCAGCAATTTACTATCAAAATGGTCAAAGACCTTTAAAATTTGATTCAGATCGAAAATCCCAATTCACGTTTTGTACTCGAATTTCTGATCGTTGTTTCCAAAATTTGTACTCGAAACTCAAAACTCTCCCAAAAGCGCTCAGGCTCTCAACATTTGTGGGTCCCAACATCTGTGGGCAATGTTTTTTTGGGAACGCAAATATTCAGGAAAATGTAGTAAACTTGAATGGATACTTTTTAAACAAAGAAATCTGACTAAGCTTTAGATTACTGTACGTTTCAAACTATAATCGTTAGTGAAGTTGAATTTAAACTATAAAAAAGGTTACGGTCGATCATTTGCAGCCGTGATGAGGACACAGAAGCGCCAAATCGGATTCGAGTGGAGTTGGGTGTGGCCCTTAAAATCAAGAAAGTAAGAAGGATTTACAAAAGATCTATAGCACGACTTGTAAGGATTTGTAATCTAGACCTGTGTCAGCTATCAGACACTCGAAATTTCAACAACTTTTCGTTCTCGTGTCCTTGAGCCGATTTCTCACTCTTGGTAAGACTGAACTCTTTCTTGGCTGAGATCCAGTGAAAGGTCTTTAACTCACACTACCTGGTCCCACCTTGACATGGGAAAATTCCAACCCGAACCTAATTCCACCTTCGTTTTCTTGGCTGATTGCTCTGAAATTTTGTCTACAGATAGAAATCGACATTTTCAGCTTGTAGACAAAACTTCAGAGCAATCGGCCAAGAAACGGCCAAGAAGACGAGGATGGAATTAGGTCCGGCTTGGAATTTTCCCATGTCTAGTCCTGCCCATCAAGGGTAGGCTAAAAGAGAGTGCTCGATCACGAAATCTCAGTCCGGACTCATGTAACATCAACACATACGTGCCAATAAAGAATTGCTGTTATTCACTCGGATTTAAGATACACAAGGGTAATGTATCATTTTAAAATCCGATTCCTGTTTTCTGTCTGAACAGGTAAAACGTAGAGTCTGATTGGAACAGCTGGTCTAGGACCTTATCTGGGCCAAATTTACAGTAAACTCAGACCAGACAAGAATGTAATCCAGGTTAGAAGCCAGACCAAGATCTGACCCTGGTCAAGCATGGTTTAATCAGAAAAAAAACTAGATATCTTTGGAACATCGCTGGTACGAATCACCTTGGCTTCAGCAGTTTGCTATCAAAATGGTCAAAGATCTTAAAATTTCATTCCAAAATCCGAATTCACCAATTTTGTACTCGAATTTCTGATCGCTGTTTCCAAAATGAGTACACAAAACTCAAAACTTTCCCAAAAGCGCTCAGGCTCTCAACATTTTCCCATGACTTTTCCATATCCGATCTGTTAAGTTCATAAACTTTTTTGCCAAGAAATTTATTAATAACTTAAATTATTTTTCGGGAGCAATTCAGAAATTGAAATCGTTTTATTTTCATGGAAAATTAATTTCCGGTAAAATGGGGGGTTTGTTGCTACCTTTATAGGTTTTGGACAGGAAAAAGGGGGCCAAGATAATTGATGTTTCGGGATCAAAAAAATGAGGACAAAAAGTTGACTACCAATTTTATAGTTTCAAAAAGAAGTGAATATACATGATTTTTGGCACTGTGTCTAAGCTCCAGCCTTTATTCCGCATTCCAACAAAATGGGAAAACAAAACATTTGAAATTTAGAAGTAAACAGTCTAAGACCGAGTAAAACGGGATAAAAACAGATCATTATTAATTGGCATTGAATGCTAAAATAATTTTTGGAAAACGAGAAACAAAGAATAGACAGATGCACGAACAAGAGAGCAAATTTTAGATGTAGTTGTATTTGTATTTATGTCGATTATAGAGCGCATTTGTGACGACCACCAAGAAGAAGACGATGGACGAGCGAGGCGAAGATGACGGACGAGCAAGGGGAAGAAGACGATGGTCACCAAGAAGCCCACCAGAAGAAGTTTGAAGCGTCCGCGAGTCCTAAAGGAATTGAATTAACAGTGTATTAGTTTTTAATTGCAACGAACTAACAAACCTTGGCCCTTGCTTCTTCAGAACATCGACGATCATTTGGCCGACCCCCTTCTGTTTCGCAATTGTTTCTTTGAGCTAAAAGATAGGTGGTATCGAAAGCACTAACAATTGCCAATTGTACCTAGTATGTAAGCATTCCAATTGTATCTATAGCTATATAATCTAGCCATTTAGCTAAAAACATTTAAACAAGGTAAACAAGCTTCCCGAATCCCCAAGCAATCGAAACAAAATTCAATCAACAAGAAAACGGCGCAAACCTTTTGTTGATCAGCCTTGACACGGTCGTATTTAGCTTGAAGAGTTTCCATTGCGTCCTGCTTATCTTTGAGCTCTCGACAAAGTGCTCTAATCAACTAAAGTTAGTTTTTTTTAATTTTACAATTTAATGGTTCATAATCGCAGTTGACTAATCATATATATAGAAAATGATAATACCGCAAGATCCTCAAGTTCTTCGACTTTTTGCCGGAGAAGAAACTAAAGAAAAAAATTTAATGAATAACAAACCGGCGCAAACTTTTTGGTGATCAGCCTTGACACAGTTGTATTTAGCTTGAAGAGCCTAAAGTATTCCATTCAGGTTCACTTAATCAAATCCATTACCTGCTTAGCCGCCAATTCCATTTCTAAACGTTCAGAAACCATCGAAACCTTTTGTGCAGCTGACTAAGAAAAACTTTTAAAAGCAATACTTTAAGCGTTTACCCCCAGCTCTTCTTCCTTTGCGGCCAGCTCATCCTTGAGTTGTTGACAATGTGCTTCAATCACCTAAAGTTGGTTTTTAATTTTACAGTTTAGTGATTCATAATCGCCGTTGACTAATCATATATAGAGAAAAGTACATTACCCCTACCTCGATAGCTGCACATACAGTGCATCCCTCCTGGAGATGTCTGAAGTCTTCAGTTTGAACATCAGCATCAGACGTCAGATATGCAAATTCTACCCCATTCTCGTCCTTGCCAACGAAATCTGCGAGCCACTGGAGCTGTTCTCGTAGTGAGTTTTTTCTCTAGAAAGTTTTATATTAAATAAGGTTTAAGAATTTTACTATATAACAGATTATATCATCAATTCGAATCTTTTAAAATTCCACGGACCAAAAAGATTAAACTTTTGATGAATAGATAGCCAAAGTCCGTAAACCAAAAATGTAACCTTTGAAGCCGCCAAGCATTTCACCAACTTTGCTCACAAACTAACTTTACAACAACTCGTCATAATTTGTTCTGCTTTTCAATCAAACACCATTGAAGATATTAGCTAAGCTTCTCAACCAAGACATATTAGAAAGCTTCTATAGTACCTCAGGTATCTAATCTTCACAAACGACCAAAAACCACTAACTTACTTGCATGGATAAGTTCGCAACTTTTCGCATCTGTTCGCTCTCCTCGCAACCACAGGAAATAACCACAAAATGTGACTCGATTGCTCCTCTCATTGCTTCGTTGCCTGTAAAAAAGTCAATATAAAAGCGTGAATGTGCAAAATGACAAAACAGAAAGCGCTAAAGCAACAAAATCTACACGAGAATGAAAAGTTCACAATTCTTCTCAGTTAAATAAAGTTCGTTGATGCGTTTTAGAATCAGACAGCGTTGGGGTACGGTAGTTTTTTCATTTCTACTGGAATTTCGTTGTTTTGCTTTGAAATTATTTAATTTTCTACATTTTTGTTGATTTTTAAGTTTATTTTGGTACAGTACGATAGGGTTACGGTACGGTAGTCTTTCCATTTTTCACTGTAATTTCATTGTTTTACTTTGAAATTCCTGAATTTTCTGCATTCTTGTCGATTTTTTAAAGTTTATTTTGCACTCAATCAAGGCCGTTGATACGTTTTAGAATCAGACAGCGTTGGGGTACGGTAGTCTTTCCATTTCCACTGTAACGTCGAGCAATTTCATTGTTTTACTTTGAACTTCTTGAATTTTCTGCATTCTTGCCGATTGTTTAGTTTATTTTGCACTCAATATGTACAGATATGAATTTTTCAAGTCTGCAGCGGCAAACCCTCGTATTCAGTGCGCCAGAAACGCTCTGTTTACAGATTTTTACTTACAAAGTGCACGACAAAAGTCCAGTCTAGCTTTTCCCTTTTAGCTTCAACAAGATCGAAAATGACACGGGTCGAACCGATGGAGCCTTTGATGGAAACAAGATTTTCCACAAAGTTTGTGAAATTTTGAAAATTGCATTCAAGTAACAACCAATAATTCCAGACAATCGCTATCTGAGCCGGTGAAATGACTTCGGCCACATGTAAGTTTAATGTTTGGTATCAGATTTAAATCATTTACTTCTTTGACAAGTGGATAACTTGACAATCACAAATAGATGAGGTGATCGAAGATCGTTAAGGGGTAAGGATGATCACTTGTTACGAGTGGCTCGATGGCCGGGTTCCGACGGACGAGCTCGAGGATTTCACGGGTAACTTTTAAAAGTTCAAGTTGAATTTGCATTCAAATCAAATTTTAAATTTCATTGTCAGTATTCGAAAATATTTCAGCTGGTCTAACTGAGCATTTCGATTTGCGAAAAACCGACAAGAACACGTTGATGGCTATGATTGTTCGCGGCTTTCAAATGGGCTCTTTCTTCTGTGCAAGTATTAATGTGAGTTTCATGCAAAAGTAAAATCGAATAGACTTTGAGCTAGCAACTAGTGAATTACTGTAAGATTCTCTTTTCAGGCCGATCCAAACAGCTTTGAGAACCAGCTGAGTAACGGGTTAATCATGGGACACGCGTACAGCATCACTGCTGTTCTTTTGGATCAGAGAAAAAGTGGATAGATTGGATAACAATAGAGACATTTGAGCCCTATAAAGAATCAGATTTTCTTTTTCTCATTTCTCATTACTCGAATGGAGATCTCAAAATGCGGTCAGTTTACGCAATGATTGTCTAACAACAAGAAAATTCAGGGAACTCAAGTAGATCAACAGCACAATGGACTTGACTTTTTTTAGTTCGTCAGCTTTGTTTTGTTATTTTATCCTTTATCTCTTGCCACTGACTCAAAGCCATGTCGATTTTCCGGCAAGCTTGCCTTCATTTGCGATTTTAAACCAATTTTGGCTTTTGCACGCTTATTCTTTTACATCGATAGGCGGGGTTTTCGGCTGGGTTTGACAATAAATTTTTGGATTGTTCGGATTCGACCCCTTTATCAATACAATTCAACAACCCCACTCCTCGGACAAAAACTCACATCTGTAGATATTGAGTGCAAAATAAAATAAAAAGAATCGACAAGAATGCAGAAAATTCAAGAATTTCAGGGTAAAACAATGAAATTGCTGAACGTTACAGTGGAAATGGGAAAGCTACCGTACCCCAACGCTGCCTGATTCTAAAACGCATCAACACGCCTTATTTAAATGAGAAGAATTGCGGACTTTTCATTCTCGTGTAGATTTTGTTGTTTTAGTACTTTCTGTTTTCTCATTTTGCACATTCACGCTTTTATATTGACTTTTTTACAGGCAACGAAGCAATGAGTGGAACAGTCTCGCCGCGAATCGAAGTTGCGCCCTGGGGTTGCGAGGAGAGCGTTCAGTTGCGGCATGTGAGTTTATGGCTTTTGGTCGTTTTTGGCAAATTAGATACCCTAAGTACTATAGAAGTTTTTCTAATACATCTTGGTTGAAAAGCTTAGCTAATATCTTCAATGGTGCTTTGTTCAAAAGCAGAACAAATTATGACGAGTTGTTGTGAAGTTAGTTTGTGATCAAAGTTACTGAGATGCTTGGCAGTTTAAAAGGTTTCATTATTAGTTTACGAAGTTTGGCTAGTAATCTGTTACAAGTGTTACGTAGGTACATGGTCGAAATTTGGAAAAATTTTTTTAAATTTTGCTTTAATTTCATCAGAAAACAGATCATTAGGTTAAATTATGCCAGAAGAAGTGTTTTTGGTTTCAAAAAATGTTTTGAGAGACCATTTTTTAGACCTCTTCCTTCTGTGTATCCCGCTCATCACGCTGTATAAGCGCGCACTTTGAAGCCCCGACACTTTTTTCCCAAGCATTTTCCTAAGCTCGCGTTGTGTTTTCCGGAATAAACGCATAAAACTACCCCAGAGAAAGGGGTTTTGAAGAAAACAAAGTGCCCCCCCCCCTCCCAACTAGGCCAGTACCGGGTACGTTTTGGCCACTTCATCTCAGAATAAGCACATTATTTGCCCCCCAACTTTATTAGTACTAAATTCTTGAACCTTATTTAATATAAAACTTTCTAGAAAAGCGACTCACAACAAGAACAGCCCCAATGTCTCACAGATTTCGTTGGCAAGGATGAGAATGGGGTAAACTTTGCATATAGTAAAACCTTTAAAAATCTTTTTAGGGTGATCACATGTCTTTGATGGAACAAAACGAAGCTCTTGGTCAAAAGAACGATCACCTGGAGGCTGATAAAGAGAAGTTACGATTAGCTGAAGTAATCTTTAACAATTATAGTTGATTGCAGCATATTTTAAAGAAATGACTGCAAGCTAAGTTTATTTCATTTAGATTCTGAAGGGAAGTCATCAACTTCACACGGATATGATGAACCCCTTGATCGACTCGTCGGAGCCATTTGGGAAGGATGAGCCAACAGGGAAAAAGTGGGAGTGTTGAGAATAATTGTTGGTGTAAAGGGAGTTGGGTATGATCGATAGAAATCAAAGCTGGATTGTTAGGCCTGACCGTTCACTCACTAACCTTGAATTACTCAAATGTAATGGCAAAACATGTAAGATGTAATAGTTAGACAGGGGCCCAGTCCCCTGGTGCCAAGTTGATATGAGAACATATAGGTTTTATAAGTCATGAAAGCATTGTTAAACTTTTTAGAACGGGATGTAACTTATTTCTTTTAGGAAATGTCTGACGCTCAGACTGAAGACTTCGGACATCTCGAGGTTGAACACACTGTATCTAAAACTATCGATCGAGAAAAGGAAAATGGAGTTTTGGAGCCAATGGGTCGATTGTTTGTGGAACTTGGGGTAACTTTTAACGTCTTTGAGCTAAATGCCTAGGTTTGTTACATAGTTATAGGTACATACCAGGTACAATTGACAATTGTTATTGTTTTTGATATCACCTATCTTTTAGCTCGAAGAAGCTATTGCGAAACAAAACGATTTCGACCAAAGGATCGTCAATGTTCTGAAGAAGCAAGAGCCAGGGTTGGTTGATTCATCACAGTTAAAAACGAGTACAATTGTTAAAGCAATTCCTTTAGGGCTGACGGATGCTTCAAATCTCTTCTGGTGGGCTTCTTGGTGATCGTCATGGTCTTCTTCGCCTCGCTCGCTTCCGTTTCCGTCTCCATCGACTCAACCGACCCAAATGCTCTCTATAATCGACAGCAATACGTCTAAAATTTGTTTCCGTTCTAGATTTTTGGTTTTTCGCTGCATATTTTAGCATTCAATGACGATTCGGTTTTTACTCTGTTTTTCTGTTTTACTCGGTTTTAGAATTTGTATCTTTGTAAATTTGAAATGTTTCAAACGTTTCAAGTGTTTCATTGGAATTTTTAATAAAAGTTGGAGCTTAGGCACGAGTGCCAAAAATTATCTCTATTCACTTCAAAATTTTATTAAAAAGCCAATGGATATTGGGTAGGTAGTTTGAAACCTGTCGTTTTGGCACGTTGTTTGAAATGAAATATTTCTTCAATGGACAGCTTCGAATGATACAAGATATTTGCCGTTATTTTGTATGATTGGTGCCCATTTTACTGGTAGAAGTCGAATGCCCGTCTCGTCAAAAATGCCGTTTTGGCGCAAACCAACCCATCAACGATTTGTTTTGGCCTCGTCTTCGGAATCAAAGTGTTTATACGCCAAATCATCGCTCATCGCCCGCAATAAGTAGTAATAGAAGGTGCAATATCAGGGCTGTATGCCGAAGAGGCCATCACCTCCCATCAAGTGAGTTTAGTGTAGAACGAGTTATTTTCAAAACGTGCAGTTATCATGTCATGTCATGTCGAGCAACTAGGCATTGTCCCTGCTGGATGGCCCCTTCCTTTGTCTTCGAAGATTCATCTCCAGAACGGAATTTAACAAAGCAGTTTGCACATGTCCGTAGTGGAGCTGATCCTTCCACAGAAACATTCTCAATATTAGCTGACCACTAGAGGCCACTGTCCTTGTAGAAATTCGTACAACTTAACGTGTCGCAGATCTCCAGATAGTAGATTTTCAATAGTTAGAACAAAGTAAAGTAAAATTCCCAAAAGCCAAATGTCAAAAGTGAAAGTGTATTGTTTTCAAAAGAAAGAGTGAATGTTCACCTATCTATTTTCCATAAAACCATTTTTGCCCTCATTTTTGTTTACATCTATGGAATTTAATTTGAAAAAACGTGCAAAGTCATACCCACTAACCCAATAACTAAAATTCACGTTTATTGCTTCGGTAATGAGATGATGTTTCTGACTTTCAAAAATGGCGACATGCTTTGAGGCTAGTGGAACATTGTAACTCTCAAGCTTCACTGCTGCCGATTTTCTTAAACGATAAGTAATAGCAGCTCTGACTTTTTCTACAATTATGGAAACTTCAGCCTCATCTTTAAAGCCATCATAGTGTGAAACAAATGAGCAAAACAAAGTATTCTAAAGGTAAATAAGAGATCTAAGTTATGATTGCTTGTACCTTGCTAGATTCAAATTAATGGCTGCATTAGTATTTGCTTTAGCACCGTTTGCAACAAAAATTACGTTTTATCACTTAATCTATAGGCGTCTAGTACTTTGCAAAGATCGTCCATAATTCATCGGTATTATTGCCTTTTTCTAAGCATTAGGCAGCATTTCTAAGCGCTACAAAGGCACATTCTGTGATTCGAGCCAAGCTCCGCATCGCTTACTACGCTTTAGTTGATCAATGGAAATATTCGTTTCGGCTAATGCAAATGCTGTCGTTCTTTTTAAATAAAAGAAATCGACAGAATACTTTTCGAACTAAAAATAAAATTTAGACATTTGCGTCTGCGGCGTTTCTTCGTTCATACATGCTCGCTTCAACGATTTTACGATTAGATTTTACGATTACTTTACATTACTTTCAGCCTCTTTCCATGCCTTAGAATCCTTATCTTGATTTGAGTATTTGCAATAATAAAGAAAAAAGAAAACTACTCTCGAATGGTTTCTCATTGAAGTCGTTGCCGTTAGAGTAAAGAGGTGTGCATTCTTTTGCACATAGATCACATTTGGCAATAAATTTGTCTTTTTTTCTGTGCTTGATTATGAGTTTACCATCGCAGAGATGGAAAACTTGGTGGGAGTTCTACAGGGAGTTCTACAGGGAGTACTGGGAGTTCTACTTGGAGTTCCTGGGTCCTAAAAAAAGTGATCAGTAAAAGTCTACTTTCAATAAAATTTTCCCCGTATTCATTGAGCCGTTACTCATTTTCTATATATGCTATGCTTTTCGAGATTATCTAAAGATTAATATCAAATCCTGTTCGCAAAAAAATAGAGAGAAAAAAGCGATAGTTACACTTCGTTTTGACTTTTGAAAATGAAAATAACTTTCTACTTTACGATTGGATTACGTTGGATTACGGTAGTTTAGCAATTTTTAGAAAACATGATTTGAGAGAAGCACACTCTACTTTTGAAAGTGCACGTTTGGAATTTGGATTCAAAATCAATTTTGGTTTCATGGTTAGATTAGTATCCGAAAATACTTCTGGTCTAACTGAGCATTTCGATTTGCGAAAAACCGACAAGAACACGTTGATGGCTATGATTGTTCGCGGCTTTCAAATGGGCTCTTTCTTCTGTGCAAGTATTGATGTGAGTTTGATGCAAAAGTAAAATCGAATAGACTTTGAGCTAGCAAATAGTGAATTACTGAATTAACAAATAGTAAGATTCTCTTTTCAGGCCGATCCAAACAGCCTTGAGAACCAGCTGAGAAACGGGTTAATCATGGGACACGCGTACAGCATCACTGCTGTTCGATTCCAATTCATTTCCAGGAATGAACAGCGTATGGTCGTACAACAATTCTTCGTGAAATTCGGTGAACTAAACGGAGAAGCCGAAGCTACAAGTGGCTTTTAATGCGGATGGGGAGTTTTGGTGAGCGACCTATCGAATAGGAATTCATTCTTTTAGCCACCTTCCCGAAGAATCCACAATTCCAATTGTCGCTCACGAACGCAAAGAACTGGGGTGAAGGCGATGGAAATTGCACGGTAAGCTGGCCCGCAAATTTAAAACAATCTTTCTTTCGGATCTCTTTCCATGATTTCATCACCATATATGATTATTCAACATTTCAAAGAAATCATAAAACAAAAAATTTGAAATTAGTAACATGACAGTCTAAGACCGAGTAAAAATAGGTCATTTAATTGGCATTAAATGCTAAAACAAATTCGTAACATAAAAACAAATAAATGGAGCGAAAGACCAAAAATCTATAACGGAAGCAAATTTTAGATGTAGTGATGTCGATCATAAAGCGCATTTGGGTCGGTTGAGTCGATGGAGATGGAAACGAGCGAGACGAGGAAGACGATGGTGACGGTCACCAAGAAGCCCACCAGAAGAGGCTTGAAGCATCCGCTAGTGCTAAAGAAATTGTATTAACAATATTCTCGTTTTTAATTGTGATGAATTAACAACCCTGGTTTTTGCTTCGTCTGAACATTAACGATCATTTGGCCAACCTCGTTTTGTTTCCCAATCGCTTCTGAGAGCTAAAACAAAGGTGATATCGAAAGCAATAACAATTGTCAATTGTACCCCATAACTATGTAACAAATATCAAACATTCAGCTTAAAAACATTAGTTACCGAATGCGCAAGCGATGAACACGTTTGATCCGAAACTGCATTAGTCCCAAACGTGACCAGCCTTTGATGTTTCATTTCATCGCGGAGCTTCTCATTTTGCTAAATGAAAGAAATATCGATATCCATAAGTATCAACAACCTCAACAGCTTTTCGACAAAGATCCAGAAGTTCTTCGAATTCTTGCTGGTCGCGTTCTTGCCGGAGAAGGAACTAAACCAAAAATTTAATCAATAAGAAAACGGCGCAAACCTTTTGTTGATCAGCCTTGACACGGTCTTGATCAGCCTTGACACGGTCGTAATCAGCTTGAAGAGCCTGAAGTCTTCCATTGAGGTTCACTTATTCAAGTCCATTACCTGCTTAGCCGCCAATTCTATTTCTAAGCGTTCAAAAACCCTCGCCGTTTTTTGTGTAGTTGACTAAAAGAAAAACTTTTAAAAGCAATACTTAAAGCGTTTACCCCCAGCTCTTTTTCCATTGTGGCCTGCTCATCCAGGAGTTGTTGACAATGTGCTTCAAACACCTAAAGTGGGTTTTTAATTTTACAGTTTAGTGATTCATAATCGCCGTTGATATATAGAGAAAATGAAAATACCTGCTTAGCCGCCAATTCTATTTCTAACCGTTCAACAACCATCGCAATCTTTTGTGCAGCTGACTAAAAGAAAAACTTTTAAAAGCAATACTTAAAGCGTTTACCCAAAGGTCTTTTTCCATTGCGACCTGTTTATTCTTGACTTCTTGATAAAGTGCTTCAATCATCTAAAGTTGGTTTTTTTTAATTTTACAGTTTAGTGATTCATAATCGTATGATATATAGAGAAAATGACAATACCTTTACCTTGATAGTTGTACACACAGCGTGTCCATCCTGGAGATGTCTGAAGTCTTCAGTTTGAACTTCAGCGTCAGACATATCCTAAAAGAAATAAGTTACATCCGTTTTAAAAAGTTTAACGATGCTTTAATGACTTATAAAATCTAAATGTTCTCATATCAACTTGGTGCAAGGGGACTTGGGCCCTGTCTAACTATGATTTCTTACATGTTTTGCCCAAAAAGCATTGCGAATCACTCCCACTTTCTTCTCGGTTGGCTCATCCTTCCCAAATGGCTCCGACGAGTAGATCAAGGGGTTCTTCATATCCGTGTGAAGTTGATGAGTTCCCTTCAGAATCTAAATGAAACAAACTTGCAGTCCTTTCTTTAAAATATTCTCAGTTGAACTATAAATGCTAAAGATTACTTCAACATCCTGTCGTAACTTCTTGTTGTCAGCATCCAGATGATAATTCTTTTGACGAAGATCTTCGTTTTGTTCCATCAAAGACACGTGATCACCCTAAAAAAGATTTTTAAAGGTTTTACTATGTGCAAAGTTTACCTCAGTCTCATCCTTGCCAACGACATCCGTGAGATATTGGAGCTGTTCTTGTAGTGAGTTGTTTCTCTAAAAAGTTTTAGCTTAAATAATACTTTTGATACTTTTTGGGTTGGGGGACCCATATTTTTGATTTCTTCACATTTCAGAGTAATCTAGGGCACTGTGCACCAATTTGACAGTTATACCATAGATTTTCAACTGAAAAACCGACATTTCGACACGTTGAAAATTAAACTTCTATTTTTCTAAGCCACGGTTCAGCACACCCCGAGTCCTGACGGGGCACGGGCTATAGCAAGATTCACCCAGCTCCAGCCTTCCTTGCACCCGGAGACCTGATCGGGGACAGGCTATAGTTTTCCTTGCTGATTCACCAGCTACGTAACGACTCACCTAAACCGAAAAGTAAAGAAATCAAAAATATAGATCCCCAACCCCAATTGCTAGATAGAATTTTACTATCTATGTAACAGATTACATCGTCAACACGAATATTTCTAAATTCTACGGATCGAAAAGGTCAAACATTTGATGATTAGACAGCCAAACTTGGCAAACTAACAATGAAACCTTTGAAGCCGCCAAGCATTTAAGTTGATCAAAAACTAACTTTGCAACAACTCGTCATAATTTGTTCTGCTTTTGAAGCAAGCACCATTGCAAGATATTAGCTAAGCTTTTCAACCAAGACATATTATAAAAACTTCTATAGTACTTAGGGTGTCTAATTTGCCAGAAACGACCAAAAACCATAAACTCACATGCCGCAACTGCATGCTCTCCTCGCAACCACAGGGCCCAACTTCGATTCGCGACCCGATTGCTCCACTCATTGCCTCGTTGCCTGTAAATATAAAAGCGTGAATGTAACAAATGAGAAATCAGAAAGCACTAACACAACAAAATCTACACGAGAATGGAAAAGTTGGCAATTCTTCTCATTTAAATGAAGGCCGTTGATGCGTTTTAGAAGCAGACAGCGTTAGGGTACGGTAGTCTTTCCATTTCCACGTAACATGTAGCAAATTTTCAACAAAGAAATCTTCCTACCGTAATACCCAGGTCAATGTGTTGCACACACTTCGATGGAGTGAAGTAGCAATTGTGAAGCGTTCTCGATCTTGCATTCAAACGTATCTTCATATCCGGTCGACCTACAATGCTAAACAGGAAGAAAAGAAGGAAGAAAGTCGAAGCTCTCCGAAAGGAAGAAGGAAGAAAGTCGAAGCTCTCCGAAAGGAAGAAGGAAGAAAGTCGAAGCTCTCCGAAAGGAAGAAGGAAGAAAGTCGAAGCTCTCCGAAAGGAAGAAGGAAGAAAGTCGAAGCTCTCCGAAAGGAAGAAGGAAGAAAGTCGAAGCTCTCCGAAAGGAAGAAGGAAGAAAGTCGAAGCTCTCCGAAAGGAAGAAGGAAGTCGAAGCTCTCCGAAATCCACAAAGTCTATTAGAATTCTTCAAAGGCAATTCTTGTAAAATCGGCTTCATTTTTGGCTTTGTGAAAATTGTTTTCTTCGAACGATGAGCCAACAACAGCTAGGAGGGCAGGGGAAAATTGAAAATTGTTGAGATAGATGAATTTTAAAGCAAAACAAAATATAATAGAGGACGAATGTTGAAGCGGCAATACCAGTGAGTGTTTGGGATAAATGAATAATTGAAAGAGGAAAACAAAAAGACCGAATTTTTTTTTGCCGTGACGCTGCTAGTTTGCTTCCTTTGATGCGGAACTCAAGGTCTTTAGGCCAATTCCGGTGTTGATGATTCTTCTTTTTGTCGCTGTTAGTTTCAATTTTAAATTTAAGTAAATAAAAGAATAAAATAGGTAAATAAAAAAAAACAAAACATAGTGAATACACTTTCATTTACGTTACTTTGTGAATCCTAAAGATCGTTCGGTCCATACGCACGGTGTGGAAGCTGTCTGTGGAGCTTTGAAAGCATCCGTCAAGCACCTGCATGAAGCTACTCAAGACAGCCTTCGATCTTACATTTATAGACGTGTGCACTTATCAGATTGCCGTTTTTCAAAGTCTTTTGAACGAGATTAGTCTTGTTTTCCCGTTGTTTAGTAGCCAAGTTTCTCTGAGGTGTTCAGCCGTTACTATGTGTTGTTGATGGTTCTTCTTTGATCACTTTAACAGATTCATGATCAAAAAACCTTTTAGAAACTCAAAATACTTTTTAAAAAACTATAAACATCTTGAACTTTTCAAAAACTTGTTAATTCCAAAAACCTCAGACTCGAGCCAGATTTTCTCATTCGTGCTTACTCGAAAGGAGATCTCCAAATGCGGGCAGTTTACACATGTTCAATGATTGTCCAACAAAAAGACAGTTGAGGGAACTCAAGTAGATCAACAGCACAATAGACTTGACTTTTTTCAGTTTGTCAGCTTTGTTTTGTAATTTTATCCTTTATCTCTTCCCACTGCCCCAAAAAGATATCGATTTTCCGACAAGCTTGCCTCTATTTCCGGTTTTAAACGAATTGTGATTCTTGAAATGCGTATTCTTTTACATCGATAAGTCTTATACTTTTATGCATCAAAGTTATCAATTTCCATTTGCTTTTTAATAAAATTTTGAAGTGAGTATACATTTTTGGCACTTTGTGCCTTAATGCGGTCGAAAACGGAGTAAAACAGGCATTGAATGCTAAAATAATTTTTGGAAAACGGAAAACAAAGAATGGATAGATCGAGATATATGCACGAACGATGGAGCCAAAGACCAAAAATCTAGAACGGAAGGAAATTTTAGGCGTAGTGATGTCGATCATAAAGCGCATTTGGGTCGGTTAAATCGATGGAGACGGAAACGGAAGCGAGCGTGGCGAAGAAGACTATGACGATTACCAAGAAGCCCACCAGAAGAGGCTTGAAGCATCCGGAAGTCCTAAAGGAATTGCTTTAACAATTGTACTCGTTTTTAACTGTGATGAATCAACCAACCCTGGCCCTTGCTTCTTCAGAACATTGACGATCCTTTGGTCGAAATCGTTTTGTTTCGCAATAGCTTCTTCGAGCTAAAAGATAGGTGATATCAAAAACAATAACAATTGTCAATTGTACCTAGTATGTACCTATAACTATGTACCAAACCTCGACATTTAGCTCAAAGATATTAAAAATTACCGAATCGAAATCCGATCGAAACGCTTGATCCAAAGCTCCACTGCTCCCTAACGTGACCAGCCCTTGATTTTCCATTTCATCGCGAAGCTTCTCATTTTGCTAAATGAAAGATATATCGATATGCATAAGTATCAAAAACCTCAACAGCTTTTCGATAAAGATCCACAAGTTCTTCGAATTCGAGAAGGAACTAAACAAAAAATTGATGCTTGTGGAGTATCGCTGGGGTAATTTCATTATAGCTGAGGAAGATTACTATCAGATGTGTAAGAATATTCAGCAAACAAATTGAATACGTTGCTTTTAAATTTGTAGTGGCTGTTTGTCGCATTCTTTCCGGTCCTTATTAATTACTTTTTGTTGCGCTGTTTGTTACGTTTTATTACGTTATTTATGACTTTTCACTAATTTTTTTTCTTTTAGGCTCGGAAGAATGTCGAATTCAACAGCACGACCTTGTTACGCTTTCCTGATATCTGTGAACTGAATGAAAGAGGAATGATCAACTTTTCCCTTGAGAAAAACATCATTCAAAAGATGATTTGTGGATGTGGACACTATGGGAATTCGAGCACAAGGTGGGAGTGTGATCACTGTATTTACGCTTGAGAATCTTTTGCTTTGCTGGTACCGGATAGAACAGCTAAGACACTTTTGGCTGCAATTAGGCAGCATATCAAACCAGGAACTGTCTAGTTTCCGATGGGTGGAGAGCTTCTCGACAACTTGCAAACGACCCGGATTATTCATGGTCGTGAGTTAATCACAGCACGAATTTTGTCGCGCCTGATGCAACGATTCACACGCAAACAATTGAACGTTTTTGGATATGAATACGCAAACAAGGATATGAATCGAAAGGGAAACGGCATTCATGACCATATGATGCAATCGTCTGTTGCCAAGGGACTTTGGAAGCTTTGTGTTCTAGCTGGCGTCGCACCATTCGGCCAGCTTCTCGTTGATAGTGTCAAGTTCTGGGGTCAAAAAAGAAGCTCTTGACTTTTATTCATGAAATTCAGTCTAATTTTTTTGTGTAATTTTGTTTGTTTTTTGTTGTTTTAAAATGATTAATTTGATAAATTTAGGTTCACACGTCGGCAAGGATGCCTAAAGAAAAAACGATGAGCAAACAACAAGAGGTATTTTACCAGTGTTTACCGCATAGATAATAGTTTTTTACCCCCAGTGGTCATGCAATTATCCCAGCGATACTCCATAAGAAAAAAAAATTTTGTCAATAAGAAAACGGCGCAAACCTGTTCTTGATCAGCCTTGACACGGTCGTAATCAGCTTGAAGAGCCTAAAGTATTCCATTGAGGTTCACTTATTCAAGTCCATTACCTGTTTAGCCTCCAATTCTATTTCTAACCGTTCAACAAACATCGCAATCTTTCGTGTAGCTGACTGAAAAACTTTTAAAAGCAATACCGAAAGCGTTTACCCCCAGCTCTTTTTCCATTCCGGCCCGCTCATCCAGGAGTTGTTGACAATGTGCTTCAATCGCCTAAAGTTTGTTTTTAATTTTACAGTTTAGTGATTCATAATCGCCGTTGATATATAGAGAAAATGAAAATACCTGCTTAGCCGCCAATTCCATTTCTAAACGTTCAACAAACATCGCAATCTTTTGTGCAGCTGACTAAAAGAAAAACTTTTAAAAGCAATACTTAAAGCGTTTACCCCCAGCTCTTTTTCCATTGCGGTCTGCTCATCCAGGAGTTGTTGACAATGTGCTCCAATCGCCTAAAGTTGGTTTTTAATTTTACCGTTTAGTGATTCATAATCGTATGATATATAGAGAAAATGAAAATACCTTTACCTCAATGGTTGTACACACAGTGCATCCATCCTCGAGATGTCCGAAGTCTTCAGTTTGAACGTCAGCACCAGACATTTCCTAAAAGAAATAAGTTACATCCCGTTCTAAAAAGTTTAACAATGCTTTTACGACTTATAAACCCTATATGTTCTCATATCAACTTGGCGCAAGGGGACTGGGCCTGTCTAACCCATACATCTTACATGTCTTGCTATTACATTTGAGTTATTCAAGATTAGCGAGTGAACGGTCACGTTTAAAAATCCAGCTTTAATTTCTATCGATCATACCTAACTCCCTTTACACCAACAATTATTCTCAACACTCTCACTTTTTTCCCTGTTGGCTCATCCTTCCCAAATAGCTCCGAGGAATAGATCAAGGCGTTGTTCATGACATCGGCGTGAAGTTGATGACCTCCCTTCAGAATCTAAATGAAACAAACTTAGCTTGCAGTCCTTTCTTTACAATATTCTCCGTTGAACCATAAATGTTAAAGATTACTTCAACGTCCCGTCGTAACTTCTTGTTATCAGCCTCCAAATGATCATTCTTTTGACGAAGATCTTCGTTTCGGGTGCCAACGACATCTGTGAGATATTGGAGCTGTTCTTGTAGTGAGTTGTTTCTCTAAAAAGTTTTATATTAAAAAGCTTAAGAATTTTACTATCTATCTAACAGATGACATCATCAATTAGCTAAGCTTTTCAACCAAGACATTAGAATATTATATTAGACAAGCTTCTATAGTACTTCGGGTATCTAATTTGCCAAAAACGACCAAAAATCACAAACTTACATGTCGCAACTGCACGCTCTCCTCGCAACCACAGGGCGCAACTTCGATTCGCGACTCGATTGCTCCACTCATTGCCTCGTTGCCTGTAAATATAAAAGCGTTAATGTACCAAAATGACAAAGCAGAAAGCGCGGTACTAAGGCAGTTGGGGAAGAGGACTCAAAATTTTCTTAAATGTAGTTTTTCTAGGGCAATTGATGGCGCTATTCACGAAAAAAAAATATTTTAAAGTTATGTTTTCAATTAAAAACATGCATTTTCCTAAATATTAAGTTCACTTCCCCACTCCACGTACTTTTACATAGTCGCCAGCGCCAAAGTCAAAGCCTATTTACTTATGCTTTGGCTCTGTACCTGTACCTCTACCGCGCCGAAGGCGCCCTTGTGACATGACTGCAGCATTTACTTTATTTGCTTCTATTTACTTAATCTGTGTCGCATTTGCGCCGTCTGCTAGAAGCCTGAAGGTAGCGGGCTTTGTGTGAAGCCTAACGGCCAACATCGATCGGCGCGACCTACACACAAAGGCCGCTATCTTCCGGCTTTAGCGACCATCGCGTTCTGAGGTGCTGCAGTCACACGAGAGCCTTCGGCACGGTAGAGGTGCGAAGCCAAAGCCTAGGTAAATATATATGGCGCCTACGTAAAAGTAAATGAAAAAAGAATAGCTTAAAAATGTTTTTTCATGAACAGCGTCATCAATTACCCTAGAAAAACTAAATTTGAGAAAATTTTAGGTGCCCCGCCAACTGCCTTAGTACCGAAAGCGGTAAAACAACAAAATCTACACGAGAATGAAAAAGTTGGCGATTCGGGAGTGGGACAAATGCGACCTTTTTTTGTCCCACTCCCGGCAATTCTTCTCATATAAATGAAGGCCGTTGATGCGTTTTAGAATCAGACAGCGTTGGGGTACGGTAGTATTTCTATTTCCACTGTAACGTTGAGCAATTTCATTATTTTTTTCGCACAAGACAGACTGTTGAGTTATTTCAATGGTTTTGTGTACATTTCATCCCCAAATCACAACAAATGCATATTTTTCAGCAAAAATTTATAATTTCTTCAGTTTTTTTGCTATAATTACTTTTTATGACAATAGGAACGTCCTTTTATCGCGTCCCCGATGTTTTTTTTGGTATAATTACTTTTTATAACAATAGGAACGTCCTTTTATCGCTTCCCCGATGTTTTTATCTTGTGTAACTGCATAAGGTTACTTTTTATGACAATAGGCGCGTCCTGTTATCGCTTCCCCGATGTTTTTATCTTGTGTAACTGCATAAGGTTACTTTTTATGACAATAGGAACGTCCTGTTATCGCTTCACCGATGTTTTTATCTTGTGTAACTGCATAAGGTTTATTCTAACAAATATAATGCAAGTAAAAACAGAAAGAATTACCGTAAATACCCTATTTGCATGCCGTTCTATTTTTTTCCTCCCCCTCTATCCTGCCATTCTATTAGAGCGTACCATTCAATTCTTACCGATATTCCAAGTTGCCAAAGCCGAATTCGTTCAGATAGTTTTTTTTTTTGACAAAATCAAACTTTTCTTAAAATTTTATTCAATTTGTAACAACAAGCGATAACAAAGAAAATGAACAATTCAACTATCGCAATCAATAGAAACATCAGAATCAATGAATTCATCATTTACTTCTTGATCATTGCTTCGTCGGTGTTCTTGAAATCCGTTTATGCGAGCGGCTCAAGATCTTCGATTTCCTTCTCCATCCGAGCATCTATAACAAACAGAAAATCAGATAATTAAATCGATAAGGTAAACATGTAAACCTGAAGGAATCGATCCAAATGACTTGAAACAGTGGATCAGGTGGTCATCATCTCCATTTTCTGCAATTCTGATCCCGCATCACTTCAAAGAATTTCGAATCATCTCTTCGGAGAGTACTTTGAGGATCTTGACTCATTTTGAGTTCAGATCCTCAAAGTACCCTATAGACCTGGACAATCCATCTCAAGTATGTTTCCATTGAGGGCGGCTTTGGACGTAAGATTGGACGCAGCTCCGAGGAACCTTAAAATCTTGCATCTTGATCGAAACATCTTTGGCCATCTTTTCAGCAGCTAGTTTCGTCTTCATATCGTTGGCTTTTCTCTTTTTCTTTGTAGGTGGCTCATCTGCTTCACATGAAGATCCCTCGGGTTCAGCGTTGGCCGAGCTTTCGTTGGCATCTTGCTCGGTGAGCTCATCACACATTTTCCTGAAGCATTCCTCGTTTCCCCCATAGTTTCGTCGAGCCCGAAATTCCTCGATTCCATCAAACACATCAAACATCAAAAACGAGTTCTATATCTATATCTAAAAAAATTTAATACTTATAATAATATAATAAAAAGGAAAAAATAAAAACTATAAAAATTTATGATAAAAAGATGTTAGATGCAAGTAATTTTTAAGAAAAAAATAAAGAAATATTACATTTAAATTGTACAATTGTACGCAATTGTACAATTGCGGAGGGGTGCCGTTTAATCACAGTATTTACGGTAACTTTAACAATAAAAAAATCAGATCCTTAGACGTAACTAATAGAGCCAAACTGTTCAAATCAACATTAGATTTGAGATAACTTTGAGAACCAAAGCAGTTTGGAGCTTCGAAGCCATTGTTGACCAACCTTCAACAAACACAGCGATAGACTGAACTCTTTCTTGGTTGAGCTCCAGTGAAAGGTTTCTAGCTCACACTCTTTCTTTATCTAGTCCCACCCATCAAGGGTAGGCTAAAAGAGAGTGCTCGATCATGAAATCTCAATCCGGACTCATGTAAGATCAAGATGATCAATGAAGAATTGATCCTATTCACTTGGATTTAAGATACACAAGGGTAATGTATCATTTTAAATCCGATATCTATTTTCTGAACAGGTAAATCGTAGAGCCTGATTGGAACAGTTGATCGCTGCTCTCAAAATGTGTACTAAGCTTTCTTTTTTTTGGGAAGCTTTTTTCAGAAGCTTTTTTTTTCAGAAGCTTTTTTTTGGAAAACAATTCGGAAATTGAAATCGTTTCGTTTTCATGGGAAATTAATTTCCGGTGAAATGGGGATTCGTATACTTTAAGAGGTTTTGGATAGGAAAAAAATGGGGGAGATGATTGATGTTTTGGGAACAAAAAAAAAAAGTGAGAACAAAAAGTTGACTACCAATTTTATCGTTTCAAAAAAAGAACTTTTATCGTATTAATGAGTCAAAAATCTAGGATTACCCTAAAAAGAGTTTTCTCATTTTTCTCTTTTCATTCTACTCGATACGAATCACCGGCCTTAAAAAAGTTTATTATTTAATTCGAAAGGATCAGGTGAAATCTGATGATATAAATGGAAAAGGGAAAAAAAAGACAGAAAACATTTGTTTTTTTTTGTTATAATTTGTTTGGCACCGCTTGCGAGGATCAATCACTTTTTTAGTTGATAAAAAGTAGGGATTTTGCCTATGCTTATAGTTCTCTCTGGAATCAAAGATTCAAAGGATAAAGAGAAAATGAAAATTGAAGGGGAAGAAGAGATTAAAGAGCACAAAAGTGTAGAAACTTTTGCTTTGTTTTGGAGTAGAATGTTGATTTCTTTAGTTTCCTAAACCGTGTCTCCTTTCGCTTTCTACCGTAATCTTGTCTCGATAGTCTTCTCGGCGATCAAAGATTCAAAGGGTAAAGAGAAAACGGAAGTTACCCATCTTCTTTGAAATTCCCCACGAAACTAGAAGATATTCAGCTGAGTGGGCAAGGAGTAAGTGCTTGTCGAGAAAGTGTATGCAAAGTGGACTTTAAGAATTCCTCATTCGAGCAGTTGGAAGTGTGCAACTTGTCGGCCGATGTTAGTTTTTTGAGTTAGCAATTGATCAATTATTAAAACACATCAATGAGCTTACTGTACTTGATTCAAGTTATCAACTTTGTATCAAAAGTTTTTAGGTTGAAGACGAGATCGAGCGAATGACGGGAGTGGTGCGCGATGATGGGAAAGAGACTGGATCGTGGGTGTTTGCATGGGACAAAAAGACAAAAACAAACAAAAACAAACAAAAACAAACTTCCCTAATACTTTCAAATCTTTAAACCCTTCGTCACCATATCTTAACTCGTCACTTTCCAGCTGGCAAGAGGATCAATGTGGTGGCTCGTGGAGCAGTCAAGCGAACACCGCTGGGGGATGTATCAATTATATTTGTGAGTTGAAAAAGAAAGTTATCTAATTTTATTGGCTAAAGGCTCTACAGTGGCCTATGCAAAAGGAATTCTTTCTTTTAGCCACTTTCCCGAAGAATCCACAATTCCAATTGTCGCTCACGAACGCAAAGAACGGGGTCGAAGGCGAAGTCGAAAAAGCTGGCACGTTTAAAATGGATTAGAATTGTTCACCGCTCTCTAGGTGACCGTTCGTTTCCGTGGTCCGCCCGGTGAATACGTTGTCGTTCCCTCAACATTTGAGCCCTACCAAGAAGCGGATTTTCTCATTCGTGCTTACTCGAATGGAGATCTCAAAATGCGGTCAGTTTACGCAATGATTGTCTAACAAGAAATTTCAGGGAACTCAAGTAGATCAACAGCACAATGGAATTGACTTATTTTTGAGTTTATCAGCTTTTTTTGTAATTTTATCCTTTATCTCTTCCCACTGCCCCAAAACGATATCGATTTTCCGACAAGCTTGCCTCTATTTGCGTTTTTAACGAATTTTGACCTCTGAAACGCGTTTTCTTTTACATCCACAAGTCCTTAACTTTTATGCAAAGTTGTCAATTCCCATTGGCTTTTTAATAACATTTTGAAGTCAATGTACATAATTTTTGGCACTTTGTGCCTTAAAGCTTTCAACTAAATAATAAAAAGAAACATTCGAAATTTGCAAGATGACAGTCTAAAACCGAGTAAAACCAAATAAAAATAGATCACTAATTGGCATTGAATGCTAAAATAATTTTGGAAAAAGAAAAACAAAGAATAGAGATAGAGATATATGCACAAACAATGAAGGGGAAGACCAAAAATCTACAACGAAAGCAATCTTTCAATGTTTTGCTGTCGATCATAGAGCGCATTTGTGACATTCACCAAGAAGAAGACGATGGTGACGAGCGAGGCGAAGAAGACGATGGTGACGGTCATCATGAAGCCCACCAGAAGAGGTTTGAAGCATCCGCAAGTCCTAAAAGAATTGTATTAATAATGTACTGGTTTTTAATTGTAATGAATTAACCAACCTTGAATCTTGCTTCGTCTGAGCACTCACGATCATTTGACCAATCTCGTTTTGTTTCCCAATCAATTGCCAATTGTACTTTCCCTCGTTTTGTTTCCCAATCGTTTTGTTTCCTTCTGAGAGCTAAAAGATAGGTGATATCGAAAACAATAACAATTGCCAATTGTACTTAGTATAGTATAGTATGTACCTGTTTCTGTTCGTCTTGCATGCCGAACACGGCGATAGCGCTTTGGACGTTGGCGTTCTTCTAAAACAAACCTGACGAAATGCTCCAATTATTAAGACCAAAGTACTTTTTACGTAAGGGAGATCATACCTGCGCGGCGGTGCCAATGTTTGTCTTGTCGTTGCGTCCACTCGTTTCAGCTAGATTCAGAAGGTTCATAACGGTCAAGCTCCCATCCTCCTCGGCGATACCTAAATGACAAAAACATAACATAAATAAGAACCAACTCACCATAATAAGTGAGCTGATTGGCAGTCGTGTTCAAAAATTCTCCGATGATCAGTCCGTCAGTATCGCCTCCTTTTTCGATCATTTTGATTTGAGCTTGCGTATAGCTCATTGATCCAAAAAGAGTGCCTTAACACGTTTTATGTTAATTGGATTAATAAAATAACTCACAATATTCCTGAAGTTGTGGGTCGGGCAGCCATCCATGAACAAGATTGAGGCCCACCAATTCGAGCCATGACAAAGCTGGTGTGAATTCGAAATCCTAAAATTTCATGTCAACGAATTAAGCTATTAACTTACATGTGGACTGGGAAAATCCACGTTAATTATCAAGCCTTCGTTAAGAGTCGGAATCAAATTGATCACATCAGTCAACGCCTAAAATATACCATAATTTGTTTTAAACTCAAAACCCCCTACCTTGTTATAATTGCCTTCTTCATCAACTGCCTGTTTGATTCGACCTAAACGCTCGTTGTTTTACATAATCGGCTCACAAATTACCTTTAAGAGCCAAAGCATTGACAATCGCAAGAAGTGGGCACGCACCATTCACCTTTTGCAGCACAATTCTTAATGGAATCTCGCCAAATGAGATTTTTTTAGTCTAAACAAATTTTTATTCCATTGAAACTACAAGAGCGCCACCTCAAAATGCATGTGCTCCGCGCCCTCATTTGAAGTCATGCTTGGAGTTCCAAAAGATGCTTCGGCCATTAATCTAAAACAGTGGAAATGTGCAAAAGTTATTTTAGCAAATACTTTGTTAAATCATCGATTTCTTCCTTAGAAGCAGTAATCGTATCCACATCTTGACCAGCTCTCGGCTTCTAAAATTTCGACTTTAGAGTACAAGGTATTGCAATTAAAACCGTTTTACAAGCATTCAGCTCGTTCTCAGCTACAGATGATTGCGTCACATCCAGGGACTCGTCTCGCAAAGTAGCCTTGGCCGCATCGTTGAGAATTGCCGTATTGACAGAGTGGTTCGAGACAGCTTTCTCAAAACTTTGATCGAGCTCCCTACAGTTGATAATAATTGGTGACAACAATTTAAGAATACTAACGGATCTCCAATCTCTTCGTGATCTCCATCATTAATCTTTGCTGGGTTCAGGCGATTCACGTCGCCGCTGAAGACCTCATCCTCCTGTTCCTGTTCGTCTTGGGTTTCGTTAAGGTTTTGGACGTTGGCGTTCTTCTTTTTGTTCTTCTAAAACAAAGCTAATTAAATATCGTTAAATAGCTGACCTCAGGGCGCTCTGGCCAAAAGTGTTTGCCAGCATTATTTATATCGATAAGATGCCATGCAGCAACCAGAAGCTCGAATTCGCCGGTACCGTCGCCAATTTGAACTGCATGTGTAGGCCAACTAGAAATAATGTCAAAGAGTCACGTTTAGGCAAAAACAAACATTCCGGTTTCGCTAGCAAAGTGGTCAATTAATGGCTCTGAAAGACCGGCGTTCACCAGGCTGAGAGTCACTTTGGAGGGGCGACCGTACATGCTGACCTCCTCAATGATAACGATGAGAGCGAATCTCATCCAATCGTAGGAGCTGTCCCACCTAAAATCAGTTTAAGGTTCGTTTTTCACCGCCAGATTTACCTGATCAGGTCGTAGATTCTCGGAATTGCCAGAATTGCTTTAACACTAGAGACCATGGGGTCATCGTTTTTCATCTCCCGGAACACTAAATTTACGATTTAATCCAGCGTTCTCGCTTTAAAAGTTACGTTCATCCCAAATGGCGGTTGGGCTCTGGGCGCTTCTGTATTTCTCGAATTTGGCCTCCAAATCGACCAATGAAAATTGACGTCGGCCGCGTCCGCTTGTATACTCGAAGACGACATTGTTTGGATCGCCTGGAGCTTGAATTAGACGACCTTTTCCTCGGAGGTCTAAAAAAGAATTTGCTCTTCCGCAAACACAAATATAGCCAACCTGATGGTGTGATTTTCTTGTCGCAAAGAAATTGGTAGATTTGGAGTGCCTCCTGCGTCAGATAGGTCCCAGAGTACGATTTTTGCCTGATGCCCCTCACTTTGATCTCCGTTTCATCGTGCATTAGGCCAAACGCCAACTTGAGGGCCGTTTTGAAGTGCAAATCGACACGTGCTGCTCCATGATCCATTTCAGCCATGTGGCTTGCGTCTAAAACCGTCAATCATATCAACTTTAACTTTAAAAACTTGAAATGTAATGTTTGCAAAAGCTGATAGAGGGTTCAACACCACTTACACTTGTTTTTAGCAACATCCGCCTCATGATTTCTACGTGACTCCTCTTCTTCAGAGATTGCCTAAAAAAACGAAATTGACTCGAAAATCCGTTCAAGCATCTTTGAAAATTCACTAATCTCTTCCACGGTGTCACTATGCCTTTCCTTTTTGGGCGAGTGTTGCGCGTCCGGGGTCGAGTCCAATACCACATGTGCTGTCTGAGCCATCTGAACACCAGTTAGCTTGAGCTAAACGAGAGGACATTTAAGATCAAGACAGAATGGGAAACCTGTGGCAGATTAGGCTTTGGTAAGCGATGGAGCATCTCAGTTCTGAAATCAAGAAAGGATAAGCCTAATAAAACAATAACAAATAAAGTTAGCAAAAAACCAAATTCTAATTCTATGATAAACGATTATGTGGACGTGATTTGCCTGATTCCAACTCCTTTTCGAAAATAGCGAGATATGAGCAAATCACCTTATTGCGGAAAAAAAAGTTGCGCAAACGTACTTGCGCAAATGGTCTTGTTAAATAGCGGAAAGTAGCCTACCGGAAAAAGTTGGCAATTCTTCTCATTTAAATTAAGGCCGTTGATGTGTTTTAGAATCAGACAGCATTGGGGTACGGTAGTCTTTCCATTTCCACTCTAACGTCGAGCAATTTCATTGTTTTACTTTGAACTTCTTGAATTTTCTGTATTCTTGTCGATTGTTAAGTTTATTTTGGTACAGTACGATACGGTAGTCTTACGGTACGGTAGTCTTTCCATTTTCACTCTAATTTCATTGTTTTACTTTGAAATTCCTGAATTTTCTGCATTCTTGTCGATTTTTTAAAGTTTATTTTGCACTCAATCTGTACAGATATGAATTTTTAAAGTCTACAGCGATAAAGTCTGTAAAGAAATTGCCTAAAACAGGTGTGAAAGTGGAAATGCATACCGTAAATACTGTAATAGTACCCCACCCCCATAATGACGGTGCGGAGCGTTGCGTAGTCTAGCTTTGGGCGCGTTTTTCTCGACACTAGTTTATGCTACAATGCGCGTTTAGGTATCAAAAAATAGCTGAAATTCAGGGCTATTTTTTTGATACCAAAGACGCATTTTTTGAAAGTACGGGTGCTTTGAAAAAAATGAAATACAAAAAAACTTTTGCGACTACGCGACTGTACGAGGGGGGTGGGGTACTATTACAGTATTTATGGTAAGTAAAATCAAATTTTCAACAACGAAATGTTCCTATGTACAAATTGTTGGGTATTTTTTTTTATGGATTATCATGTTTGAGTCCTTTGATGAACGTGTGCAGATTCGAGTGTCGATTGCAACGATCCGAATTGCAAACGCAACGGAAAATGTACTCGGTTTTCGGAGATTTGTACGTGCCGTTGTAGCGCTGGAAATGATTGATTGAAGGATTGAATGCCACCAGAAAGAGTGCGTTTCGTTTGCGTTTTTGAACTCAAAGTACTTGACAAGAAAGCAGATTGGCTTTTCCTACCAAAATTCTTTGAATCTTTGAATCTTTGAAGCAATTGTTGACCAACCTCCAGCAAACACAGCGATAGAATCGATTGTTGTTCAGTATTTCTCTCGAATGCCATTTTGTAGATATCAATCTCGACTTCTCGTTCGATCACCGGCAAATCCACCAAACCGTAAGCGATTCCTTTTCTAGAAATGATTGTTCAATTGTATTTCTAATAAATTCCAGATTTTGTACTTTGTAGTGAATTAAACACTAGCTTTCTGGCGCACTTCTTTAGTTAAACCATTCTAAAAGTTTCCATTTCCATTCAATTTCTCAATTTTACAGTAATCTCATTCATTTCTCCCACCAAAAGCTTTTTTCGTTCAGAAATTTCCCAAGAACTCTCAGAATTTCCTAATTTCTCACCAAATTCAAGAATTGTAGTGGGCATTTTTCCAGGTGGAATTTCATGGAAATGATCTTAATTGTATTTGAGAAGAATGAAAAAAACCTTTCACGAGACAAGTTTCTCACGAGTAATTCCCGGTCTACTCGGTCAGCTGATTTGGGGAAGAAGATTTTTTGAGCCAAGTAGAAAAAGCAATCAGCCATTTCCCAATTGATTCTTGTGAATGGCGGAAATTATTGAGTTCTGTGGGCAATGTTTTTTTTGGGAACGCAAAAACTCGGATTATTCTGGCGAATGTAGTAAACTTGAATGGATACTTTTTAAACAAACAAATCTGACTAAGCTTTAGATTACTGTACTTTTCAAACTATGATTGTTAGCAAAGTTGAATTTAAACTATAAAAAAGCTTACGGTCGATCATTTGCAGCCGTGATGAGGACACAGAAGCGCCACATCGGATTCGAGTGGAGTTGGGTGTGGCCCTTAAAATCAAGAAAGTAAGAAGAGATCTTTAGCATGATCTGTAAGGATTTGTAAGCCAGACTAGACCAGACTTGTATCAGCTATCAGACACTCGAAATTTCAACAACTTTTCGTTCTCGTGTCCTTTTTCTGATTTCTCACTCTTGATCTCACTCTCACTCTTGATCAGACTGAGCTCTTCCTTGGCTGAGGTCCAATGAAAGGTCTCTAACTGGTCTAGTTCTGAGGCCTTATCTTGGCCAAATTTACAGTAAAGTCAGACCAGAAAAGGTCCAGGCTAGAAGCCAGAGTCAGCCAAGATCTGGCCCTGGCCAAGCATGGCATGATCCAAAAAACTAGGTATCTTTGGAACATCGCTGGTACGAATCCCTTTGGCTTCAGCAATTTACTATCAAAATGGTCAAAGGCCTTTAAAATTTGATTCCAGATCCAAAATACGAATCCACCTTTTTGTACTCGAATTTCTGATCGCTGTTCTCAAAATTTGTACTCGAAACTCAAAACTTTCCCAAAAGCGCTCAGCCTCCCAACATTTTCCCACGACTTTTTCACATCCGGTCTGTTAAGTTTATAAACTTTTTTGCCAAGAAATTTATTAATAACTTAAATTATTTTCTGGGAAGCAATTCGAAAATTGAAATCGTTTTATTTTCATGGGAAATTAATTTCCGGTAAAATGGGGGGTTTGTTGCTACTTTTATAGGTTTTTGATAGGAAAAAAAAATGGGGGAGATGATTGATGTTTCGGGGATCAAAAAAGTGACTACCAATTTTATCGTTTCAAAAAAGAACTTAATCGTATTCATGAGTCAAAAATCTTTACTAGGATTACTGTACATTATTCAGTCTTAAATTTAGATTTTACCCTTAAAAAGAGAGCTTGATAGTTTTCTCATTTTTCTCTTTTCATTCAACTCGATACGAATCACCAGCCTTAAAAAAGGTTATTATGTAATTTGGAAGGATCAGGTGAAATCTGATGATATAAATGGAAAAGGTGGAAAAAAGACAAAAAACATTTGTTTTTTATTATAAGTTGACTGGCACCGCATGGGACGATCAACCACTTTTTTGAGTTTTTCTGTTTTTATAGCTGATAAAAAGTGGGGATTTTGCGTATGCTTATAGTTCTCTCTGCGATCAAAAATTCAAAGGATAAAGAGAAAACGAAAATTGCAGGGAGGAAGAGATTAAAGAGCACAAAAGTGTTCAAAAAACACTTTTGCTTTGTTTTGAGTAGAATGTTGATTTCTTTAGTTTCCTAAACCGTTACTCCTTTCTCTTTCTACCGCAATCTTGTCTCGATTTTTATCCTATCCTTTGTGAACTCTCAAAGAATTAGGTGGAAAAAAAGAAATCGATGAATTGGATGAAAATAGGTGACAAGATTATGGTAGAAAGAGAATAGGGACAGCTTTAATTAAAGTTTCATTTCAAACCTCATCATCCGTTTGAGCACACGTGAGCGAGTTGATCAATGGGAAACACAGGCACAATTGCATGAGAACCAATCCAAACATCATAATAAATTATCTGAAAGTAGAACTATTTGTTTCAAAAAAACTGATTTTCTTTTTTCGTTTTCTAAAAGCTGCTCTCTAAACGAAGCTACTGTAACCTCATTTTGGCGGACTTAGCTAAAGCAAGCCTCATTTTAGACTTTATTAGTCTCAACCCTCAAGCAGATAAAGGCGAAAAAGGCTAATCAATTGTATAAAGCTAAAAAGATCCCGAGTACGGTAACTGTCCCCCATGAGTATCGTTTAGAAAACGTTTTACTCAAACCGGGAAAACATTGTAATCCGAATCGGATCTCAAATTTCCTTTATATAATCGCAAAAAGTTTCTTCCTATCATTACCGTATTCTGAAAAGAGGCGGTCCCTTTTCTTTTCCTCTTTTTTGCCGAGGGTGGTTCGAAAAAATCAGAAACAAATCGGGATGACCAATAATTTTCCCAGATTGCTCATTGTTCTCATAAAATAATGGGATCAACTTTTTTGGCTGATTTTCAAAGCTGAACCTAGCAATTTTGAAATGACACTTTTTTCAGGTGAATTTGAACCATGCGATCAAGAGTTACTCGTTTGAGATTATTAGTGGAAAATTTCTGAAAAAGATGACACGTTTTTGTTCTAAAGGAGGTACAACATATGTATTTGACCCTGATTTGGTCGATATTGTAAGGAACTTCGCTATCATAGATCTTTTACATCTTACTCTCGTAACACCATAATTACCCTCTTTTTGGACGCAAATTATGGTGCCAAGTCGAAAATTTCCCCGTCACATGCTACTACGAATGATCTCGCACATGACTTTTAAGACGAATATTGAAAATTTTTAAATTTATACAAACGCTTTCCACCTATAAAGAAACATACAACCGGGGAAATAAAATGTGTCCAACAATAAAAAAATAGCACAAGACAACATTCAAACATTCCTACAAACAAAACAAAAACAAACTCGAACCATCAGTGCGAACAATCTGTTTTGTGTTCACTTTCCATCAATCGAAACCGGCGTCAACATTTCCGGCTCTGCAATGATGCCACGATGAAGCAACTGAAAAAAAGATAATGGTTGTACAATACTAAATTCATACTATAATGCTACATAATTAATAATCAGTTCAAAGCTATTTTACCTCGGATTCCTCCAAAATTAATCGTTTCAATTCATCCTTTGGCAGATTGTCCAATTCGATCTCATGAGTGAAAGGTTGACCACAAGTTGGCTAAACAAAAATTAATTAAAATAAAATGAACAGAAAATACCTCATCAGTTGGATCGTAATAACCAGCAAAGTATGGATGTGCGAGTGCCTGCTCAACGGTGATTCGTTTCTCCGGATTGAAGCTGAGCAACTAAAAAATAAAATTTTAAACGCCATTCAACATCGATTTATCACTGCTTTTTTCAATGAATATCCAAAAAGTATATTACAAAAAGTATTTTTTTACAAACCAACCTTATCAAGCAAATCTAGAGCGTTTCGACTGGCATTAGGGTAAAGTCGGTGCCATAGCTGTTTCTCTTTGATGGGCAATGACATCAGATAGGCACGCGCTTTCACGTTGACGATGCTTTCGAGGTCCTCCCTCGACGGTGTTCCCAACACGTTCAAGATGAGATTCAATTGATCGAGGTAGTGCTTTCCAGGGAATCTAAATGATAAACATTAAGAGATGAATGAGATAAACTAACAATGGACGTCTGCCGAGCATTTCGGCCAAAATGCAGCCAACGCTCCAGATATCGATCGCTTTTGTGTATCCCCTTGCGTTTAGCATAATTTCAGGCGCACGATACCACCTAAAGCAAAAGAATTAAAAAAATAACCATTTTACTATAAAACATACCTTGTAGCAACATATTCAGTCAAGTATCCAGTGTAATCATGCTGTGGATCGGTAACACGCGCCAGGCCAAAGTCGCAGATCTTCAAATCGCAAGTGTTGTTGAGCAAGAGGTTTGATGGCTTCAGATCGCGGTGGATAACGTTTGCCGAATGAATGTATCTAGAATCAAGTAGTTTTGAGATAAGAATCGAACTAACTTTAATCCGCGCAACACTTGATATAAGAAGTAGCACACATGGTCTGCGCTGAGCTGATGAATCTTCAACAATTTGTACAAGTCAGTCTCCATCAAACATTGAACGATGTATCTAAATCAGTTTGTTGAACCTCAAGAGAGCTTTATTTCAATTACATGTCTTTCATGGTATTAATCTGGGAAGGGATCATAATTTCTTGGATGTCGATGATCTAAAATCAAAATTACATTTATTAAAAAGAATACAAACATTTTCATGTTTAAAACGTCGTAAGATCCGCAATTCACGCAATGTTCGCTGACAGAAAGTTTGATGCTCGAATGGTGAAATCTTCTTGATAGCGACACGTTTACGAGCGTGTGAATCAAAAGCCGCACTAAAGACTGTTAAAAAGATTACAGAGATGCAAACTCACACAACTGTTCCATAAGCACCCTCTCCCATGTAGGTAAGCGTGTGGTATCGAGGTCCGACCTCGTAGCGTTTGCCTTTCACTTCTTCGACCATTGGGAGTTGCTGTTGAAACGGATGGAATTGCTGATGTGGTTGCATAGTGTTCATCGCCGAGACGGCAGCCGCTTGAGCACGAGCCACCGCACCTAAAAAAGGTTATTAGTAGAAGCAGAACTAATAAAAGTTTTATTTTGTAACACCTTGGCCATCAAAAGGTTCATGTAACTCATGTAGAGCTCGTTAACCGTTGACCGGTACAAAGTACTCAATAAAGATCTTAACATTACTTCTTTGTGAAACAAGTCACCCATAATAACAATCAACAAATTAGAAAGTTTGTTTAAAAACCGTTCAAACAACCATGACCAATTCCCGGTGATGCATTTGTTTGGGAATTTTGAAATTGAATTAAAAATCTGTAAACTCTGACCTGGGATGTCTATTAGCTAAGCTTTCTAATGACTATCCTTCACCATGTGTAACAGATTAACGTAAAAAAATATACCCCTTGTATGGTGTCGCTGATTGTTCATGTAGTATTCGAAGAGCGCTCGCTGTTGCTCATTTGCCGCATGATGGTCCATCATCTGTTGCGGGTGGTCTCCGTTTGCATCCACCCAATACATGGTTACGCTTCTAAAATTTGCAAATTATAAAAGCCAGGTAATGCCAAATTATCAAACAAGCAACATAAGAAGGCTTAGCAAACATAAAAAGTAACATTCGCAAAAATGAAAACATACATTAACCATTAAAGTAATCAAACTGTTTCGAAAGATTCTTGCTCAATTGAGCTCGAGCTTGTTGAGCATATGAAGCTGGTGGTCTTTCTTCGACTTTTGCCGGTTCGCCCTTCGACTCGCGAATAAGTTCACATGGTGCAGATGGGATCTTGTAAACGGTATCCAGAACAAGTCGCGTGTCGGAAGCCTCAATTTTATGAGGGCCCTCTATACCGTCCACCAAGAGTGCTCCACGATTTTTGGCTAGCACACAAACTTTATCAATGACATCATTGATAAACTCGTCGCTCATCTCGATGATCGCATCTTTCACAACATCATCCAACACCAAATGCGGATCGATTTCCTTCGCGATTTTGTCCAAGCGCGACTTTTCGATGAGAGGCGGTTTTCCGACGACCATTTTGGGCAGTGGAGTTCTCGATCCTGCCGGGATAATTGAGGCACTCGGTGGGCCAGTGATTTGTTTCGATGCAAGGCGTTGCGGCTGCGGCATTGTAGGAATGGGTTCTCTCTGCGCCGCCGGGTACATTTGTTGACGAAGAGCTGGTGTCGGGTGCACGATTCTCATTGGTACCATCGGGGTGCCCTGTGGTCCCTGCAAAAGCAATCGTCCGTGCATTGGAGCACTAGGCTGCTGGCGTCGAACTGGAAGTCCGGCAATGGGTCCTCGAGCGGGGATCAATCGGATTCCTCCACTTGTGAAAGATGCTTGTCTCTGCACCATCTCCACTTGTTGACTCATTTGCTGGCGTGGTACGTGGACCATTTCTTGACTCATTTGCTGGCGTTGTGCGTAGACCATCTCTTGACTCATTTGTTGTCGTGGTGCGTGAACCATTTCTTGAGTCATTTGCTGTCGTGGTGCGTGAACCATTTCTTGACTCATTTGCTGGCGTGGTGTGTAGACCATCTCCTGACCCATTTGCTGACGTGGTGCGTAGACCATCTCTTGACCCATTTGCTGGCGTGATGCATGGACCATCTCTTGACTCATTAGTTGTCGTGGTGCATGGACCATCTCTTGACTCATTTGTTGTCGTGGTGCATGGACCATCTCCTGACTCATTTGTTGTCGTGGTGCATGGACCATCTCCTGACTCATTTGTTGTCGTGGTGGTTGCATCATCTCCACTTGTTGATTCATTTGCTGACGCGGTGCGTGCACGATCCTCATTTGCACTCTAGGTGCTTGTCGAATTGGTCCAGGTCCACCACCGGTTCCCCGAATTCCTCCACCCGTGAAGCTTGGTCGCTGTTCATGAAGAATGGGTAGTCCTTGCAATGCTTGATCCCCGTCTTCCCGTGGGCGACAAGTTGGCGTCCCTTGACTTTGCTGCTGCTGAGGTGTTGCGGGATGTGGCGGTTGATTATCGTGGGCCATGATCTTCTAAAATAATAACTTTAACTGTGGAAAAAATGAGGCAGCAACGATAAAAAAAAATTAATGTAAACCGTAAAAATGGCTCGCTTCGCAACGAGAGAAGAATGATTTTCGTTTGAAAAAAATCGTTTTATAGAGCGGATGTATTACTATTTAGTCCCCGAGCTGAATATCTTTTACGCAATAAAGGAGCATATAAGCTTTCCGCTTTCCACAATTTTTTTTTGCGCAACAGGGTCATTCGTGCAACTCGCCATAACTTTCTTCTAAGTCAGCCAATCTTTATGATTTTGGTTTTATTTTGTAGAACTTATTGAGAGCTACAAAATAAAACCAAAATCATAAAGATTGACCCACTTAGAAGAAAGTTATGGCGAGTTGAGCAAATGAACCTGTTGCGCAAAAAAAAATTGCGGAAATTAGCCTAGCCCCGAAAGAGCCTTTGAAAGTCTATTTTCCGTTTTCGATTCTACACTAATTTCAGAGCTTTCCACATCTTTAATTACACATCTTTACTTGAAAACTAGACAACATAATATCTTTTTCTCATTTTCTCCATTTTCCCTTGTCTAGAAATTTTTCCCATGTTATGATTTTGACCTTTTTGCTCTCCATTGCAAAAAGGAACCTAATTTTGCCCCAAAAAAAACTTGCGAAAACGAGAGAAACGCGCGCAAAAATCGGCCGATTTCGCAAAGATATTTTATCTCAAGTATTTCTTGACTCAAAAACGATTCTTTTAGCTATGAAAACTTTTTCAAATTTTATTATTTCTGTAAACTTTCTGAATCAAACGATTTCTCAGCTCATTTCTCTTGTGATTGGAAGGATAATTGATGGGAAAAGGTTTAGATTTTCAAAAATAATTTCTTTTTAAACTTTAGCAATCAAATTTTACCCTTCACAAGTCAAAATTCGCCTCGAAAATGGGCTGGCTCAGGTTTATAAAAGAAAAATTTTCAAATTCTCAAAAATTTCAGATTTCCCTGTCAATTTCAATGTGCTAAAGGTATTTGAAATTCAATTTTTAAATTTTAAATTTGTTCAGAAATATTCTCTCATCATTGGATGCGTATTTTTGACGAGTGCTTTATCGCTTTGGGTGATCAACGAGTTTGTCGGAGAGAAAAGTGAGTCTTTTAAAATGGTATTCAAAAAGAGGTCTTTAGTTTTATCTCTGTTGTTCATTTTGTCTATAGATTTGGTTCCTTTTAGATACAGATTTAGTTCCTTTTCTCTACAGATTTTATCTCTGTTGTAGACATGGGAAAATTCCAATCCGAACCTAATTCCACCCTTGTTTTCTTGACCAATTCTTCTGAAATTTTGTTTACAAATAGAAATTGTCACTGCTTGTAGACAAAATTTCAGAGCAATCGGGCAAGAGATGGCTGAGAAGACGAAAGTGGAATTAGGTTCAAGTTGGAATTTTCTTATGTCTACTACCTACACAAAGCTACTTTACTCGTTCTCAATTCAAAAAGAACTACCGTAGCTCGTTTGGAATTACTTTATCTTTTAGAAACACATACCGTATTCTCTCTAATAGTAGTGCGCACTACTATTTTTTGAACCCCCTCCTGGACCGCAATACTATTAAAGAGTGCACCTCTATTAGAGAGAATACGGTATTTATAATCCAATGATCCAATTAATTCAGCTCACGCACATTCCTGGTTCTATGAATCGCAAAGTTTGGAGGAAACGGAGAGTTGTCAGAGGTTTTTTTTAAAAGTTTATCCAATTTTATGTGAATTTTAGTACTGATCCAAGTCCATTAGTGATCATTTCGTTTGACGGTTTAGCTGAAGAATATCTCAATCGAGGGATTCTCGAAAATCTTGATCTCATGGCCGAAAGGGGTGTACGAGCGGAGGTTTTTGATTCATTCAAAAGACTTCTACTTATCAAAATCCCTCAATTCAGCACGTTAAACCCGTTTTCCCCTCAAAAACCCTTCCCAATCATTACACAATGATGACCGGGCTTTATCCAGGATACCATGGAATTATCGAGAATTGGGTAATGAAGAAAAATGTTGGGTAATGAAGAAAAACTGATTTCTTTTTTAGATCTACGATCCATCATTGTCTCCAAATTTTGTGGACGTTCGAAAAACGCATCTCTACGATTTTTACACAAACGGTGAACCAGTTAGTCCATTTTCAAGCTAAACATTTTTCTTGCACTTATAGGATTTTAAGGTGTTTATCTTTATGTTTAGATCTGGTCAACTTATCGCCGCCAAACTGGGAAACGTGTCTCTTGTCTTTACTATCCAGGATGTTATCATTATCCGTGTGAGAGCATATAATTGTACTTCAGCCAGTCTAAACCGCCATTCAGATCATCGACCCGATGTGACAGAGATCTTCGAAAATGTCCCAATGGAGCATGTGTTTAATCGAGTAGTAAACTGGTTTTATCTTTAAATCAATTTCTTAGATAATCGGTGAGATTTTGAAGCCAAAAGAGCTCCGACCTGGTCTCGTCATTGGATATATTAATGAACCGGATGAAACGAGACATCTAGCAAAGAAAGATTCACCTGAAGTGGGTAGAAGTAGAATTTTGAGATCGATCAAAAGTTAATTACCGTAAGCTGTCGTTACTTTTTAGCTTACCGTAATCTTGAAACGTCTGAATGAGGCAATCGGCACTTTCTTCAATGTTCTCCACAAAGCAAATCGTCTCTCTTGCACAAATATTGTCTTTTTCTCGGATCATGGTCGGGTATAAAGATTGTAATAAATAATAATACTATAATATTCAAGAAATCGAATTCATTAAAGTCTTTTAGGTTTCACAAATCAAGATCAAGTCGTCAACGCAACTCGTTTCCCCGTCGAGTACAAATACGCATTCGGTGATGCAATTGCTCGTTATTATTTGCCTGATGGAGGTTAATTTTTAAAAGCCTAAGCCTAACATCCGTAAACCCTTAAAATTAAAAACAAATCCTTAAAATTAAAAACAAATCCTTAAAATCCTAACAATATCCAATAGTCAGGGATGTAGAAATAAGCCGAATTGATAAATTTAGGCTTATCATCAGTTAAAGCTATCGAAAGCCTCAAGAATGATCCTCAACGATCGCATTTCCGAGTCTACAATCGAGAAACTTTACCGCCAAGGTATTTTTTTCAATTTTATTAATCTACCTCTCCTAATATTTTAATCTTTCTTTACCATTCCTTACTTTACTTTAAAGCTTTAAAACTCAATAATAGATCAGTTTACTTTTAGATTTCACTATTCGATATCAAAACGTGTTGGCGATTTGCTCGTTGTCGGCGATCCGGGGACAAGAGTCGGATTGTGAGGCAGTTTTAAAAACTAGAGTGTGTTCCTCGCGAGTAAGTAATTTGCAATAACTCGAGTAAATTTGCATGAGTAATTTTTTACTCAAGTAATAGTTCGAGTAATTGTCGAGTAATGCGTTTTTCCAAAAAGTGCGCCTGCGCGAAAAAAAATATAAAAAAGCGGGAGTGGGACAAATGCGACCTTTTTTTTGCGCACCCGGACATTTCGCTTTTTTCCGCACTTTTTAGCGCATCCACGCTTTGGAAAGTGCACCACGCCGCTTTCGCGCCAATCCCTTAAAACTACACGTTAATAGGAATCTAACAAAACGATTATATATGGGTCTAGGGCAGTCCTTGTTATAATGGGTGAAAAGGTGCGCAAATGTCCCGGGTGCGCAAAAAAAAGGTCGCATTTGTCTCACCCCCATAAAAAAGCAATTTTTTTTGCGCAGGTTTTCCAAAAAAAAAAATCAGTTTTTACTTTGGAAGGGAATTTCCCACCAAATCAGTTAAACGGCTGAGTATCTTTAAAAAGTGTCGTATATAATGAGGGGCTCGTCATTTTTGCGTCATTTTTTTGCAATAATTTTTGCTAAAAGTACGGTAATTTTTTCCCAAGTGTGCGTTTTAAAAAACGCATTACTCGCGAGTATACATTTCGAGTGTCCCCCTAAAGTGTCCCCTTTTTGTCCCCCTAAAGTGTCCCCCCCTAGTATCCCCCTATTTTTTTTCATATCAAATCACAACTTTTTGCTCTCCAAATGTGCTTTAACTTTTTAAACTCAATGATCAATGAAAAATTTAAAAAGTTGTGATTTGATATGAAAAAAAAGGGGACACTTTAGGGGGACACTTAGGGGGGCAAAAGGGGGACACAGGGGGGGACACTCGAAATGTATAGAACACACTCTATTAAGAACAAACAACAACTCAACTTCTAATTTAGCATATCACTTTTTTTTTTTTCTTGTTATTGTTTTGGTTTTAAACTTTTGTTCACTCTCAGTTAGTTATCTTTTTTTGTTCAAAAACCTATTCAGTTATCCTTATCCAAAAACGCCGCGAGTGAATCTAGGAAGCAATCACGGATGGGATTACATTTTGCCGGAGGTTTAAAAGAAAATAGACTATAGGGTGTATACTATAATGCTTTCTAATATCCTACAGTTTATTTATTACTTTAAATTGATTTAAATTGATTTAAATTGAGTTAAATTGAGTTAAATTGAGTTTAACCTCTCCAAAGATGACTTTTTTGTTGTTGTTTTGTTTTCATTGTATAGATGAACACCGTTTTCTTCGCGATGGGACCCGCGTTCAAGCGGGCCAAAGTGGTGCCCGCATTTCAAGTCATCGAATACTATAATCTATTCGCAAGTAGGCTTTTAAAATATTCGTTCTAACTTCAGAAAAAAACATTTAGACATTCTACAAATAGATCCTAAGCCAAACAATGGAACCGAGGGAGCTCTATGGAACACATTAAAGGAATCGATAAAACGAATCGATCCACTATATGAAAATGACAAGGAAATCAGGTAAATGATTTGAGAAGTTGACTTCTTTAAGAGAATTCTGTTTTAAGAAATTATTTTTCAAAACCTATTTTGGAAAAGAAAAGAAAAGAAAACCTAAAAGAAAAAGAGAAAAGATTATCTCGTATTCGATGATCCCTTTTTCCCTTCCCCCACCAAGTTGATGCAAATTTGAAAAACAATAAAATCTTTTTGAGTCAAGCACTTCTCTTCAAAAAAATCTGAAAAAGCAAAAATTTTAGTGCCTGTATAGGACTCGAAACAATCCGTTTTCCATTGGATCAAGACGGGTCCCAACAATTTTGTCATCATCAAATCAACGATAACACCTTTGTGATCGATTCTGGAAACGGTATTTAGAGAAATTCTTCGAGATATAAACGACAATTCTAGAAAAGATCGTTCTCGAAATGGTTACCTCATCTATGGAAGTGAATGGAAATGATTTGGTCGGTGATGGACAAGGAATATTAGCTGTCGGTGATGGTGAGTGCTAGTAGAGACAATTTGCCAAAGAGTTAGGCTAAATAGGGAATCCTTCCTAAAATTCTTCGAGATACAGTAATTTTCCACAACCTTTAGGCTTAAGCTCTCAAAAATCGCTCCTTTTCCCGGCCGATCCTCAATTCTTGAACACATTCTGGAGAGCTCTACAAAAAGAAACAAAAAGTTACATTGAACGATTCAATCGACTTTTGATCATTACCGGATTACTGAAAGAACGAGATGGGTAAGCGCTAAGCAAATGCTTTTTTTGAAATCATTTTCAGTCCCGTGGACACGTATTTCTTTCGCATTTTCATTCGTTGCGATGGTGAATGGGACGGATTTACTTGTGCAAATGATGAACTCACAAAAACGCTCGCTTTCTTGGCACCATATCCATTTGAGGACTTCAATCAATTAGTGAGAATATTCTGAAAGAGACAAAAGAAAATAGTTTCTTGGTATACTTCATTTTAAACCTAGACTGACAATACTTATCCAGTAGCTACGGGTTTTCTGCAACAAATATTATTTTCTTCTATGGCAAACTTTACTCCAACCCTAGCCCGATCACCAACTACTTCTCGAGTACACGGCTCGTCTTCGCGACATCGAAATCCTCTCCGCCCTTCGGTTTTTCAAAGACCACTCAAAAAGCAGCTACGAAAGTTCAATTCAAAAGAAAATCTACATTAATACAATGCTTTGGTAAAAGGAAACGTTTTTATAACATTAAAAAAATATCGTTACTTCCGCAACTGCCAACAATTTCAAATGATCACAGATTAACGCAAAATCGATTAGAACCAAACATTCAACAAGGCTAACAAATTCATGGTATTACAAATAAACAAAGTATTACATGGATGGGCAAAATATATGGCTCTTGCCTAATTTAGAGTACAGTCAATACGCAGTATGATTTAAAACTTTTAGCGTTACATACTTAAAGAATTGACTGTACTTGCTTCTATAAAATAACCGTAAATGTAAGCAGAATAGAGACTCAATTAAAAGTCTAATCAATAAGAAAAGGAGACTTATTCGAAATCCGTTTCATTGAGCAGTCCTTGATTGAGCAGATTGCGAAGGAGACGAGTCAGTTCCTCGTAGTGATCACCAAAGTCAGCATCGTCATCATCGTCGTTGGCAAAGATGAATTGCGAGAGACGCGGAAGTCGACGAGAACTAAAAAGAATATATGTTTTGTACAGATAATGTTCATTAAAAATTTGAAGATCAAATTAGATTATCGTATTTGTTGTAAAAAGTTCACTTTTTAATGCTCTATTCATTAAAAATTGGGCCATAGATACAAAAATTTGATATTGTTTTGGTTAAGGCGTTAATTCATCCAAATAAAACTCACCCAGGCTCTTTTCCAGGATCAATCGAACCGTCAGGCAACTGATGACGATACCAGCATTTGTTCCCAAACGGACAACCATCCCCATCACCCGTTTGTGAGCCCTTAGAAAAAGTAGGTAGATACATAACAGTTGTTCCAAACCTGATAATAACGGCAAATTTTCTTTGCCGTGTTCTCCTTGTAAGCATCAAGCATCACCTAAAGGTGGTTGTAAAAAGAATTACATACTGACGAACTTTTTTCTCCTCGGGTTCTTCAAGCCAAACAACCGATGGAATAACAAAATTCGAATGAACACGACACTCCGGACAAGATCTAAAAATAAAAGTACTTTTTACCATAAATAATTTCATGAATTTGATTTAATTTTAAAAGCGTATTACCTGATCACATCGGTCTCAAATTCCTGCTGCTTTCGCCAATTTCTGATACACTTCAAACAGAAGCAATGTGTGCAGCCTTCAAGGATACCAAAACGGAGATTCTAAACTCTATCCTAGCTACATAACCTAAATATTAAAAACCTTTTCATAAATTGCTTCCAGGCAAACACCACAGCGTTTATCCGAACTTCGCTGTTCGATGAAGGCCATTTCACAGTTCATCTCGTGTTGTTTCACGCATTCCTAAACGCATAATTGTTAATAATACTTTGATGTCAGCTTAATTTTCAAGAAATTGCAAAAATAATCCAACCGCACGATGATGTTGTTGTTGTTCAGGATCATCTGGATGTAAACACGCCTTGAAACATGTCTCGCAAAGTATTCCGTGCACAAATTCACAGCTAAACATTGATAATTGAGTTAAAAATTGATAAACTCACTCCTCCTCAGACTTTGGACAGTCACCAATCTCGAAATATGGGCAAAGAGGTCTCAATTTGGGCGTGGGCACTGAACCGGCGGCACTTGCGTAGTTTGACGCTAAACTTTTAAATTACTTTGACTTCTACTAAACCATTCAAGTTTTTAATATCATCCAGCAGAAAAAGCTCTTCATGTTAAAACAATCCCTTTTAAAATGCCAGAGACTACTAGACAACTTACGAGCTTCTTTCAGCCATGAAGGGACAAAAGCTGGCGCATTGACGTTAAACGATGTTTCAGCTGGAAGAAAGGCATCCAATTGTATGGGTTTTGGAGCGCGATTTCCACCTAAACAATAGATTATTTTTCCTCTAAAGTTCAGAAGTTTTACCTTCAACTCTCCTATGTGATCCAGAAGTGCCGGCAAAGTTTGAACTAAAAGCTTTATAAATTGGTATAACAAGCAAATTGCAAACCTTGTTCTAACATTTGACTGTAGTTGACTCTTCGGTTTGATGTGATCATATCGACATTCTCTTCCATACGAGCAACTAAAGCAACTTAATCTATAGAGCAAACTTTTTATATTTACCTTCCAGCTCTGTAGTAGCGACACACATCATTCGTTGGAACATTTCTGTCGTGGCTATTTTTGCATCTGAAAGTAAAACACAACTAACAATTGAGTATTTTTCGTAAATTGTACCTTTCTCCTTTTGAGCAGACTCCGTTGGCAAAATATTTGCAAAGCGGTTTCTCGGTGGCCATTTCTGAAAGCAAAAACTGAGAGCTCTGGCAGATAAATGCCAATCCAGGGTTAAGTACAAAACAAGAACCCAGAAAAACCGGAGTTTAAAAACGCTGGCTCGATATTTTAAACCAATAAATTATTGCTTGTTCGTTAAAATCATAAAATCAAATATAAAGTAAATCAATTAAATTTTTTTGGTACGACACAAGAAAAATTGACCAATGAATATCGAATTCTGGTAAAATTTTAACCTTTCAATAAACTATTCATTGAAGCAATCAAAAAAATCTGACTGACAATCTTTAGTGACATTTTCGATCAGCCAAATGACGTGACGCCTTATCACGCTAGGTATTTCCCAATATTTCCAACGTTTCTTTTCCCTTTCGAAAGACATTTCACTCTGCGTCAAGAGAATACAAAAGATCCACAAAAGATGAAATACAAATGTTTCATCTTTATCTCAAACAAACAAAATGTTTCCCAGCAATGCATCACACAGAATTCAAAGGCAAATTTAATGAAAATCACAGGCAGATCAAAACTTACAGGCACCGGCAAACAATAAAGCTAAAAATCACAAGCTAAACGATAATGCTAAATGTATGAAATATTCACAAGAAAATGTACAAATTTACAATAGGTGTATATTGATTGCATTTGGGAAGCTTCTTGTTCCTGCGAAGACGTTACATGATGGAGCAAACAGACTAAATAAAGCATTATTAATATATTGGTAACAATAACATTACGTACTTTAGACTTTGGACGAGGAAGTTCAGGGTGTTCCACTTGATAGGCAGGTTCTGGCGCTGGCTGTGGGACTGCGCCTTGAGGTTGCGCCTGTTGACGACGGGCCGATTCTTGACGTTTCTTCTGGACTGCTAGCTCATGATCGTGGAGTTGTTGGGCCAATTCTTGATCCTGGATCGATTGGGCTATTTGCTCGTCCGTTTGATGTTCATACACTTGATGCGCATCGTCTTGATGATCTACAGGAGTCGAGGCACTGGTCCTAAAAACGTCTAATAAAAATAATTTTGCAAATCATTACTTGAAATTGCTATTAACAAAATAAGAATCGCCATCGACACACAAGGTTTCCCAAACCACATTTGGGGTATTTTTAAATCCGGAGTCAGTGCACAGGGAAAAGATTTCGTCCTAAAACTGTCCTAAAACATTAAAAGTGTTAAAAAGTTACCCGACGCTTGTAAATAGTCGAGTAATGATTGTTTCTGAAAAGCACGGCAACTTCTCCATCTTTAAGCGTTTCGGTTAATGCCAAGATACCTAAATGACAAAAACATAACACAAATAAGAGCCAACTCACCATAATAAGTGAGCTGATTGGCAGTCGTGTTCAAAAATTCTCCGATGATCAGTCCGTCAGTGTCGCCTTCTTTCTCGATCATTTTGATTTGAGCTTGCGTATAGCTCATTGATCCAAGAAGAGCGCCTTAACACGTGTTATGTTAATTGGATTAATAAAGTAACTCACAAAGTTCCTGAAGTTGTGGGTCGGGCAGCCATCCATGAACAAGATTGAGGCCCACCAAGTCGAACAATGACAAAGCTGGTGTGAATTCGAAATCCTAAAATTTCATGTCAATGAATTAAGCTAATAACTTACATGTGGACTGCGAAAATGCACGTTGATTGTCAGGCCTTCGTTAAGAGTCGGAATCAAATTGATCACATCAGTCAACGCCTAAAATATACCATAGTTTGTTTTAAACTCAAAAACCCCTACCTTGTTATAATTGCCTTCTTCATTAACAGGCAGCTCAGGTTTGAGTCTGAAAGAGAATTATTATGGAACTCCGAAAAATATCAAACCTAAGTAGACAGTCGCCAACAATCTCGTTGAGCTCAGCAAGTGAAACATGAGGAACGTCACGAAGCGTAATTTGACCTAAACGCTCGTTGTTTTACATAATCGGCTCACAAATTACCTTTAAGAGCCAAAGCATTGACAATCGCAAGAAGTGGGCACGCACCATTCACCTTTTGCAGCACAATTCTTAATGGAACCTCACCAAATGAGATCTTCTTAGTCTAAACAAATTTTTGTTTCATTGAAGCTACAAGAGCGTCACTTCAAAATGAATGTGCTTCGCGCCTTCATTTGAAGTCGCGCTTGGAGTTTCAAAAGATGCTTCGGCCATTAATCTAAAACAGTGGAAATGTGCAAAAGTTATTTTAGCAAATACTTTGTTAAATCATCGATTTCTTCCTTAGAAGCAGTAATCGTATCCACATCTTGACCAGCTGCAGTTCTATCAGTTCTCGGCATGTCAACTATCGGCTTCTAAAATTTAGACTTTAGAGTATAAGGTATTGCAACTAAAACCTCAGCTTTAGAAGAATTCAGCTCGTCCTCAGCTACAGATGATTGCGTCACATCTTGGGACTCCTCTCGCAAAGCAGCCTTGGCCGCATCGTTGAGAATTGCCGTTTCCACAGAATCCTTCGACATACCGGAACCATCCAAGACATTCTCGTTGAGAATTGCCGTTCCCACAGAATCCTTCGACATACCGGAATGATCCAAGACATTCTCGTTGAGGATGGCCGTGTTGACAGAGTGGCTCGAGATCGCTGTCTCAAAACTTTGATCAAGCTTCCTAAAGTTGATAATAATTGGTGACCACAATTTAAGAATACTAACGGATCTTCAATCTCTTTGTGATCTCCATCATTAATTATTGTCGATTGTTCCGTCGCGGTGACAAGGTCGTCAATGGTCTAAAACAAATAGCATGAATGATTGGACGACGCGATGTGGATGTTGTTGTATGTAATTGTAGCAGTTTAAGACTCACTTCTTTAGCGACATCAAAAGGATTGTCCTGTTTCTGGGATTCCGCTGGCATCGTTTGTTCCGGTTTGGCACTCGCAGTCACCGTCTCGATCACATCTGTAGATGCCAAAGCTTGTTGGGAGGTCTAAAATTAATAGAATTGCTGGATCCCGGCTAGAATTTGACACTGTGCTTAAAATTTACCTTTCCAATTGAATCCGCAGGAGCAGACATCTTTTCGACATGCTCACCCTCGACACGGGAACTAACTTGTTCCATAATGGCTAAACACTTTTATTATTGCAACAAGGTAAATAAGTCTAAATTAGAGAAGTGAAAAATTGCTGAAAAAATAGGCCTCAGATAAATCAATTTACAATAATGAGATACAAAGTCACACCCGCTTTACATAAAAATGGTAAAGTTACAATCAACAACTAAACATGAATTATTTTTTTAAACTTTTTCGTATTAGCTGAAGTCGAGCCTGGTGCGCATAGGTGGCTGGAGGTTTATCATCGGCTTTCGCTGGTGCTGCGGCTCCCAAAAACGTGAACAGCGGCTCGCGGTGGATGAGGCATCTTGTAAACGGTGTTCAACACGAATTCCGCATCTCTCACTTCAAGCCGATGATTGTTGTCACCACTCGCAACGGAGACCTTTCCACGGTGTTGAGCTAGCACACAAACTTTTTCTATGAGATCACTCACAAACTCGTCACTCATCTCGATTAGCGCTTCTTTCACGGCATCATCTAGCACCAACCGTGGATCGATTTCTTGTACGATTTTGTCCAATCGCGACTTGTCGATGAGAGCCGCTTTTCCATCAAGTACTTGGGGCATCGCAGATGGGGGTGGGTTGGCGACAGGCGGTTGAAATGCTTGAGGCCGTGGTGGTGCTGGAGATGCACCTCTTGGCATTGGCGCCCCTGGTTGCAGAGACCCCGTCGGCATATTTGGTGGTGGACCAGTGATTTGCCTGGGTACAAGATGCTGCGGTTGTGGAATCGAAGACATCGGCATTCCAGGTCTTTGCACAGGATACGGCTGTTGTCGAAGTGGTCCTGGTTGCTGCACAATTCTGCCCGGAATGATTGGCATCGGCGATCCTTGTGGGCCCTGATGTGGCGGTGGAGGGCCAGAGTAGCCGGGTCTCTGTGGCGGTCCCTGATTCTGCATATACGGAGGCAATCGTCCTTGCATTTGCATCATTGGCTGTTGTCGGATTGGCCCAGGTCCACCGACGGGTCCTCGCATTGGTCCTCCGCCGGGTTGCATTGGTCTCATCCCACCGCCGATGAAGTTTCCTTCTTGCATACCAGGAGGTCCTTGCGATGACTGATTCCCGTCCATTCCTCCTTGCGGTCCACCAAGTGCCGACATCAATGGACTTTGCTGGTGTTGAGGCATTCCAGGATGAGGTTGCTGATTCATGTTGTGCATTCGTGCGTCGTGGCCCTGTAAATAGAAAAATTAGACTAGAATGAACAAAATGAACACACGACAATTACGTGGAAAAGTGGAAGGAATGGTTCTGAAATGTTGGAGCAAAATGAAACGATGATTCCGCCGTTGAACACTTTACGATTGCAGGGTCGCGTTCATTGCAAAGGGTTCAATTTTCAAGCTTATCTTTTGTCATGGATTTAAAACAATATTGGAAAAGCAAAACCTTTCAGCTTTTCACATTTTCTCTCATAAATTGGTCACCAAGTAAAGCACAGACAGAACTAGTCAAGAGTTGCTAGAATTTGTATGAAAAATTTATTAGAATAAGACATCGAACAACCGAACGTTAGTAACCCGTAAAATTGAAAGTGATATACATAAAAACATGCCTAAATACATCAAGCGACAAAAGGTTTAAAACAAAAAGGATAGATTCTTAGTTTTTACAATAATTACATGTAGAAAAGCGCACTACCAATGAAAGCGGCTAAAGCGCCAAAGAAATGAAATGAGGTCATTTGATTCTCATACAAGTAAACCGATAATTGGACGGAGATTACTTTTCGAATTGACAAGAGCATTGTTACATCTAGAGACGAGGAAACGGATGCTAATCGGAAAACTGATCCCGCACAAATGAGCCTAGAGTTGAAAAATATAGGTCATAAATCTTTGAAAGCTTACTGTAAAGCGCAAGAGGCGAAGAATAAGAACCAAACGGGAACATCATAACCACCTATCTAAAATGAGCAACGTGACTTAATTTAGACTTACATGACTATAAGTGTACTTACAATAACATTTTCCACGTTGTATAAACCGGATGTCGCGTGAAGCAACGAGTCACCGACAAGAGCAAAAGCTGGAAGCGACAGGAAGTGCTAAATAAAACTTATTTTTAGCATAATAATTTTATACCAAGTTATAATACTATTTTTAGCAACTAACCACAAAGAAAAGCGCCTCTTCGTGATGTCTTCCATACGTCCGAAACAAGTCCTCTTGCATAATCCCAAGATAAGCGGAGAGGAAGAGCGCTGTTGACATCAAAATCACTCCTAAAAGAAACGTTTTTTAAACTGAAATTCCAACAAACCTATCCAAAACGGTGATACGGGGATGTAATTCACCCATTCCGGCGGTTGAGCAACCCATTGTGGTTTTCTCGTCGATGAAGCGATTGTGAATATGGCCAAACCTAAAAAAAAAGATTTTCAATGAAATGAATGATAGTCTTACCAATCGTCGTTACAATGATAGCCAAAATTTTGGAGAACGGATAAACTTGTCGTCGAATGATCCACGTCAATAGCAAATTTGCCAGAAGTGATCCCTAAAATAGCTTTTCCAAAAGAAAACAAAAAAAGCACTTACCGATTTAAAAATGATAAATAATGGCATGCTAACGTCAAAGTAAAGCGAATAATTATTGCAGAGGTTTACGATGAAGAAAATCGTTACCATCGACCAATATTTTCTGAAAACAAAAACATGAGGAATTCTAATGGAGCAGATAAAAGTTGAGCTAATCGATTGGCACCTAAGGGACCGATTTTTAATTTTTTTTGATAGATACTGAGTCATTTACCTTGTTGGGATATGTTGTGGTGCACCAAATAGTCGTTTTTCGAGGAGAATTCCTTTTGTGGAGATCATCAAGAAGGAGAGAAAAGTTGCCAAGTGAATTCCACCCTCAATATTCCTAAAAAAGCATTGATGATTGACTGAGTAAACAAATTTGAACCATTCTGCACACAATGACACTTTCAAAAACATTTTATGCCACAAAGATGCTTTATTGAAGTTTGGCTTAAAGTTTAATCAAACGATCCAAAAGCGTTACCTGTGTATAAACTCGGTCCCGGCTTGACATATCGTACACGACGAGAGAACCAAGCTTTGCACCGTCAAGGCGCTCATCTTAAAAAAATAAAATAACTACCAGAAAGTCAGGTTTGTTTCGTGTTAGAAATATTGTTTGATTCCAAAACAAAAATCTTTACATGTATTTTCCTTTTCGCATCTAAAGAACCGTTTATTCGACCAAAATTATGCTAACTGTACAATAGAAATATACTGGCCATGTTATTACACCAGAAAAAAACGATACATTTCACACGAGCCCAATAAAAAGCTTAGAAATTTGCGCAATAAGTTACATTATTAATTTCTCATCAAAACAGGCACGGAAAGGAAAAGCTAAAAACTAGAAATATGACAAAAAGTGTTCGATTCTTTACAATAAAAAAGTGATCACAGAGTAAATGAAGCGTACATTTGAATATTGAGAAAAAACATATACAAATTTCCTCACAAGAATCTCGGAGTTATGGACTCGATTGCCCGGAAGTTAGATGTCGAGCAGCACCATCAAACACCTGAAAAACAAAATTTTGCTTTGAAGTTTGGATTTGAAAAAAAAACTTACAGGATAATGTAAACTTTTTTTAACAAAATTGACTAGATTTTATTAGCAAGCATTTTCAAATGCAAAAAAACCAACTGCTTGAAGTGAATACGCGTCGGCTGTCAACTCGCAAATTTCTCGATCACCCCACGACTGTGTTGGCAGATTTTGTAGCAAAATCATGATACCCTAAAATAGAACATTACTACAGAAAGTTAAACAAAGATTGATAAAATAAATTATAGATACCTGAAAATCTCTCTCCGCTTGCAATTGTTTACTCCACGCGCGGAGAAAAGCCGCACACACGTAGCTGTGAAATTGCGAGAAGCCGTTTCGCTCGGCCTAAACATAGAAACTTAGCAAATTTTAAAGAAAATTATTGGATTCTTTAAATTTTTGAACTTACAAGATACGTGTCCCACAATCGAATCGTTGCCCTCAACGGGATCTCTCGCATCAACAAGTTGTTCATCCATCGAAACGCAAATTGCAAGTATTCGACTTGATTTCCTTCCAAATGACGATGAAGAGGTCCTAGAAATTTTATCATTAAACATTATTTTTTAATCAATAGATAAAAACTGACTATCAACTCTGCTCATCAAATGTTTCAGCTGAAGGACTTTGCGTTGAATTCCCGGTTGAGCAAAGGTGTAGTTGTCTTGGATCGAGTCGAGTAGTGAAGAAACGCACCTAGAAAATAGTATTTGTTGATTTGTATTTAAAACACAAACATCAACAAGCTTTTGAAAAAACCAACCAAAAACTATCCGCTTCAACAAGCTCGATTTGTTCCCTCGGTAGTTGTGAGACATCAAAAGTTCCGACCTAAAAAAAAGTATTGAATTCTCCGCCAACATGCTACGTTTTTTCAAAGTATTACTTAAACGTCAAGTTTAGTTTTCTAACGCTTTGTTTCATAAAATATTACCTCAACGTGTTGTGGAATGAATTCGCTCAGAAAGACGACAAAAAACGGAGTGACAAGATCATTGATTCCCTGCACGTAACCGCTTGCCGGATGGCGGATCGCCCAAATGTAGAGAATCCTCTCGAACATCTAATTTTGAAAATAAATATATACCCACTTCTTGCAGAACACTTAAATTTTTACGCTAACGCTTACTACTAGAAAATGTTAAAAATACCTCTTGAACAAGCTTCTGTTGAAATAACGGGATCAGCGGGCACATTCTCGGGATGTCAATGTGAATCTAAAATAAATGATAAGCGATTACTTCATAAAAATAGTGATATATATGAATAAACCTGTCTAAAAGTGTCATTATGATGATCGTCAAATCGTGTGTGAAAATACTGTTCAACATAATGCCAGTATTCTTCGCGTTTTCTTTGCAACGTCACTTCTCTTCGGATCACGTTCGGTGGTAAGTAACCCTAAATTTGCTTGCTTTATGATTTTATAACTTTCATATCTGTTTAATAATGGCTCTTCACTTTTAGGTTTGATATTGTCAAGTAATATTGCTAACTATAAGGTCTAAGTCTTACCGATAAAAGTCTCCAGGCTGTCGGTCTCAATTTGTGCGGAATGCCCATCCAACAGTCTTCTCGTAGTTTTTCCATATCTAAAGTGGCAGATACAGCAATGATAACTATATACCATTTAAGCAACTTTAAGCGAAACACTCACCAATTTCAGCTGGTGGTGAATCGGCTCTCCCATTCGCTCCACCACTATTCTTTCTTGCGCCAAGCACTTTCCGCAAACGATCAAAACGAGCCACATCTTTGTCTTTTCCTAAAGTTAATGTTCTAGATAGTTCATAAATGCAGTCGATACCTCGTTAGTGAACACCTTGATAGTGAACTAGCCTCAATAGTAACCGGATTTTTTAGGATTCCTTCCGTAGTTCACTAACGAGACTCAACTGTAGTTCAAATTTTCCCACCTTTATCTGGATGCATTTTATCATCGGTGGAGATTTCGGGGAGGCGTGGGTAGATTGGTGATGGGGCAATTACTGGGCTTTGCGATTGGGCTGATGCAGATGGCAAGGGCTCTAAATTGAATAATCTAAGGTTTGAGTTTTACTTTCACATAGATTAATAGCTACGTTAAGATATAAAACGATTTTTTGAAAAGCATACCTTTCTGGATGGCCAATCGTTGCATGGCTTGTACTCTGCTGTTTTTCGTGGGCGCTGTCGAAACAGGAGGCATTATTGCATCGTCTCGAGCTGCTGCTGCCGCGTGAGCTGCCAAAACTCGAGCCGCACTAGCACACGCCGCACTTTGATCCAACACCACACGAGAGTCCCATGCGTCGGATACACTAAATTTATAAATTAAGTAAAGATAGCAGAGCCAAATTTAACCCTTAAAATAGATTTTGAACTCTGTTTTGTGAGGAATTCAACCAAAAATCAAACTTCCTAACCTATTTTCATAATCGGCAAATTTGTTCGGCGGTGATTTGCTCAAATTTGAGTCTTTTTGTTTCACTGGGCTCCCGGAAAGGCTTTTCAAAGGTGGGTATTGAGCACCATAAACAGGACGAACACTGAAATGAAAAAAAGGATTGAAAAAGAAAAAGATGAATAAGAAACCTTCCGGGTGTTGATGAAGAAGACCAACGACTCATTTTGTACAGAAGGAAGAGAGGATTGGCTAGCAATTGGACATTTCTCACAAGATCCCCGGGCTAAATAAAATAGAAAAATTGGATAAGTAGAGGATGAAAACGGTCAAATAAATAGAAAGCTTTCAAAACTGAAAACGCTTTACCAAAAATTCCGGAGACATTCAATTTATAGAAATTTTTAATTCAGAAGCATTTGCGTGGCAGCCCTTTTCCTTTTCCATTTGAAAAGGGCTGCCAAACAGTGGGTAAATTGATTCAATAGAAGATTTTTCGGAATCACTTGTCTTCAAAACTTTCAAGACGTTTCCCATGATTGCTTAACCTTTAGAAGTTACGAATTATATTGAAAAGTTGAAAGATTTTCTACAATGAATCTTTTTTTAACAGCTGATTGGCTGAAATTTCATGATCAAATCAATCAAAACAAGAAAGATAGGGCTTATTTTGGCTCTATGACAGAGTTGTGTGTCCCTGTCCACCTCAACACTGAAAAAAGAGCGCATCGTTTCTGCGTGTGCATAGCAATGAGGCGTTTGCAAAAGAGAGAAATGAGGGTGCCTCATTGAATTGTTCATTCAAACCCAGTTCGAGTTCAAGAATGGAAGTTTTTTGAGAAAAGAAGCTGAAAGATGCTATCCGGAAGTTAACCAAATGCGTGTGCCTTTGAAGATTTCAATGAACAAAGTTGGGAAATTTGATTCAGGGGTTATCTGGAGATCGTCATTGATTTCAAGATTTCAAGTTTCTTTGGAAGCAAATGAAATTTGAATTAGTGGAATGCATGGATTAAGCTTGGAAAAGATATAGCAAAAGGTAGCAAAAGCTTTGAACAAGTGACAGAGGCAAGAGTTGTTTTGAAGAGTTTACAAATGAAAGCCGAAGAATCGATTGCTCTCAATCAGTTCTTTAAAAAGCTCTTTCCAAGAACTCAAATTGACTAAGATTTGGTAGAATATTCAAAGATTTTTTTCATTTTTTATTTATTTTAAGCCGCTGAACAAGTTTGCCGACTTGTAGAATCAAAAAAAGTTGGTACAGCCGTCAAATTCTAATATCAAAGACCGCCCTACCCCAGTTCACTACAATAACCTTACTATTAGGACGAAAGATTACCGTAAAAACAGTAAACTTTAAAGCTAAAACAATCTAAACCCTCAAAAAAACACCAAAATCACCGTACTCATTGTTGTTGATCTCCATTTGGTGCATCTTCTCGTCGAGTTTTTTGAAGCACAAATTCGTGCACATCAACATCTTTGCCCTGAAATTTGTAATGAGGAAATAAATTTAGAATTAGAACAAATTAATCTAAAAAATGACCATAAAACAAAACTTTAGCAAATAAAAGAAATGAAATTTTGTACAAGACATGCTGTAAATACTGTAATAGTACCCCACCCCCCTCGTACAGTCGCGTAGTCGCAAAAGTTTTTTAGTATTTCATTTTTTTCAAAAAATGCGTCTTTGATATCAAAAAAATAGCTGAAATTCAGGGCTATTTTTTGATACCTAAGCGCGCATTTTAGCATAAACCAGTGTCGAGAAAAACTCGTTCAAAGCTAGACTACACAACACTCCGCACCGTCATTATGGTGGTGGGGTAGTATTTACGGTGTGCATTTCGCCAAATCCATTTTAAGCAAACGACTTTTGCTTTCTAAAGAGTAACTTGTCGCTTGACTGGAGCTAAAAAGATAAAGCTAAAGAGCTAAGGAAATAAGTTCCCATCGAGTTCGTGTAAAGTTCGATTTAACTCAAGAATTTAAACAAAAAACAAACAAATAATGAAATCCTTTGTCTTCTAAATGATGAAGGGAAGGGGGGGGGACGACAGTGTTGACTGTCACCCCCACCAGTCTCCCAGCTGCACAATACCCCTTTTTCCCCGATCTGTAAGCCCCATTCCCGACAAGGAGTCGAAAGGATCTATAGACCAAAAACAGACCAAAAATAGGCCAAAATAGACCTGGCCTGGTGAAGCTTTTTTCGGGAGAGCCGCTTTTCCGCGCCAGTCTCCTCCCGAATCGTCAAATCGGTGGCCTAACACAGACTTTCATGGATTATTTGGTGGAAATGGAGAATTTTGAGAAATGGAAGAAGATAGGCAATAGAAGCATCAGAAATTCAGCTAAGTGGAAAAGCTTGCATACTGTAGAAATACTTCGGTATTAGGCTTAGGCTTTGGAATGTATACTGTGGGTGTACTACTCCGGTATTTCTACAAGCAAACATAGCTTTTAATAGATTAATAGATTTTAATAATAAGATTTTACCAAAACTAAGCAAATTTATGTTTTTCAAATTGGGACTTTTGCAAGTTTTTCAATATTGTAAACAAGTCAAATATTTTGCTTTGAGGATTTGATGAAAATGTCTAGACCTGAAGTGAGCACAGTGCTTTTCTTTTTTGCTAGAAAACAGCTAGTGAAAAAACGGATTCGATTCAAAGTTGTCAAAACAGAATTTTTGAAATAAATGACTTTTTAGATGATTTGAATAAGAGATTGAAATGTTTAAGATCACATTAAAGGAATGAATATTTGAAATTCAATGTTTAAAATACTACAATCCTGTCTATTTCCTCAATACAGTATGCCGGAAAAAGATATTCAATTGGATATCATTCTTTCTGAATATCGGCTTACTGTAAAAGCAATGGAGGTGACAGTAATTCAAAGATATCAAAGGTTTTAACTGAATATCAATACTTGCTTTGACTTTGGCTTTGATTGAATCTAAATACTTTCTACAGTATACAAATGTATCTTATTACTCAATAAAGATAAGATATATTCAGCTATGACAGAACTCTTAAGAAAGACAACCGGGAAGTGACAGAAGCAGGACCTGTGAACACCTTGGCAAAAGAAAAAGGAAGAAGAAAAAAGGAAGAAGAAAAAGAAAGAAGAAAAAGATCGGAACGAATCAAAAAGATTCACAAAAAGGGGACAAATAGGCAAACATTGATTCGGAATGGCAAACGGGAAAGGAAAGGAAAGGAAAGGAAGGGAAAGGAAAAGGACACGGAACCGGTGATCTTCTCCTCTTCACTGTCATCTTGAGAGACGTGTCCTCTCCTAATCATCTCAACGATACCGCGACCTCTTGATGAGGTGACGGGGAAGAAGTGGGAATGGTCAGGGATTAGGACTAGGTACTGTTAACCCTTTAAACAGGTATTGAAAGCCAGTGTGTGAGTGGGTGAGTGGTTTACAAAACTGGTACTGGGTCAAAACTTTCGCCGCACTCAATAGAGGTGATGTTGGACAAGATGTTGGACAAGGTGTTGGACAAGATGTTGGACAAGGTGTTGGACAAGGTGTTGGACAAGAGGTTGGACAAGATGTTTTAAACCCAAAACCAATCCAGAGTCTAATATTCCAATTTTTTGACTCCAATAATGTAACAAATTGAAGAACACTTCAAGAAATTGAAGAAAAATTTATAGATTCGATTAAAAATGTACAGTAGCTTTAGATAGATAGATAGATAGATGAGAATTTGAGAATTTAAGAATTTAAGAATTCGAAGCATTCGCGTAACTTCGTGGGTCTCTAAGTGAAGGTTTTGTGTGTGTGTGTGTGTGTGTGTACCCCCAGGCCCTATCCCTAAATCAACATTGACACAACCAAGAGTTTGTTTTTCTCTTTTTTTGGCCTTTCTCTCTAAACCTTTCACCAGTCAAACTCAATAAAAGACGTGAAAAATGAATTTAACTTGATGAAAAATGAATTTAACTTGATGAAAAATGAATTTAAATTGATAAAAAATGAATTTAAATTGATGAAAAATGGATTAGCTTTTGGAGCTTATGGATTCATTCAAACAAATTCTTTTACTGTCTTTCACTTGACATTTCTTTAAATTTGAATTATCGAGTGAATATTAGATGAATATTAAATGAATATTAAATGAATATTAAATGAATTTTTTACGACAAAAACCTCATTCACTTTGACGTCACTTTGACAGTATCTTTTATAGCAAGTGTCTTTGTCGCTGACGAAAATTTGACACTAAACATTTTCACAAAAAGGAAACTATTGAAAAATCATACATAGATACATAGAAATGTAGTTTCAAGATACAAGATTGCACTCTAATAGCTCTATTATTAGAACCATAGTACACTGTTGTTCTACTAAAGTACAGGAGCTGAGCCGGCTTATGAACTGACCCAAACCAAATTGTTAGAGGGGTACTATTAGAGGGGTGGGGTCCAATTACAGTATTTACGGTAGATACATAGAACTATAGTTTCAAGGTAGAAGATTGCACTCTAATAGCTCTATTATTAGAACCATAGTACACTGTAGTTCAACTAATTGTACTGTACTAAGTAGCTGTACTCAGCCGGACTATTAATTGACCCAACCAAATTGTTACTAAACCAAATTTGAAAAACTTTGACCATAGTACTGTGCAGTAGTGCCATAGTATAGTTTCACTTACGCGTCTGCCAGGCATTATTTTGACCACAAATTTTGAAGCTTGTTACCAAAAAGCTACGGGGCTTAGCGAGCAGAAGAGGCAGCTGTACATTGATGCGTTGATGAAGTACTATCAAAATTTATTCACGGACTTCTGCATTGTGACCGATTTTCGAACGAGAACGAGTTGGCAGTGGCGCGTACTGATAGAGCTCATCGGTGTAAAGCTTTGACAAAGCGTTGATTGCACTGAAATTTCAATTGCTGCGTTTTCTAAGCTGTCTAAGCTTTGTCCGCTTTTTCTTTCTATCGTAATCTTGTCTCTATTTTTATCCAATCAATCTACTTTTTTGATCTTTTGATATTCTTTATGAATTCTTACAAAATCATTCCAAAATTTATATTGACAAGAACTAGGAGGTTATGGTGATCGGGGAAATGACAAGGTTTAGAAAACGCTTTCGTCGAGGACATACTGTTCGATCGCTTCGTCGTGGACATACCAATTTGAAAGACAAAACGGCTAGGTCAAATTACAGAAAATTGTTGATTTTTCTCTTTGTATAACTCCGTCCGTTCGCTTCCGCGAACGACATCTTGCGAAAAGTTTAAAATCAAAACAATAAAAAGAAAAAAAAAAACAAAGTGATATGCTAAATTAGAAGTTGAGTTGTTGTTAGGGGAGTGGGACAAATGCGACCTTTTTTTTCGCGCACCCGGACATTTGCGCACCTTGCCCATTAGCGCACCTTTTTTCGCGTTTTAAAGAAAGCTCTAAAAAGCTAATATCTATTCCAAATCAATTTCTATTCCAAATGTTGTTTTTCTAGGTAATTTGCGGGTGTCGAATTCAAATTTTGACATAACAGAGCTTGTGGAACCAATTTGAAAGACAAAGCGGCTAGATCAAATTACAGAAATTCAAATTCGATTTTTCTCTTTGTATAACTGCGTCCGTTCGCTTCCGCAAGCTCTGATATGCCAAAATTTCGATTCTACGCCCTCAAATTACCTAGAAAAACAACTTTTGGAATAGAAATTGGTTAATCTTAGCTTTTAGAGCTTTTTTTAAAACGCGAAAAAAGGTGCGCTAATGGGCTAAGTGCGGAAAAAAAGGTGCGCAAATGTCCGGGTGCGCAAAAAAAAGGCCGCATTTGTCCCACTCCCGGTACGATTACAGTATTTACGGTATCTAGCTGTCAATTTTCCCTTTTCAAACCCATTGACTTACTTCTTTTAAAGATATTCAGCCGTTTAACTGTTTTGCTGACAAATTTCTTTCAAATCTAAAGATATTCAATTTAATAACACCAAATTTTCAGCAAAAAAGAAAGCCTCATTTATTTGGCATCAGGATTTTGTTTGTAAAAAGTTTGCACCTCAATAAATAATCCCAAGATTTGAAATTTCAACTTTCAAGCTCATTGTAAGTTACACTGTAACTATTAGGGTGGTGCAAAAGAAACTGCCGATGGGTATCAGCTCTTTTATCAGAAGCGAGCGATGCTAACGGCATTATTTCTTTTATGTTTTGTTCGCATATTTGTTTGCTATTTATTTCGACATTTGAATTTTTTGGTTTTTGTTTACTTTATTTTAAAATGCTTATATTTTTTATTTAGATCATGGTCGAGCAAAAGTTTGTGCTACGAGCAGCATTACTGTTTAACTTCAAAATTGGAAAGTCTGCTGCCAAATCGCATCGTTCTCTCTGTGCTGCTTTCGGAGATGACCGTTTGTCTCTCAGGCAGTGTCTCTCTACCAGCACGGTTCGATGCCAAAAGTTGTGAACGAAGCCAAGCTGAGGGACGTTATTCAGGCCGACCCATGCCAATCTGCTCGACATCTTGCGAAAATATTCCATTTGTGCTACGAGCAGCATTACTGTTTAACTTCAAAATTGGAAAGTCTGCTGCCGAATCGCATCGTTCTCTCTGTGCTGCTCGTTCTCTGTCTTTCGGAGATGGCAGTTCGTCTCTCAGGCAGTGTCAGACTTGGTTTCAACGTCCGAGAGGGAGACGAGGCTTTGGAAGATTACGAGCACCGTTCGAGGCCAGAAGTCGTGAACGAAGCCAAGCTGAGGGACGTTATTCAGGCCGATCCATGCCAATCTGCTCGAGATCTTGCGAGAATATTCCATTGTGATCATGTCACCATCGAACGCCATCTTTTTTAAAATTTACCGTCAAATCGGCAGTTTCTTTTGCACCACCCTAATATTTATCACTTTTCGATATTAAATTATACTAATACTAGTATTTAAAGAATACTTTACCTTTTTTACACCTTTGAAATCTCGCCAGACATATCTTTTCTCTTATCAATTCAAATATTTTTTTGTTTCTAGCCGATTTCTCTATAGTCTTTATGCTGTTTCTATTTTCTGCAATTGTTCTTTAAATCAAAAATTGAGAAATTCTCTTCCCCTTTTATCATAAAGATCAAACAATCAAATGATAAAAGGAAGAAAAGCACGTAGAGGAAATGGATGTTCTTTGAGCGCGAGAATGAGAGTATAAATAAGCATCAAACAAATGCAGGTGAACGCGATCACAATTGTTGAACCTATTGGCTTTACCAAAATTGGTTCAACAAATGAGCTCCTTCAAAAGTTTACACAAGTTCTGCGCGTTTTTCTTAAATTATAAATAGCTGTAGTAAATTGGAGCATTTGTAAGGATATAATCTTTTATCGATATTTCTATTACGTGCTAGACCAGGCATGATAGCTTGAGGCTTTACTAAAAGCCTACTACAAGCCTTAGAAGTCCGTCCTTAGAAGCCTTAGAAGTCCGTCCTTAGAAGCCTTAGAAGTCCGTTCTTAGGAGCCTTAGAAGTCCGTTCTTAGAAGCCTTAGAAGTCCGTCCTTAGAAGCCTTAGAAGTCCGTCCTTAGAAGCCTTAGAAGTCCGTTCTATCGTGACTTACAGATCCAGTGACTCGTTTAAGACATTTCTGCTTAGATTTCGACTTCCCATCCCTAATATAACAAGTATTAAACTTGAAATTTTATTTCCTACAAAACCAATCTGCTCGCTGCTCATTCTTTGTGTTTTGTTGATCATTCTGTGTTCTTTTCCCCTTTGGACATCGATTTACACAGGCATCATTGTCTCGTTTTTTTTTGCCCGTTCCACACGTGCTACTCCGTGTGAAGCAAAAAGAGAAATTAGTTTTTGAAAAGCTCCAAATATATTGGAAATAATTTTACGATCATTTGAGACTTTCTTTTGTGTTTTTCATTATTTGATATGCTGTTCTCGAAATAAATCTTTTTATTTTAGTGATGGATAAAAGGAGGCAAATTTCCGATAAAGAAGGCGATGATCGAAGTGATAAATCTTTATTTCTCAACTTTTCTTCTTTAATTTACTAAATTTACGGCTTACATTTTGCTCAAGTGCATTCATTTAGTGATAAGGAAAAGAAAGCAGGTGCCAAAGGCGCTCATTTCTTCTTCTTTTCCTTCTTCTTCTTCACTCCTTTATTGTCTTTTGAAGAATTTTTGAAAAACAATTGAATTTCATTAGTTTTTCGTATAAAATTTGTGTATTATTAATCCATTCATTGAAAATCCCTTCATTTCAGCCTAAAAGCAATAACTAAGCATTAGCAAAAGCAATAACTAAGCATTAGCAATAACAATAACTAAGCATTAACAATAGAAATAACGAAGCATTAACAATAGAAATAACTAAGCAATAACAATCACAATAACTAACTTCTAAAGGCTTGAATCAGAATTAAATCCTTGACTTTTGCAATGTTAGCCAAGACTGCTATTTGGCTAAAATTTTATACATTTAAACATAAGCTTGCGATATTGGGACAATACTTTTAAGGAAAAGATTAATTTGAATTTGAAATAGTTGAGGTAAAGATATAGAAAGTACACAGCATTTTTAACAAATCATTCTTTTTATTCTCGAAACATTTGAGAGACGATCTCTTTTCTTTCCAAAAAAAAGTCCCCCATTTCCCCTTTTGAATGACCTTTTTGTGCTGATTCGATGTTATCATATCATTTTAGCCACGAGAAATTCTTTTCCATTAGTTTATTTCATTGCCAACCCCAAAAAAATCATTGAGCCATTAGCTCTTGAATAAATTTGAATCAGATTTTCCCTGAAGCAAAAATGTCAAGTGACTACGATCGACAACTTTTGGTAAAAAAATTGAATCGATAATTATTTGAATTAAAAATTCAGACTTATTTGACCGGCGGGATGGCGAGTTTGGCGTTGGCGCTTGGGAAAAAGCTTGGATTGATTGAGGTGAGGAAAAGTTATTTTGTATTTTGTGCTCGTAAACGCACGCTTTCTAGCGTACTTAGACTCTGGTTTGTAAAAGAGAAGTCTATCAGAAGGCGTTCGTTTGTGAGAGCACAAAGTACAGAGTGACATGGCTAGAGTTGATAGCAGAAAAGATCCAGCTTTAATATTAAATATTAAAGCTTTAATATTCAAGTTCACCAAAAAGCCCTCAGCTTTGTTTCAATTGTAATCTTTTTTGATTTTGATTCTCCTTTGATGACCGTTGAATTTCACGCTGTCTAATTGGAGATAATTGGGTAAATCGTCGCCAAGGCTCCATTAGTGAACACTAGACTTGCTTATCGATATTATCGATACAAACGGCATGCTCATGTTTGCCCGTTCAGATCTCAGTTTCTAGAACAGCTATCAATCTGAAAATTGTTTCATTGGAAAGGCAAGAATGTCAGCTTTTGATTGCGATTTTATACATAGCGACTTTTAATGAGTCATAAACCTCATAAACCTTATCGATACTTATCGATATCGAAAGAATCGATTATCAAAAGAATCGATTATCGAAATTTGAGTATCGATAAGTATTGATAAACTTTTTAAGGCACTTACCCATGAGAATTCGCTATGTGTGAGAAAGCAATCAAAAGCTGACAATCTTGGCTTTCCAATGAAACAATTTGCAGATTGACAGCTGTTCTAGAAACCGAGATCTGAACGGTCAAACCTGAGCTTGCCGTTTGTATCGATAATATCGATAAGCAAATCTAGTGAACGCTGTGTTGACGGCAATCCACATTTTCTTCACTTCGAATCCGTCAATAATTGGCATCTTATTTGTAGCCGGGAATCTAAATTTAAAAAATTATAGAAGGCAACAAACAACAAACAACAAAAGGCTAGGAAAAGAAAAAAGATGAATTGTAAATTTAGCTAATTTTAACTGAGGAAACTGCAAAAAAATGAATTGAAGAAGCTCTTTGCCAAAAACTATCAAGGCTACGGTAGCGTTGGGGCGCAAAATAGAACGCGAAATTTGGTGAAATCGCTAACTCTTGCAAGATTGCAAGATGTAAGATAAAAGATTCGTTGATGAAATCGGGCTCTGATCAACCTACCGTAAATACTGTACTAGTACCCCATCCTCATAATGACGGGCGGAGCATCGCGTAGTCTAATTTTAAACGGATTTTTCTCGACACTGGTTTATGCTACAATGCTCGTTTAGATATCAAAAAATAGCTGAAATTCAGGGCTATTTTTTGATATCTAAACGAGCATTGTAGCATAAACCAGTGTCGAGAAAAACTCGTCCAAAGCTAGACTACGCGATGCTCCGCCCGTCATTATCTTTGGTATCACAAAATGCGTCTTTGGTATCAAAAAATAGCCCTGAATTTCAGCTATTTTTTTGATACCAAAGACGTATTTTTGAAAGTACGGGCGCTTTGAAAAAAATGAAATACTAAAAATAGAAATAAAAACTTTTGCGACTACGCGACTGTACGAGGGGTACGAGGGACTATTACAGTATCTACGGTAGGTATAATGTTGTCGCAAACTATTCTTTATAGCTTACAGTATTTACGGTAGTTGTTCATGTTTTTAGTATTTCTTTCCAGGCTCTTTGCGAGGTCTCTTCACCTTCACATCATGTGACTCCCGATGAAGTGGCTGAGAAAGCGAAATGCAAGCCACGGTTTGTTTAAGATCATATCTTAAACTTTTAAAAATAACAATCCAATCAGTACGCAACTTTTCTAGTTACGTTCGTGAGTGGTTGGCTTGTTTGGCGTGCGCGAATCTCTTCCAAGTCGATGACGAGGAGAGATTCTGGGTGACAGAGGAGCAGAAAAAGGTGGGGAAATTGAAAATCGAATGTTTGGAGGGATTCTTACATGCTGAAATTCTTGATTTGAAGCTGTTTCCAATTGCAGAGTCTGCTCAATTGTCCATGGATTGCTAATATGGGTTTCATTCCGCTTTTCGCTGACGTTCGCGACAAATTAGAGGACGCTTTTCGGGCGGAAAATCCGAGATTGGGTAAGAAAATAAAGATAATTATTGTTTAGTTATTATTTAAAGATATTATTTAAAGATATTCAGGATTGGATTACTCGGATTATTCGAAGTTTTATGAATTGATGGCGGGTATTTCAGGTGAGAGGAAAGGGTTGTTGTTGTTGTTTCAGGGTTGTTTTAAGACTATTCTTTTGGTAAAGCCAGATTTGGTTTAACTGAAAGAGGAGAAAAACAACTCTGATTTGGTTTGGCTTGAATTGAAAGCCTGAATTTGGTTTTAATTTAAACGAGAACGCACTAAAAAACTGTTTTTTGTTTTTTTCAGAGGCTCGTCACCGTGAGTTTCTCATTCCGAATGTTGTACCTGATTTGGGACACGGGATTGGGGTGATTTCATAAATAAAACATTTATAATTGTCAAAATAAAGCAATCAAAGTAAAGTTTAGAAAACGATTTTAAAAATAAGTAAACTAAAATGTCAGGATCGTCTCGTAGCTGGTGGAATGAAATGTTTGGATATCGGTTGTGGAAATGGGTTGCACGTTCAGATTTTTGGTTTCTTTTATGCTGTACTTGGTTGGGAATAAGAGAAAAATGAACAAAATGAATAAAATATTTTTGACATTTAGCGCACGCATATCCGAAAAGCGAATTCATTGGATTGGATCTCGTGGAAGAGGCGATCAAATCAGCAAACGAGCACAAAGAGGAAGAGGGGACGAAGAATTCGGTGAGATAGGTTTTAGGGAAAAGGTTTCAATGTTAGAAATTGATAAAATTGATCACCTTTCAATTGTACTGTTCTTTTTACAGAGCTATGTGTGTTGTGATGCGACGAAATTGCCGGATGAATGGTCGAACACATTCGACTTTGTAACGATTTTCGATGCTTGTCACGATCAAACGAGACCAGATTTGGTTAGTTCTAACAATTGGATTGTTTAGATACTATTTTAGATTATATATACGTAGCCGTTGTTTACGAAATTCAGCCGCTAACGAATGATTCGTAATCGGCTGAATTTCGTAAACGGCTACGACATATACAGGACAATGAAATATCATATTTAAAAAAACGATCGTCACTTTCGCTCCTCTATAACTCCCATGTCTTTGAGTTTAAACTATTAGTGTTATACATTTTCTGAAAGCTCTTTTCAACGGCTACACAATGGTAATATTAATATTTAGAAATACGGTAAAGAAAAGGGAGTTACAGATGTGGGAAAGTGACGATCGTTTTTAAATTTGATATTTCATTGTCCAGTAGTGCAGGTACTTGAGTAGACTTCAAAGCTGTTCCCGTAAATGCTCTAATAGAAAGCCACTCTCTCGTAAAATCAAGCCGCAAATCCGCGGGCATACGCGCTCCGCCCCTTTTTCCATTGGCTAACTTGTGAAAGTAAAGCAAAAGTCACGTTTTTGAAGGATTTATTAATAAGTTTATATCCAAATTATTCTTTTTATCTTTTATTTGATCATATTAGTTGCCGTAGTGCTACAGTACCGGACAATGAAATATTATATTTGAAAAAACGATCGTCACTTTCGCTCCTCTATAACTCCCATGTCTTTGAGTTTAAACTATTAGTGTTATACATTTTCTGAAAGCTCTTTTCAACGGCTACACAATGGTAATATTAATATTTAGAAATACGGTAAAGACAAGGGAGTTATAGACGAGCGAAAGTGCGAAAGTGTTTTTTCAAATATGATATTTCATTGTCCAGTAGTGTATAAAGCAAATGTCGAGGTTTTCTCAGCGTACAGATCAAATTTTGAGATGCGCTTTTTGTTAGATTAGTAACGTTATGCTAAGGCTGAAAAAATTAAAAAGCCATTATCTACTTTTTAACTGCTTAATGATGCCCCTTTTTTTGCCGTCGGTTGAAAGGAAGGCGTGGCCGAGGGGTTTAGCCTCTCGTCTCCAAAACGACCGCCCGAAGAAGGTGCCGGGTTCGACTCTGCTCCAGACTTTTTGATTTTTGTTTTTTGATGTAAATGCTTTCAAGCATAGAGTTGAAGTATGCAGATTTAAGTTGCCTCACGGTGAATGGATTGTTAAAAGGCTCTCGAAGAAGGCGTAAGGTATGATGCTAGTCCTTTAACTTGAGAAATCAAACGATGTGTTAGCGTGAAAACCTATAGTCGGCTATTGGGCTATTCTTGACTTGTTGTTTGACCTATTTTTAGTCGATTCGCGAGATTCACCGCGTTCTCAAGCCAGGCGGCTACTTTGCAATGGTCGAGATCAAGGGATCGAGCAGTGTGGCTGAGGTGAGCGAAAGAGTATTTCGGATGCTTTCTACGACTTAATAGTTAAGATATTCAGCTAACCTCTAAACAATAAAGCTATTCAACTAACCACTAAACAATAAAGTTATTCAGCTAATCTCAAAACATGATCATTTCCAGGATAAACGCGATGACGGTCTCCGTTGTGCAATGTTCTATGCGTGCTCGGTTTTCCACTGTTTGCCTGTTGGAAGCAATAAGGAAGGTGAATAGCTTCAGCTTTGACTAAAACCCAAATAATACAATATCTTTCAATAACCAGACAATTTCTACAGTAACCCAACACATTCAGGAGCTCTTTGCTTGGGCACAATGTGGGGGAAAGAGAAGCAAATGGCTTTGTTGAAAAGTGCCGGTTTCGCCAATCCAGTCGCTATCAATCCTCCATATTATTCAGTGAATACGATCTACGTTTGCGAGAAATAAGATAGAATATTTGAAAAAAACGCATTTATTATTTTATCAAATAAATGGAATAAATTCAAATACGAGATCCATGAATAAAGCCCCAATCTGATCGCAAACTAGGAAAAGAGAAACAAACAATTGTTTGCGTCTTGAGTTAGTACTCTTCACTCAAGACATGTTATTTTTTGTTTCGAGATATCTGATCTCACTTGAACTAAGACACTTCAATAGCTGACTGACTCGGAATGACGACTGACTCGGCTCTCACTTTTCACACGAAATCGACAATTGAATTAAAAGCTCGACAATTAAATTAAACAGATCCGAGTTCTAGAGGATCGAGTTTAATCTTCGCATCTATTGCTTCTTTCTTTAGCTTTGGCTTGTCCGTTCCCGCGTTTCAGACAGACTGGATCTAGAAGTGGAAAGGTCGGGGAATCAGGTTTGAATCTGGTTTTGTCCAAAAATATTTCTTGTTTTGAGATATCTGATCTCACTTGAACTCTATGTTTGCGAGAAATAAGATAGAAAATTCTAAAAAAAACTCATTTATTATTTTATCAAATAAACTCAATAAATTCAAATACGAGATCGTTGAACAAAGCACCAATCTGATCGCAAACTAGGAAAAGAGAACTGCTAATTCTAACACTTTTTATACGAATCTTAAAGCAATATAAAAATTAGATGAATTCAAATCCAAATGAAGATAGTTTTGGCTTTTAAATTGTGAGAACATAAACGAATTGTATCAAAAAAAAAGATCAAAAAGATAAATTTGTAATTTTTTTTCTATGATTCGATGTCCTTTCCCGCAGCTTCGTCGCAGAGTTGCTTCAATTTGGTGCCATAAGTGCGTAAGTGAGGGATATATTCCTCGGAGATTTCCTCAAATCGATTCCCAAACACCTGACAGTCTGGCCATTCTCCTCTCTTCTCGACGACCAAATTCTCGAAGAGCTGAATCGAAGTGTCGACTTCTTGCTGAAGAATGGGAACCGCCTTCGAGTAGGCGTTGATCTGATAGGCGATGGCTATTCCATCTAATCGTGTGAACTCGTGTTCTCTATGTTCCATCAGAAAACACATGGCACACAGTGTCATCCGGCACTCCTCGCAGTGGACGCTTTTGTTCGGTCGATGTTCTACGCCACATTTCTCGCATTTCTCCTTCTGTTGAGGATTGTTTAGAACGGAATTGAGCTCATTGAGGAAAGCGATAAGGATCCTGTTCTTTCGATTCTGATCCCTGTGGGTTGCTGTTCCACAGTTTCCACACCGGACTTGTGTCTCGTTGATGAGAAGTTTTCCCGAGCAACCCTGACACACCGTGTGTCCGCATGGGAGATCGATGGGTTCTCGAGCTGAAGGAGATGTCGAGAAAGTCTCTGCACAAATCGGACATTCAATTTGGGGAAACGGCTTCTCGATTACGTAACCGCTGCAATCCGAGCTCATTTTCACGAATCCATCCACGACGAGCTTCACCCAAATTGAGTAGGGACTTAGCCGGATCGAGGCACAATCCGTCTCACCACATACATGCATTCGTTGGCGTCGCCTTGGATCACTGGCAACGCATCGACCACAGAGAAACGCTGTCACACATTTCATTTGGTAGACTCCTTGAAGTTCTCCGTTTGCACCCAATTTACAGTTGCCAAGTGCCGGTTGTGCGCAGCTCCAACATTTCAACGAGTCGAACGAGTGCACTCGAATTGATTTGACCTCTTTATCAGCCTCCACATCGTTGAGAAGCTCAAATAGGATTTGATCCCGTCGACAATCCCACTTGTTGCTAGCAGTTTTGCAACCGGGGCACAGCACTTGAGGGTATTGGGGATGGAGTCGCTCCGAGCATCCCCTGCAAATTGTGTGTCCACACTTTGTCAAAACAAATGGATGCCGTTTTGGGATCGCGACCGAGAAGCCCTCGTCACAAGTCGGGCATTTCGGCGTTGTGAACGCTTTAGCGAGAATGTACCCGTTCTTGTCAGGGCTCAGCCTCACCGTGTCACTGAGCAAAATGCTCAACCAGATCGCATTGACATTCGGCGAAGCAACGATGCAGTACTTTTCAATACACAAATGCATTCGTTTCCGATCGCGCGGGCTCAACGCATGGCACGGAGTACAGATGAACGTGGAGCAGCTCGTTTGGTGAAATCCCTGAATTTAGAAATGTTTATCGTTATTGACAATTAAGCAGTTTTAAAAATAAAGTGTATTTTCCATTTAAGCTAATGGTATTGATGAGTTGCTATTTTTACAATAAACATAATTATAAAGCAAAAAACGGACTAACTTGGAGTGACTTTACTAACTTGGAGTGACTTTATATGTAAAATATAGAAAATACTGTCACTGTCTTATCTGTATTGAAACAGATGAGATCTGAATTGAATCAGAGTCAGTATATTGTCTCTAAATCTCTAAAGAGATGGTGGAGAATCCAGTGGACGGGATTGTCTAATCTGAATGTCTTGCCGGTCACCGCCACGATATGAGATCTATTCACTCAGAGCTTCCACAAGGGCCGATGGTGGCTAGTGTACCGGGCTTTCGATCGGCATTGATCTTGTTCGATTCCCCTTGGTGAAAACTCTTTATTGTTAATAACCTTACTATCGCTTTCACTATTTAGCGATTGCCCCTCCTCTCCCCACACACCTGAACTTTCCCGTCAGCGCCCATCTCTCCAGTTACTGTTTCCCTGCAGTTCCAACACTTTAGCGACTCAAACACCCTCACATTATTCGTGTCGTTCGATTTGCTCATCTGAATTTGTACGGCTTAACATCTTTTGAAGCTTTCAGAGCTTTTGAAGCTATTTTCAAAACAGCTGAGAGCAATAAAATCTTGTCTTATTTCAAGGGAACAAAAAGAACATGGCTAACATAAAAATTATTACTTCTTGGCAGTCCTAGCATTTAGAAAGTCTTAGGAGAACGGGCAATCACAAAAGGGGGCAGCTAAGGAGTCAGAGTCCTTGGCAAGGATTAAGTGCATCAACGAGTCAAAGGCGAGTGCAATACTTGCATAGCCTCATCAAGCAACTTAAAGGAAAACCAGAACTATTCGTAAAATATAATAAAGAATTCCAAAAAATTGGAACAAGGAATCCCAGAAGAAGCACCAAGAAAAATTGAAGGCCCAATCAGCTTTTATATACCACATCAAGCGGTAATAAAAGAAGTCTCTAGGACCACAAAGCTAAGAATTGTTTTGAACGCAAGTGCCAGCATGAAAGGGCAGAAATCGCTGTACCAAATCATGCACCAAGGCCCGTCATTGATCCCAAACATGATCGGAATCTTGATAAGATTGAGGACATTTCCAATATTGCTTACAGTCGATGTAGAGAAAGCATATCATCAAGTTCACCTACAAAGTTCCGAAAAGGATGCAGTTCGCATATTATGGTTGAAAGATTACAAACAACCAGTCTCTTTCCAGAATTTGAGAGCTTTAAGATATACACGGACACCATTTGGTGTTAAAGCCAGTGCCTTTCAACTCACAATGTCAATACTACACATGTTAGAACAAAATTACCCCGAACTGAAGGATGAAGTTGCTAAAAATATGTACGTCGACAATCTTTTTGTCGGCGCACATAGCGAGAAAGAAGCAATTCAAAAGTATAAGATTTACAAGGATGTCTTCAGAAAAATAAAGATGAACATTCGAGAATTCACTAGTAACAACAAAATTGTGCTAAACTCAATTGAAAAGGAAGATAAGATCGTGGAAAGCTCACTAAAACTGCTAGGAATGACTTGGGACAGCGACAAAGATACTTTATCGCAAATCATCCAAATTAAGGCGGAACGACCGTTAACCAAAAGGAAAATAATCCAAGCTATTGCAACGAATTATGACCCAATGGGATCGCTACCCCATTGCTAGTTGAGGCTAAAAGTTTTTATCAAAGTTTGTGGTCTATCAAAGACTTAAAATGGGATCACCAACTACAAAGAAATTGAAAGAAAGTTCGGTAAAGAAACAAGAATCACGATCCAAAGGTTCATCTTTACGACACTACAAAGAGATTACACACGAATAGCGATCTTTGCTGATGCATCGGCAAAAGCCTTCGCAATTGTCGCATACCTGCAATCGAAAACTGGTGGAAGATTTAAGTCATCGATAATCTTTGCAAAGAATCGGCTGAACCCTACGAAAGTCATTCCCACAATCCCAAAAATGGAATTGTTAGTCCTAGAATGTGCTCATAAGCAGATCCAATACCTATTGAAAGTAATAAAATTAAAGATTGATGAAATTGTCATTTGCGGAGATTCAGAAGTGGCACTGAAATGGGTCACCCAAGAAAAAGCAAGGGATAAAGCAGGAAAATTTGTTCAGAATCGGACAAACAAAATTGCCCAGATTCAAGAAGAACTAAAGGCATTGCAAATCTCACTCAAATTGTTTCATGTCCCTGGAAAGTTAAACCCAGCCGACTACACCAAAGGAATCACCGCCGAGCAACTACACAAAAGCGTATAGTTGGAAAGCCCACAATTCCTACAAAGTGATGAAAAATTTTGGCCAAAAGAAATTCAACGGTTCGAAATTCCAAATTTCTCTCAAAGTGTTGAAGAGGAAGCCAAGAACACTTTGATTCTAACAGAAATCGTAACCGAAAACCAAGAAATTCTAATAGAAGAACAAAGATTCGGAACTTTTTACAAATTGGTCAAGACAACGGCAATGTTTCTTTATTACATAAACCGCTGGATGAGGAAAATTAACAAACTACCCACCAATCCTGTGTTGAAGCCAATTACATCGTGTCGAGTGGATCCACGAAGTGGCGACAACATCATTGATAGACCGGCCGATTTCCTAAAAAATGCAAAGTTACTTCTCATAAAACAACATCAAAGTGAAAATGAGAAAAAATTGAAGGAAAAGGCACGTGAAGTTGAGAAGGACGAATGGGAAATTTACCGAAAAGTTGACAGGATGTCAGAGACATTCAGAGACTTTCAAAATTCAAAACCAATTGTAATTTTGCCGAATAGCCATTTTTGCACACTACTCATAAGACATCACCACAGACAAATGGGACATGCAGGCATTGCCTTAACATTAGCAAGCATTCGTCAAAGATTTTGGATTTACAAAGGGCGGCAAGCAGTCAAAAAAGTCACACAAAGATGAGTCTTATGCAAATATTTTAATGGGCTCCCATACAAGCAATCGGCATGGGCACGTTACCCAAAGATTCGAACAAATCGCAGTTTGCCATTTGAGAATACCGGAATAGATTACATGGGTCCAGTATTGATCTACGACTCAGCACTAGACGTCGAAATAGACGTATGGATCGTTCTGTTCACATGTGTGTGTACAAGGAATATTCACCTAGAAATTGTAGATTCATTACGAACCAGCACGTTTCTAGAAAGTCTGAGAAAATTTTGCGCTCGTCGTCGAAAACCTAAACTTATTCTGACAGATAATGCTAAAACATTCAAATTGGCGGACAAATTTTTAAAGAATGCAAAAGAAATCGAGGGAAACTTCGTGAATATCCAAACCCCAGCCGATTATGGCATACAATGGAAATTTACAGTTCCACATGCACCGTGGCAGGGAGGGATATATGAAAGATTAATCGGTTGTGTCAAACTAGCACTGGGAAAGATAAAACATGGAAGAGGAATATCCAAGCAACTACTGGAGGTTATCATGGTAGAAATTGAAGGCTTTGTCAACAGCCGCCCCTTGACTTGCTTAGACGAAGAACAGTCAGAAAGATTGATTCGCCCAATAGATTTTCTTTTGCCCGGCGTAAAATTGAAACTTGAAATTGAAAGTTACCCAGCTCAGAGCGATCCGGATTATCAAGGCAAAATTATACAAACTCATGAAGATGTCAAAAGAAAAATTGAAACCACAGAATACTACCCCAACTTGGTGTGGAAAACATTCCATAACAGCTACATGCACTCATTACGAGAAAGTGGCAAACAACACGCAAGTAAGCGAGAATCAAAACTAGCTATTCAAGTTGGCGAAATTGTACTGATAATGAAGGAAGACGTAAAAAGAGGTTTTTACGCAAAAGGTAAAATTATACGCTTAATGGCAGGCGCAGATGAAAAAATTCGAAGTGCTATTGTCAAAACAGGCAATAATAAGCAAATTGAAAGACCAATCAATCTGTCGATACCACTAGAAATTCGCGCTGAAGAAAATTTTGAAAAACCGTGCGAAATTACGTCGAAAAAAGAAACACTACGCAACAGTACGCCAAGAGCCGCAAAAGGCAAAGTAAATTACCGGAAAGCGACAGATGACGCTTTCTGAGCACTTCGACAAAGCAACAAAGCTCGCGCTTCCGTAACAAATTGTATATTTTTAGAACCACACCTTGTGAATTTAATATTGAAAAATTTCAATCAAAATCATTAACCCGTCGAACGCTATTTGTATAAAGTTTTCCCCTTTCTTAAAATTTCTCTTTCAACAAGATTTTTTTTAAACAACATTTAAATGTTCAAATTACAGGGACATGTCAACCAAAATCGAAGACACTACGATAGAGAGCACCACTACGTCCGAGGTGAAGCAATTGATGGAGAAGATGGAGAAGCTTTGGGAATCACGTCAATGATCAACGAATCAACGGAGAAGCTATCGAACACGATTTTCACGGAGACTCTTGCCACATCGGCTTCAATCAAAGATGACTTGAGGGAGACGTTCGTCGAATGGAAGCAGACCATTGAAGGAATGATCAACCAAAAGCTCAATAAGCTGAAGCGAGCTGATTGAAGACTTGAAGGATGGAGATGAACCACCCACGAAGCGAAAAATGACAACAGCAAACACACAACGTCACGTTAAAAAAGATTGCATATTCTGTGGAGCCAAAAAATGCAAAGATATAGTCAAATGTTCAATGAAGATTGAATATTTTGACAGAATGAGAGTTGCATCAATAAACAGAATATGCCAAATTTCAAAAAACTGCCTAAAGGAACATCCGGGGCCATGCAACAAATCACTCATCTGTTGCAGTCATTGCGGCGGTCGACATCACGTGGCTTTCTGTGAAAAACTTGGAATCGAAATGATCAAAGGTCAAGCATCATCCAAATATTAGTTGTTGTGTTTTCCCTTTCTCTACTCCTCGTTCAAAAATTTGCTCTTTTTCAAGATTTCAATTCCTCCCTACAAAATTCCTGGTGTACAAGGTTTCCTCAAAAAACTTAAACTTTCTCTGTTAAGATTGTCGCAGAACAAGTTTCCGCTTCACATTTTTGCGTTGCGGGGAGAATCCAGAGTAAACTCTGAATCATTTTGGAGGTCGGAGTGTGGCGAATAGCCACTAAAAAGTTACCTAACTCTGACAGCCTAAAAATTGGAAAAGTATTGAGGAAATCGATGCGCCTTCATTCTGTTTCGCGCCCCAAATCATTTATTGTTTTGTAGCTTGTTAGCTGAATATCTTGTGTTAAAGCTGAACCGTTGTGACTTCAAAGAGAAAGAGAAAAAGGGGTGGTTGATCGTCGAAATGTACTTTGTCCTTAAATTTTGAAATACACGAATGTCACCAACTAAATTCACCGTTTTTCGCATAAGAATGGGCTTGCTAGAGTGGTTACACAAAGTTGTGGCCTTCGTTTTTTTACTTTGTACTTGTCTTTGTCTTTACCAGGCTCAAATCTTAGCCTAACTTTGTGGCAAATCTGGCCCCAATAATGTCTGTGTCTGCCAGAAGTCAAGCCTAGACATGGCTTCTACTCTAGTTTCGTTTACAGGCTCGGTTTGAGCAAGCTAGCCTTCTGCGCCTAACATTATCAGCTAAAGTTTAAAAAAGAGCCAACATTTTTATTTCAATTGGATTCGTGGATATGAGTTGGCACATTTCTCAAATTAAATCCCAGTTATGTAAGTGGAAAATAGATAAGTAAAAATTCAATCTTTCTTCTGAAAACAATGCACTTTCGCTTTCGGCATTTGGCTTTTAAAATTTTACTTTACTTTGTTCTAACTATTGAAAATCTATCTACTGAAAATCTGGAGATCTGCGACACGTTATGTTGTACGAATCTCTACAAGGACACAAGGGCCTCTAGTGTTCAGTTAACATTGAGAATGTTTCTGTGGAAGGATCAGCTCAGCTCAGCTGCACTACGAACATGTGCAAACTGGTTTGTTAAACTCCGTTCTGGAGATGAATCTTCGAAGACAAAAGGAGCTTAAGCAGCCATTCAGCAGTCCAGCTGAATGCCAAGTTGCTTGAAATTTTTCAAACCAAAAGAAGGCTTTCTTTTCGAGTTATCAGTTGATCAGACAAAAATACTCGAACATTGCATACACTTGGGTTTAAACCGTATTAGGGACTTCAATTCCACACGGACACCCAGAAATGGCAACAAATCAGTAATCCAGTGCCACTCATCTTTCTCAATACGAGCGCAAATCTTTTTTATCCCGTATTGTAACAGGGAATGAAAATAGATTCAAACTGTCAACTTTCGGTGAAAGTCAATGGGTTAGGCTTAGGCTTAGGCTTGGACTTAGTGCGAAGGCTAGCGGCTAGCGCCTAGCACCAGTCTATTTGGGTTTGGGCTGAACCCCCATTTTTTGGATCTGAGCGAGTTTAGGCTTAGGCTTAGGCTTAGGCTTAGGCTTAGGCTTCCATTTCTGGGTGTCCGTTTGGAATGGAAGTCAAATCGAAGTCAAAGGGGGAAAGCCTAAACCCGACGTCAAGTCAAATGTGCATCAGAAAAACGGCTCTCGGTGTTCTGGGATTTGCAAGAGCCTATTTACTGGGGAAATTTTGGATAGCTGAAGTTAAATGAAGAAAAATTTCATTCTAAAGAACGTGTCATACCCAGCAAGACAATACCTCAAAAATCTGTAAAACTTTGAAAAAAATTTCATAATTTCTTGCAATTTTTAAAAATAAAACCGCCTTTTGCTTTTTTCAAATATCAAATTTATGATTGGATTTGAAAAATTTTTGAATATAAACTTTCCCCAATCATTTTGTATCCAAAAAAATGACTGAAGCTACAAATTTTGAAAGAGTAAAGGAGATTCGAATGCAATGAATTTCTTTTTTTTTGAGATTTTCTAGTTGAACTAGTTGATTTTCTAGTTCGAGTCTTGCCGACTTCTAGATTAGAAAGAGCTGTGAAAAGATTTTCATTTTCCCCATGAAATTCGCATTTCATTGCAATTGTTGTTCCCGGTTTCCCGGTTTAAGCTCATCAATTTGCATATTAGTTTAGATAAAGTGCTCTTTCAGTTGAATTTCTGGGGTAGGCTAATTTCCGCAATCTTTTTTGCGCAACTGGGTCATTTGCTAGGATCATTTGCCAGGGTCATTTGCGCAACTCGCCATAACTTTCTTCTATGTCGGCCAATCTTTATGATGTTGGTTTCATTTTGTTGCACTTATTGAGATCTACAAAATGAAACCAACATCATAAAGATTGGCTGGCTTAGAGGAAAGTTATGGCGAATTGCGCAAAAGGCCTAGTTTCCCAAATGACCCAGTTGCGCAAAAAAAAAATGCGGAAATTAGCCTACCCGGAATTTCTTTTAAATTTTCATTCAATTTGCATTTAAATCCAAATTGGATTTTATAGAACATTCAGTGCACCAGAAAGTCTACGTTTTTGAGAGCAAAGTACAGGAGCTAAAGTACAGGAACTAAAGTACAGAAAGTTTTAGCTAGCAAACGCACGTCCTTTGGGGTATTTAATTTTGTGCTTTATCCAAAGTTTCATTTAATTTTTGATCGTTTTGAGTAGAATATTGAAAATGGCGACAAATGTTGGTGGTGGAATGACGTCATCGGATGATTACGATTACGATGATCACTTTGTTGATCCATTCGAGATGATCTCTTCATCAGCATTTCTCATTCTTGGTGTCACGACGATTTGGATCTATTACCGTATTGCAAAATTTCACTATACAAATGGCTTCAAAACAAACTTTCAACGAATTTTCTTCATCCTCATTACTAATGTAGGTCTTAAACAAAGGAATGTCCCTCCTTTAACTGAATATCTTTTAATATATTAGAAATTAGGACATCTGAGTACTCAAAAAGTGATTAGTACAAGTGATAGGACTAAACTCAAAAGGCTTTTTAGTTTTGATATCTTTCAGTAAAGCAAAAAATGGATAAATTTGAAGAAACAGGTGTAAACTAATGTAGGTCTTAAACAATTAAACTTACTAATGTAGGTCTTAAACAATTAAACTTACTAATGTAAGTCTTAAACAATTAAACTTACTAATGTAGGTCTTAAACAAAGGACAAAGGACTGTCCCTCCTTTAACTGAATATCTTTTAATATATTAGAAATTAGGACTTCTGAGTACTAGTGATTCGTACAAATGAAAGAACTCAACTAAACTCAAACGGCTTTTTAGTTTTGATATTTTTCAGTGAATGGATACTTTGAAGAAACAGGTGTAAGCTTACGGTAGTTCACAAAAGAACACTTAGAAATCGAGTACCAATCAATCACGATCCGGGTTCGACTCCCCGTAGTGCCACTCAAACTTATTTTTTATTTTAAATTGAACAATATTATAGCTTGATTAGCTTTAAGTCAAGTCAATCAGTAAGCTTACAATTAGTACAATTGCAATCACACTTAAAAGTCTTTTGAGCTTAGTTTAGTCCTATCACTTGTACCAATCAATCTTGTCTTCCTTTCAAGTAAAGAATTTTCTAAAGCATGCTTACGGCAGTTCACAAAAGATGACACACTTTAGAATATACTTTGCTTGAAAGGAAAACAAAATTGATTGGTACAAGTGATAGGAATAAACTAAACTCAAACGGCTTTTAATTGTGATTGCAATTGTACTAATTGTAAGCTTACTGATTGACTTGACTCAAAGCTAATCAGACAAACAATATAGTTTTCCAATCCAACAATATAGCTGTCCAAAAAAAGTAAGTTGACTGGCACTACGGGGAGTCGAACCCGGATCGTGAGGGTTGTAGACAAGAGGGCTACTGACTGCGCCACGATAACAGGAAATCCCAGCTTCATTAATCGGATTTATAAGCTGGTTCCAGATCCCACAATTCTAGGACATGATCTCTTTCCTCGCTCAACTCTTTGACGTTCGTTTACCCACTTGGGGCGTTCACGAGTGGTATTTTTACATAAAAGTAAGCTATCTTTTTTTTAAAAATCCAATTCAGGAGCCAGGAATCTGATTCAAAATGAAATTCTACAGTCCGTTTGCATATTTCTTTATTAAGAGATTTTATGGAGAATGGGTGGAGATATCGAGCTATTTTCTTTTGCAATAGAAAGGCCAAATTGTAAAACCTGTTTGGGTGACTTTGGGTTACTAGATTTTCTCAACAAAAAAAAAAAAACTAAAAAAGAAGATTCTGCGACCGTTTCAAATTTCTTTATCCACCCTTAGGAACTTTGAAAATTATCCACCAACATTTATTTAGCATTAACAACAACAACAGCATTAACAACAACAACAACAGCATTAACAACAACAACAGATTATTAGCTGTTATGTTCACAATTCTTGATGCCTTTTTTATTTGTTGTTAATGCTAAATGTTGATTTTCAAAGTTCCTATGGGTGGATAAAGAAATATGAAACGGACTGTATACAGGGTGGGCCAAAATTACCGTTAAAACTTTTCCGAATGATATTTTTTCATGTAGAAAAGTGGCCAAATGACAGAAAATCTGGAGATCTGCGACACGTTATGTTGTACGAATCTCTACAAAGACAGTGGCCTCTAGTATTCAGTTAATATTGAGAATGTTACTGTGGAAGGATCAGCTCAGCTCAGCTCCACTACGGACATGTGCAAACTGGTTTGTTAAACTCCGTTCTGAGGATGAATCTTCGAAGACAAAAGGAGCTTAAGCCTAAGCCATTCAGCAGTCCAGTTGAATGCTAAGTTCAGCCATCCAGCAGTCCAGCCATTTAGCAGTCCAGCCATCCAGCAGTCCAGCCATCCAGCACTCCAGCTGAATGCCAAGTTGCTTGAAATCTTTCAAACCAAAAAAGGCTTTCTTTTTGCGAAATAGCAGAAGAGTTATCAGTTGATCAGACAAAAATACTCGAAAATTGCATACACTTGGGTTTAAACCGTATTAGGGACTTCGATTCCGAAAGGACACCCAGAAAAGGCAACAAATCAGTAATCCAGTGCCACTCATCTTTCTCAATACGAGCGCAAATCTTTTTATCTCGTATTGTGACAGGGAATGAAAATAGATTCAAACTGTCAACTTTCGGTGAAAGTCAATGGGTTTCCATTTCTGGGTGTCCGTTTGGAATCGAAGTCCCTAATGGAAGTCCCTAATAGAAGTCCCTAATCGAAGTCCTTAATAGAAGTCCCTAATCGAAGTCCCTGATGGAAGTCCCTAATAGAAGTCCCTAGTCGAATCGAAGTGAAAGGGGGAAAGCCTAAACCCGACATCAAGTCAAATGTGCATGAGAAAAACGGCTCTCGGTGTTCTGGGATTTGCAAGAGCCTATCTACTAGGGAAATTTTGGATAGCTGAAGTTAAATGAAGAAAAATTTCATTTTAAAGAAAAGAACCCAAGCCAATACCTCAAAAATCTGTAAAATTTTGAAATTGAAATTTTTTTTCAAAAATAAAATCACTTTTTTCCTTTTTTCTTTTTTTAAATATCAAATTTACGATTGAATTTGAAAGAAAATTGAATTTGAAAAGTTTTTGAACTCATAAACTTTCCCCCAATCATTTTGTATCCAAAAAAATGATTGAAGCTACAAATTTTGAAAGAGATGAAAGAGAGAAAAGGAGATTCGAATGCAATGAATTTCTTTTTTTTTTGAGGGTTTTCTAGTTGAGCGTTGAACGGTACGACTTCTAGATTAGAAAGAGCTGGGAAAAGATTTGAAAAGATTTCTCCACGAAATTCTCATTTTATTGCAATTGTTTATAATTTTGTTTATAATTGCAATTTTCCCGTTTTCCCGGTTTAAGCTCATCAATTTGCATATAAGTTTAAATAAAGTACTCTTTCAGTTTAACTTTCTTTTACATTTTCATTCAATTTAAACCTAACCGGACGGTCAATACCGTATTTTCGCTAATAGTAGTGCACCCAGCCGAGCCGAGTTGATGACTATTTTAGCGTACGGTTGATTGGTGATCTTTGATCTTTTTATCACAATTGATACTGGCGTTGTGGGCGACGCCCCGGGCCGACTTTCGCCTGACCGGGAAGTGAATTGCGCCAAATCGTGTTTTTTTTGTAAAGGGGTCGAAAAACCTTTCGTGCCACCCGCCTTTCGTCCCACTTGCTAGTTATGTTGTCACATCAACCCGGGCGAGCCGAGTTGATGCCTATTTTACGGTTTCGAAGCTTTCCCAGAAGCTCAACCCTCTAATCCCCCACAAGATCTCATCGTCAGCTACATTTTCCGACCGCACATCAATAGGTTCTGATAAGCGGTTCTCGAGATTACGAGGAATTTAGACGACTATTAGAGTGACTATCAGGGTGCACTACTATTAGAGAGAATCCAATAGATGAATGAACAGTTGGCTGCAACTGAGTTCAAATGATCGGGATCTTTTTTCAACAATCATCAAGCAAAGTATAATATCGTATTTTCTCTAATAATAGTGCAGCCGAGCGAGTCGAGTTGATGACTATTTTACAGTTTCGAAGCTTCTACAGAAGCTCAACCCTCTAATCCCCCACAAGATCTCATCGTCAGCTACATTTTCCGACCGCACATCGATATGTTCTGATAAGCGCTTCTCGAGATTACGAGGAATTTAAGCAACGCTCCTTGTGCACTACTCTATTAGAGCTATTAGAGCTATTAGAGCACTACTCTATTAGAGAAAATCCAGTAAATTGATCTGAATTTGATTTGAATTAGATCAAATGATTGATTTCAAATCTAGTTATTTATTTTGTACTTATAAACTTGATTGACTTGATTCTCTAAGTTTCAAGTTAGAAAATTGAAAGTGAACTAAGATTCTTAAGCGACAAAATTTCTTGTTTAAGCTATGTCTAGCGGTTTTTAATGGGGATTTGTTTACGAAAATGGAATAGTCAGCTCTACAACTCTATCTCAAACGTTGTGTCCAAGGTTCGACATTGTGTCCAAAGTCCAAATCGGCAAACTTTGTGTCCAAAGTCCAAATCGACAAATATCACAAAGCCTCTAATTCACCTGATATCCTTCACCAGCTTCAATCTCCCAAACACAATTTTTCCCAGGTGGATAGTTCTCGGGGAAATTTGGGCTCTGAATGGAGCCGCTTGAGGCACGCAGGAATCCACCACAAGTGCCTGGGAAGATTAAATGAATATTCAATGTTAAAAAAGCTGTACTAAGCTTAGACAATCAATACTTAAGCCTAAGCAAATAATATTATTAAAATCACTTTCACAAGTTCTTCCATCTGGTCGAAGACTGAAACCGATATCGCACTTGCAACTGGAAATCTTTTCATAAAGTTTTCTCGATAAAAAAACCTACAGTAACTATTATCTACTATTTCTTTTACTACAGAGTGACCAAGAATTCCCGCAACAACGTCGGGCGTTTAACCGACGCCATTTATCTCGCAATGGCGATTATGAGCCCCATTTCACTTTTTTGCTTAGCTGTTTTTATGGTTTTTATGGTCTAGTGGTTTTTAATTGGCATTTGTTTACGAAAATGGCATAGTCAGCTCTACAACTCTATCTCAAACTTTGTTTGGCATTTCTTTGTGCCAGTGCACCAGAAAGTTTACGTTTTCTGAGAGCAAAGTACAGGAACTAAAGTACAGGAACTAAAGTACAAGAAATAAAGTACAAGAAATAAAGTACAGAAAGTTTTAGCTAGCAAACGCACGTCCTTTGGGGTATTTAATTCTGTGCTTTATTCAAGTTTCATTGAATTTTTGATCGTTTGAGTTGAATATTGAAAATGGCGACAAATGTTGGTGGTGGAATGACGTCATCGGATGATTACGACGATTACGATGATCACTTTGTTGATCCATTCGAGATGATCTCTTCATCAGCATTTCTCATTCTTGGTGTCACGACGATTTGGATCTATTACCGTATTGCAAAATTTCATTCTACAAATGGCTTCAAAACAAACTTTCAACGAATTTTCTTCATCCTCATTACAAATGTAGGTCTTAAAACAAAGGATTGTGTATGTCGTAGTCGATTATGAATGAGTGGGTCTAGGAGCGGCCAACCGTTCAGTATTATATCATTCATTTAATCAACATTATTATATATGTCGTAGCCGATTATGAATGAAATTTTTTGGTAAACCTTTCTAGTAGAGCAACCCTTTAATGTATGAGGACAATATTATATCATCCTGTAGCGAATTAAAAATTCTGCGTCGATTGGTACCAAATTTGTGAGTTTAGGTTAAAAATTACCCGCGCTACAACGTTTCATTCAAAATCGGCGGGACCCCCGTAGCCGATTATGAATGAGTGGGTTCTAGGGAGTCCAACCATCAAGTATTTAGTATCATTCAACGCAGAATCATTAATAATTATGTTAAATTTTTCAAATTAGAAAGATTGGATAAAAAGGAAAAAAATTATGGGGCTTCAAAGTTTTCTCTTGAACAAACCGTTTTTTTTGCTCTAATTTTTTTTCTTTTTATCCAATCTTTCTAATTTGAAAAATTTAACATAATTATTAATGATTCTGCGTTGAATGATACTAAATACTTGATGGTTGGACGCTTCTAGACCCACTCATTCAATAATCGGCTACGGGGGTCCGCCGATTTTAAATGAAACGTTGTAGCGCCGGTAATTTCATTCATAATCGGCTACGACATATAGATATTAGAAATTAGGACTTCTGGGTACTCCAAAAAGTGATTAGTACAAGTGATAGGACTAAACTCAAACGGCTCAAATTCTCCTTTTAACTGAATGTCTTTCAAGATCTTAGAAATTAGGACTTCTGAGTACTAGTGATTACTAGAACTAAACTAAACTAGTACTAGAACTAAGCTAAATTGGTACTAGAACTAAACTAAACTAGTACTAGAACTAAGCTAAACTAGTACTAGAACTAAACTAAACTAGTACTAGAACTAAGCTAAACTAGTACTAGAACTAAACTAAACTAGTACTAGAACTAAGCTAAACTAGTACTAGAACTAAGCTAAATTAGTACTAGAACTAAACTAAACTAGTACTAGAACTAAACGAAACTCAAACGGCTTTTTAGTTTTGTTATCTTTCAGTAAAGCAAAAAAATGGATAGATTTGAAGAAACAGGTGGAAACTTACGGTAGTTCACAAAAAATTATAAACCAAGTCTCTTCCTTTCAAGTAAAGAATTTTCTAAAGCATGCTTACGGCAGCTCACAAAAGATGACACACTTTAGAATATACTTTGCTTGAAAGGAAAACAAAATTGATTGGTACAAGTGATAGGAATAAACTAAACTTAAACGGCTTTTAAATGTGATTGCAATTGTACTGATTGTAAGCTTACTGATTGACTTGACTCAAAGCTAATCAAGCTATAATATAATTGTCCAATTTAAAATAAAAATTAAGTTGGCTGGCGGGGTCGAACCCGGATCGTGAGGGTTGTAGACAAGAGGACTACTGACTGCGCCACGATAACCGAGGGGCTCCCCGTCATTAAGGGGATTTATAAGCTGGTTCCACATAATCTCAAAATTCTAGGACATGGTCTCTTTCCGTCATTAAACAGATTTATAAGCTTGCTCCAGATCTCACAATTCTAGGACATGGTCTCTTTCCTCGCTCAACTCTTTGACGTTCGTTTACCCACTTGGGGCGTTCACGAATGGTATTTTTACATAAAAGTAAGCTATCTTTTTTTTTTAAAATCCAAATCAGAACCAGGAATCTGATTCAAAATGAAATTTTTATTGCCTTTCAATTACAGAGAAGAGTTTATTTCAAACTAAAACGCAAGACGGGTAAATTCGTAAGAACTGTTGCCGATTTTGTAACCTCGTTTCTCAACAGGCTCGAGGTTGACTTCAGCTTCAGCTGGAGTCATGCTTTTCAGCCTGTTCAATGTTGGTTCAGCGTTGGTTAACGTTTCATGATTTAAATTTCAATATTCAATTTTCAAAGTTCAATATTCGATTTTTAAGTTTCAAGATTCAAGATCGAGCTATTTTCTTTTCCAATAGAAAGGCCATATTGTAAAACCTGTTTGGGTTACTTTGGGTTACTTTGGGCTACTTGATTTTCTCAACAAAAAAAAACAACTAAGAAAGAAGATTCTGCGACCGTTTCACATTTCTTTATCCACCCTTAGGAACTTTGAAAAGTATCCACCAACATTTATTTAGCATTAACAACAACAACAGATTATTTGTTTTTATGTTCACAATTCTTGATGTCTTTTTTATTTGTTGTTAATGTTAAATGTTGATTTTCAAAGTTCCTAACGGTCGCAGAATCTTCTAAAAATTCAAATCCGAACAAGGAATCTGATTCAAAATGAAATTATATAGTATTTTAGGAGGGTCCCGTTCCAACGATACTTAACTATCTCTCTACAGTAACTTTGATGATTCAAAGTTTTGGCACTTTATTGGTAGCGATAAATCGAGCGACTTCATTGATGTTTCCTGTTCATTATGAAAGGGTAACTTAAATAGTTCTTTCTTAATAAAATCTTAAGAATAAAATCGAAATTCTTTCTGATTACAAGGATGAAAGTCTTTTGGGTGAAAGATGAAAGGTGAAAGATGAAAGTCTTCAGTTTTGGGATGAAGCCACTCGTCCTTCTTGTCTTTTCATCATTTTTCTTCCCACATTTATCACAATTCATTGCATTTTTGTGAAAAATTCGTTTCTACGACTTTCCTGGGGTTATTATATTCCGAATACTGATATTTCGGTGAGTAATTCGAATTTTTATTTATTAACTCTTTTTGAATAATGATTTGAGTAGCTCTAAAACGTCTTTTAGTTATCATAACCTCAGCAAGGTACTTTAAAATAATAAAAATCTCAATTCTTTGAGACAATTGTCTCAAATTCCCGGGGGTGGGACAAATGCGACCTTTTTTTTGCGCACCTGGACATTTGCGCACCTTTTTTTTTGCTGGAAAAGGCCTTAGGAAAAGTCGTAGAGCTTCAAAAACGTTTTCATAGAAGGGAATCGTATGCGTAGATTCAAAATTTTGACAAATCAGACCTCGCTGACACGTCAAATTTGGGCTAAAAGGCAAAAACTACGCAACTTAACGTTTTTCCGCAGTTTTTCCCTTTTAGCCCAAATTTGACGTGTCAACGAGGTCTGATTTGTCGAAATTCGGAATCTACGCATACGATTCCCTTATATGGAAGTATTTTCGAAACATTTTCGAAGCTCTACGGCCTTGCCTAAGGCCTTTTCCAGCAAAAAAAAAGGTGCGCAAATGTCCAGGTGCGCAAAGAAAGGTCGCATTTGTCCCACCCCCAAATTCCCTATCTCAGTTACCGTAATTGAACTGAGATTACGGTAAAGTATAAAAGTATTGATTTGAAAAGGGTTACGATAGAGTGAGTAATTGAAAGATTGAAAAATTTTAGGACATAGAGAACTGGATGTATTTTGGCGTGAATATGAGCTGTCTCTTCTTGAGTTTCCCTCTCAATTTCTACCTTGGATATCGATTGTTGATCAAGAGAAAAGTGAGCTTATTCTTTAATATCAGAAATCTTTAACTATCGATATTCAATATCGATTGTTGATTAAGAGAAAAGTGAGCTTATTCTAACTATCTAACTATCGAAATATCTAACTAATGATATTCAATATCGATTATTGATTAAGAGAGAAGTGAGCTTATTCTTTAATATCAGAGATATCTAACTAATGATATTCAATATCGATTCTTTCAATATTGATAAGTATCGATAAGGTTTATGAGGTGCTTACTCATTAAAAGTCGCTATGTATAAAGTATCGATAAGGTTAATTGGTTTAAGGTTAAAGTTAAAGGTTAACTAATTGGTTAACTAATTGAAAGTCTTACTTCTTTCATTTTATTTGTTTCATTTTATTTCTTTGGTTTTATTTCTTTTAGTCTTTTACTTTAGACTTACAAATTCAGGAAGTGAAGCTAACTCGTCGAGAATTCGCTTTCCATGCGACTACTGTATTCCAATTCATTATGGGATGCGTAAATGCTATTGATACGGTAAAGAAAATGAGATTTTTATAGAAATGCAATACTTACAGATCATTTGCAACACTCAATCAATGGATGATTACTGGATTTTCTTTGAGACAGCCCCAATTTTCTGTGATTTGTGCAATTTTGCGCCATTGTGGTTGGTATTGAAAGGTTTTTGACTTGAGAAATTGTGTACTTTATGCTTGAAATCAATCTTTATTGATACGGGTTTAAGCTTAGACTAACCGTAAATACTGTATTAGTACCCCACCACCATAATGACGGGGCGGAGCGTTGCGTAGTCTAGCTTTGAACGAGTTTTTCTCGACACTGGTTTATGCTACAATGCTCGTTTCGCTCGTTTAGATATCAAAAAATAGCTGAAATTCAGGGCTATTTTTTGATACCAAAGTGCGCATTGTAGCATAAAGGAGCGCGGAGAACGGGATGTTTAAAGTTAGACTACGCAACCATCCCGAAAAAACGCGTTTTTCTCGACACTTGTGTATGCTACAGTGTTCGCTTACGTATCAAATGAAAGCTGAGATTTAGAGCTATTTTTTGATACCAAAGACATATTTTTTGAAAGTACGGGTGCTTTGGAAAAAAAGAAATACTAAAAATACTAAAAATACTAAAAACTTTTGCGACTACGCGACTGTTCGAGGGGGGTCCAATTAATTTTACGGTAGGTAGTGCTGTAATCTGTAAGGCTTCTTGGCTTCGAATGTTGAATGAATGGAAATGATCGAATGAATGAATCCATTCGATCTTTGACAATGAAGATTGAATGAATGAATCCATTCGATCTTCATTGTCATTCTCATTTACCTTCAGGTTTATCTTCATTGTCTCAAAAGAGATTCGATCGAATGTTTTCGGGAAAAGGGAAGACTCGATAGTTCTGGGAAAAGTATCGAATTTCACGACTTCTCCGCGAAGATCCACCCGAAGTATCAGCACGATCTCGGTGATCTCGGCGATCCAAGCACATTAATGACTGACACTAATCAAATCAATTTTTAATCGAAATCACATTTTATTACTGTTTTTAACTAGAGAAATAAACATTGACAATAGTTGAAACAAAGAATTGCAGTTTGCAGGTTTGTTGCCAAAAAACAGCAAAAGCACAAACAATGATTAAATGTTTTCAAAATGGCGCCTTTCTTGTGTCTTCTAAATAACGCTAAACTACGGTACTTTACTACTATAAGATGCAGCTTAAAAGTTCCACATTTTGATCATTTTGTTTCCCGGAATTTCGTAATCCGATTTTGGGGCTTTACGCGTGACCTCAATTTTGCCAATGGCGTTCTAATTTTATTGGATTTTCGATAGCGCTGATTAAATCGCAAATACCCTATTTTTTTCTAATAGTAGTGCCCCCTGATCGTCGTCTAAATTCCTCGAAATCTCAAACCTATCGATGTGGGGTCGGAGAATGTAGCTGACGATGAAATTATGTGGGGAGATTTGAGTGTTGAGCTTCTGGGAAAAATTGGAAACCGTAAAATAGGCATCAACTCGGCTCGCCCGGGTTGATGTGACAACATAACTAGCAAGTGGGACGAAAGGCGGGTGGTACGAAAGGTTTTTCGACCCCTTTACAAAAAAACACGATTTGGCGCAATTCACTTCCCGGTCAGGCGAAAGTTGGCCCGGGGCGTCGCCTACAACGCCGCCATCAATTGTGATAAAAAGATCAAAGATAGCCAATCAACCGGTTATTGCTTGGAGAGAGTGCAGTCTAAAATGCAAATGCTGAATGCATATGGTTCAAAAAGGAAAGCTGATAGTTGGGGGCCTAAACAGAAAAAGTAGCAAAGTTAGAACGAAGCCTGGAAACTATTTGCAATTTAATCAGCGTTGTCAAAAACCCAAGAAATATCCATTATTTTAATGCTTTCGACGCCTTTTTGCTTTTGGTTACTTTTGGTGCGACAGTTGTGCGACCCGCTTTAACCTTATCAACGAGGATGATTCTGCTTAAGAATGGCCGAATAGCACAAAAGGTTAAAAGGGTTTCCCCAAAAGCGCTTACAACGTAACAAGAACACGTAGTATCCAACAATAGATTAATAGTCTTGAGAAGAGTACAGATCGGATTGATACTAGGTCGATGGTGACACAAATGTTAGTAAAACCAGTCTCTCTACAATGTTAAACCAGTCATCTAAACAGGATTTAAAACCTGAAGGGTAGCATAAAGTAAAGTGAATTTATAACGTTACTGTTTATTAGTACAGAACCGAAATGCAACAATACCCATTACAAAAACAGCATGCGCATCAAAAATGAAACAACAAAAGTCCCCCAAGAGGGAAGGCAAAAGCCCGCAGACTAAAAAAAATAATTTCGGGAAGGGAGAAAAAGGACGAAAAATGCGACGCGAATAATTGCAAAATAGCAACGCAAATAGGAAGGAAACGGACGCGACCTTACTTTTTGTTCTTTTTTACTTTGTTATCCTGTCATAAATCTTAATTAAAAGCGAAAGCAAAGATTAAAGTTATAATGAAGCTTTGAAACTATTTGCAAAGCGTTGCAAATCCAAGAAAATTAAAATGCCACTGGCAAAATTGAGGCCACACCCACGCATAGCATCCCGATTTTTTTATTGGTTGTGCCAAAAATGAGAATTTATCGAACTCGTTTAGAACTATATCAAAGTTAATGGATTTTAATCAAGTACCGCTTAAAAGCAACTCTAGATCTGTCATGGAAACAATTTTCCTTTAAGTGAAGCCCATTTTGTTTCTAAATTTGCCACTTTGACATAAAACATTGCCCCTCCAATATCATTTTTGCTTATTTTTCTTTTTTCTTTACTTTACCAATCGTAAACTTTGTTTTCTTTAGGGAAACAAATGGCTATCACCGGAAAGCGAAGTCGACTCCGCTCTCTATCAACGACTTTGAGCAAAGATGGAAAAAAGAAAACGAGCTCTCTATCAACGACTTCGGGCAAAGATGAACAAAAGAAAACGAGCTCTCTATCAGCGACTTCGAGCAAAGATGGTCAAAAGAAAACGAGCTCTCTATCAACGACTTTGAGCAAAGATGGACAAAAGAAAATGGGCTCGAGCCGAGAGATCACGTTAGAAGAAGAATCAACTCCAGAGAAAATCGGCGGAGAGATGTCGTCAGAAGAAGATATTCCAAAGAAGCAAAAGAAACAGCCACACAAGAAAGAAATGGTATATTTTTTTAGAATCCTTGTAATCTTCATGTAAAGTTAGCATTCATCAGCGTGTGTTTTTGAGGAAAGTTTGTAGTTGAGTACGCTAAAATGAATGCAACGTGTAATTCGAGTTGCAAGCTAAATCCTGTAAGCTGGAGTTCTCAATTGAAGTGCATTTGATTGTTGCTGAAGCCAATTTAACACCGCTGATTGTCTTTTTGGAAAACTTTAATAAGTACAAGCTTAGATTGATGGTCTATAACTCGTTTTGGACAAGTTTAATCTATTAAAAAATGGCAGGATGTGCTCAAAGTTGCTTCATTAGTTTTTCTATAAGCAGTCAATTAAGATATGAAAGCATATTCCTCCTATTTTCAACGAAATTTAAACAATGACCAAGCTTTTTATAGCTAAACCCTTTCGAAACCTATAAACTTTAACTCATTTTTTTTATTTAGAATGCAACTTACGATGAGATGATCGCCGAAGCTATCAACTCGGCTTTCATGCAAGGAATCACCATGTCGGGCATTCGCGAATTTATCGAGGAAAACTACGAAATCCCCTCAGATCTGAAAGTGGGTATTTTCAATTACAAATAGCCAAGTGTTTGTGTTTATTTTTTAACCAAACAATATCAAAACAGCGTTAAGATTGCATTTATTTTTTAGCATGGCCCTAAATTGTCCCAACTTTTGGCAAATGGAGTGACAAATGGTAATTTCACACGTTTCCTCGACAAAGGAAAGCAGATGAAGTACGTGCTGGCGAAATCGGCCGACGAAATTCTTCAACCCTCAACTGTTCCACAGCCACAGCGCCGATGGTCGGAGGGATCAACCAGCGGCAGCAAAGTCGGCACGGTTAGTCTTTTGCTAAACAATGAATTAGCTTCTTTAGTAGATAAAGACAAAAGTTGCCTGCTAAAGATGCATATTTTTATTCAATCTCTGTTTTTAAAGGTCTAATCGTAGAAGTTACACTTTTTTAGTTTTTAGCATCCGCCCTACATGCAAATGATTCTCGAGGCAATCTTTGACATGGCTGATCGTCAAGGATCGACAGGAATTGCGATTCTCAAATACATCCGGGAGCACTTCGCGATCAGCGACAATCCGGCGGTAGGCTAGTTTTTCAAAAACCTTAACAGTTCGACTCTTATCTATGCAAGCTTAAGATAGATGCGTAAAGGTTTACCAAAATTTTCTTTTTAGACTACAAAGTACTTATGGCGACGTCTAGAAGATGGAGTGAAGTCTGGTGAAATCGAACGCTCATCTGGGATGGGTCCAATGGCAAGATACATACCTTCGATGGAATGGCTCACGGCTCAGCGCTTCTCTCAATAGCCAAAGAAAAAGGCCTGATTTATTTGCTCGTTATTTCCCTGATATTTCTCCTTTTTATCCCTACTTCTAATTGTTTTGGGTTTTTAAATATTTAATATTATTGCATTACAGGAATCAAATTGTTCGAGAAACAGCTTTTAGTAACTTTCCAATGATACTCAATTAAAATTTTGTTATTGTTATTAATCATTAAAATTAAAATTAGAAAATATCAATCCTGGATCGGTCCCCAGGGAAAAACACTCGACAAACATTAGAGGACTTCGCTTTTTTCCACCTCTCTTCGCCCACCTACTGTTGACCGTCTCGTCTCGAAAAAATGACAGAATCCTCATCATCAACTTGATTCTTGAGAGAGGGAAAGACTGATCTGGTTTGTGATGAGATCATATCGACGGATTCTTGATGATTTCTCAAAGATGACCACTGATTAGACTCTCTCCAGTCTTTACTTGGATGCTTTTTGATTTTATCCCAGCAGCGTTTTTGTTTTAAATGCAAATAGCAAACCAAATGTAAAGTTTCACTTTTGAAATCCGTAGGTTTTATTCGATCAGCTGTTCCGTAGTGTGTAAAACAGCCGAGTGGACAGAGGAGGAGTTCCTTTCAGTCCATTTCTCGTCTCAAAAGTCAAGTCGGCTGAATCACTTTCCATATGCTCAACTTTATCCCAACTCAACTATTTTAACTCTTGTGGCTTTGGATATTTTATTCTTCTGCAATAACTTCATGTTAGGTTTCGTTAGCACAACTGTAACGAGTAGTCAGAGCTCTTGAGCTACCACATAGATACTCCAATTTGTCAGATGATTATCTATGTGGTAGCTCAAGAGCTCTGACTACTCGCTACAGTTGTGCTGGAGTTGGTTTAGGGTTGATCTCGATAGATTTTCTGTATAACCTCTTTCATACACTTTTCAATGCTACGGTTCAACTCTGAACAATTACTAAGATTACTGTACTTACTAGACTGTAGGATTACTGTAGATTTCTATTATTTAACTGCGGTAGCAATGAAGATAGAGGGAACCAAGTTCGTTATTGTTTGCTTTGAGGTGCTGGGGCCATTCATGGCATCAGCTGGGTGCTCGGGGTGTTGGTGCGGGAAATTGAGAGTGAGAGAAAGGGTAAGAGAAGGGTACCCTGGCTTTGCGCTCTTTTACCCTTCAGCCTATCCCAGTCTGCAGGCAAAACTAAGAGAAAGAGAAAGTGGTGGGGTGTAGGGGTATTGGCCGACGACCTCGAACGGCTTTTTGGGGAAAAGGCTGCAATTTCTATGAAAATACTAGGGAAATCCTAGAGTCCGCCGACGCAAAAGATCCACAATTTGGGGGAACAGTGAAAGGAAAAGAGTAGGAAAATGGTTAGAGTTGGAAAGAGAAAACCCTGTGTCTCTGCTCGTCTCGATCCAAACCAAGAGACCCCTTTCATAGAGTCCCTTCTCTTCCATTCTTCCCTTCTTTCTATGTACCAACCACTTCTTATTGACCTTTTCGAGGTCTCCATCTTTTCTTTTCCTTTCTTCTTTTTCAAAGAGCTTCCGTTTTTGGGGCTCCACCCCTCATTCTAGCTTTATCTGAGGAATTCAGCTGAAGCCTCTTCTATCGATCGTTTTGTTTACTGGGGTTGTTGTTGTTGTTTTATTCTGTTAGCCTTAAACATATTTTATCCTTAGCATAGAGATTAATTTCAAAACTCTTTTTAAAGTTTTGAAAGTAGCGGGGCTGCTTGGCCCACGGCTTAGCCTAGATCGATCATCAAATGCACCGTTTGAACTTGAATTCATCTATGACTCGAGCACATTTGGATTTGATATCAAACCTAAGACTAATACAATTGATTGTAAAACAACAGACTGTGCCAGAGTTAATTTTTCTGGGTCAAGCAATTCCAGCGTCAGGCTTAGGCCTAGCTTTTACTGGTGAACGCTTGAAAAATTGACTTATTCCAGAGTCAATTCTTTGGAGCCGAGCAATGCCAGGGTCAACCCTGGCCCAGCAGAAGTCAGAGATAGACCTGCATAGACTAGTTCGCTGGCTTTTAACTGGTCTAAGATTTGGATGAGTATAGAAGCTCGAACCATCGATCTTTACTTTATTCAAAGAATTTTGCTGAAGCTTGTATTGATTTGTTGCCCGGATCCCAGAGAAATCTTTCCTCAATCAACTTTTCTTTTATGTTTTGTGTAAAAAAACATTTCCCGAAGATGATTCATTTGTCATTTGGCTGCAATCCTTTTCGGCAAATAATGCCGTTATCTAAAAAAATTTCTTTGTTTTTTTTTTAGCAAAATAATCTTTTTAAATTTCAAAGCATTTCCAGGGTTCACCGGAAGGATTTTTGGACTAAAGCCACTCGAAATTTACTGAAGAAGTGATGTCTTGCCAAACCGGAATTCGAGGTTTATTTTGAAGAATTTAAAAAAAAAAACGAAAAAGTCAAGTAAACTTTAAAATATTCAATTTTAAAGTTTACTTGGCTTTATTCAATTTTAAAGTTTACTTGACTTTAATATTCAATTTTAAAGTTTACTTGGCTTTAATGTTCAATTTTAAAGTCTCGTTCAATCGAAAATAAAATTTTCACTCATGAATAGAGTGAAAAATTTTGTGCAAATCGGCTTTACGAACTTTTGTTCACTTTCACTGAAAGCGAATTTCAATTCACTCAAAAGAAATGCCACAAAAATATAAATATTACCCGTTTGCATTCAAAATTTTGCCAAATGTTGGAAAAGGTTCGAATTTTTATGTAATTTTATTCAAAAAAATCTGTAAAACTCTGTTCCCTTTCTTAGATTTTATAAAATCTAGATCTAAAGTAGATCTAGAATCTAGATCTAGATCTAGATCGAAAGAAGTACTTTATTTTTGAGGTTAGAGTATTCTTGTACATCTTGTACATTTTCGATTGTTTGATTGAGATCCGGGTGTTTGTCGAGGGATTTGTTGTCTCGACAAATAGTTGTCCTGCGTTTTTTTTTTTAACAAAATTTATCCGTTGTTTGACGGAGATTTCTGACGGGAAATTTTTGGAAACTAAAGATAAATGGGAAAGGGATTTAGTGTTGTAAAATTAGCTTTGATTGTGAGTTGTCTAGGTGGGGTCTATGATAACACTTGTTTTAGGGATGTGTTGTTGGGAATTTCCCACCACCGTTTAACATGTAAACAAATAAGTAGCAAATGACAGTGAAAGAACAATATAAATTTATCAGCTTTAAAAGATAGGTCAAAGTAGTTGCATAATATTCTTTGATTTCAGCAAACGATGCCCTCCGAAATGCGTTCAACCTCGCGAAACAGGCGAAGTTGCGGTTGATCAAAGTGGTCATCAGAAATGGTTAGTCTTGGAAAATAATATGATACAGATCAAGCTTCAACTCAATTTCGATTTTCAGAGGAGTTGAACCCGAACTATGAGTACAAAGGGAGTCCGGATTGGAGAAGTGACTGGAGAGCTACGCTACCGGAATGTGTCGACTCGTTTGAGCCGTGTTTCGTTCTTTTCCGATTGAACACCATTACTGAATGGATTTTGATTACGTGAGTTTTGTTTTTAGTTAAATTTGTAAAATTCTGATGCCTTGGATTCTTTGTTTTTTTTTTTCGGTGAGCTGAAAGAAAAATAAAGAATTCAATGCATTAGAAGGGGTGCGCTTATATTGACAGAAATGATTTTGGAAGGTAGATAATTCAGGTGTTTTTTTTTTTCAGTTTCGCCGACGATCGTGCGCCAGTGAAAGAGAAAATGCTACTCGCCGCCACGTGTGCCACTTTCAAATCTGAATTCGGTGCTTGTTATATCGAGTACGAGAGACACGTCACTGATCGGTAAGAGAAATTTTCTAGTTCTAGTTCTAGTTCTATTTTGGCTAAATTTAGTGATAAGCAACTCCAATAGCCTAATTAGAAATATTTGCGTTTAATTTGCGTTTAAAACCATTGATATATCTTGTCAATGAATCATTTCCAGAAAAGACCTCACCCTGGACTCACTCGAAAGCTGGTTGAAGGGAAAGCAAGAGATCGGACCGATGAGTGAAGTTGAACAAGGTGAAAAAAATACAAGATAATATAGAAAGCTAGATATAAATTTTTAGATATGCACTATATTATAGCTAAATTATCTTTTTCTAAAAAAGTTTATTTAGAACTTTTCACGGCGGCCAAGGAGCGCTCGGCAGCACAGGGTGCCGCCCCGGCCGGCATGAAAGGTGAGGTTTGAAATTTGGAAATATGCAAATTGAGAATATGTTTAGAACTAAATGAATTTGCATATAACTATCTTATTAATATAACTTTCAGGTGTCGTTTTTCCGTTGGATCGAAACGCTGAGGATGCGCTGAAAGAACTTGGGAATCACAAGCTCAACTTCGTGCAGTTATCGGTAAGTGCGAAAATTGAGTGAATAGATATTTGGATTGCATGTTCTAAACAAAATTTTACGGACCAGGATCCCAAGATCAGGTCTGGCTTCTTTCTAGATCAGGGCCAAGCCAGGTCTGTTCAGCATCAAATCAGAAGACAGTACTGGCAAGGCCTAGACTTTTACTGCTCCTTGGCCAATCGAAACCAAGACCTGGTTTCGCTTGGCTTACGTTTAAATATATTTGTCTAAACTTTTTAAATCGTAAGAAATTTGATAAGATTGACTAGGTTTAAAAAGACTATTTAAAAAGCTTTTCAATTTCAGGTGGACACACTAAATGAGGCGATCAAATTGGAGGACACTCAAGCATCGGTTTCCGCGTCCGAGCTCGCCGGACGAATCCCCCGGAATAAACCCAGATACACGTTCTATCGTTTCGAGCACACGCACGATGATCGACCATACAATAGCATCAGTGAGTTTTTGAAGATGCTAATAGATGCAAGTATGGTTTCAAATGGGATCCAAATCCTTAGAAAACAGTGGTATAAAGTTAATACTGGTTTTAAAAAAACTATATAAAAGATATCTAGATTTAATACTTAACTAAAATTTCTTTTCTTTAGTTTTCATCTATTCCCTTCCCTCCGCCGGTTCTTCGATTAAAGAGCGAATGCTGTATTCATCTTGTAAAGCCCCGTTCTTGCAAGCCGCTCAAGTTCACATGCAAGCCGAGATCACGAAAAAGGTTTGTTTTAGAAAATTTAATAAATAAAAACTGACTGAATATCTTTAAGAGTAAAAGTAAAAGCTTTTTTTTACATGGTTTCATAGTTATTATTGAACTTATGGCCAATATTTTCGATTTTGGGACATTTAATACACGCCCCGCCCCCCTTTCCCATTAGCAATCCAACTTTGAGCTCAAATATCTTGGTGTTGAGCTGTTCAAATGAAATACCTTTTGTACCAATCGATAGAGAAAGACTTGACAAATCGAATGATATCAAGAACATTTAAATTGGACAGCCTAACACCAAGATATTTGAGCTCAAAGTCAGATTGCTAATGGGAAAAGGGGCCGATATCAAATGTCCGATAACCAATATTTTCAGATGGAAGTCGATGCAAAGGATGATCTCTCTGAGAAAGCGTTGAGAGAGCTTCTGCATCCGGTGAGTTGAATCAAATTCGACTAGCCGCTCAAAAGTGTGCCCTAGTTACCGTAGCTTGGAGTGTAGATACCACCGTAACCCTGCATAGGATTGCCTTAATATCTAGTTTTAATGTAAAGACAATGTAAAGACCTTGGTTTGAGCGGTTAGGGAAATAATTATCGATTTACTGTAATCAGGGGCGCAGCTGTTTGGAGAAAACCTCTAAAGTGGTTACACTAGCTGGACACTTTTTAGTTTTTGGTGTTAACGTACCCCAGCACTGGTGTTCAGCACAAAAAAATCAATTCAACTCTTTTCCAGACCCCAGTCGAGTCGCCCAAACACTTCGCCAAGCCACAACCGCCTCGCGGAGCACCTCGACGAATCACTAAAGTTTAAAAATCTTTATTTTATTAATAATTAGATCTTAATCTTAACTGAATACCTTATTCACAATCATAATTCCAATTTTTTTTGAAATCTACGCATTTTCTGGTAATTGTCGGTTCTACAGTCACAGAGAATCCACAGAGAATTCACAGAGACTCAACTCGGTTAAGCAAGGAGCTGACAAATTGTGAGTGGTGATTATGATCAGTGAAAGTAGAGTGCTCGTCTGAAGTGTGATCAGTCGATTGGTCGAACGAAAATCGATAACCGAGAAGACTCGGATGGGGATGCTTAATCGAGGGGGAGTCTTTGTGGATGTAGAACCGACAAGTACCCATTTTCACGCAACATCTCTCTTCTTCTGTCTTCTAATTTTTCAAAAAAACGAATTTCTGTCATTTCTCTATTTATCAAAATTCAAAAAAAGCAAATTTTTGTCAAAATTTAGTCTAAAAGCTCTTGAATTTTAAATTTTATTCATAAAATTTAATCTTTCTTTTGTTTTAAGCAATTTTTTTTAGATTTTCATTCCCTCCAACTAGATTCAGCTATTCGTAAAAAGACGTGTTTGTGCCTTTCCTAGCCCTTATTGTTTTCCTTTCTAGTTTGAATTTGAATTCAAAAATTTGGAGTTAGCAAAAAAAAAAAGCTTTTTTGACTATGGCCTGGGATCAAAGTATGACCAATTGGCCAAAGACTGCGATTGAGCAGTCAAAAGCGTTACCCACTCGGTCACCACCAACCAAATGAATGAAAAGAAGCTTGCGAAAATAAGTAATTGATTGCTAATCCCAAAAATTATTGATTATTTCGAATTTTATCAATTTTTTAGATTTTCATTCCAACGAGATTCAGCTATTCGTAAAAAAACGTGTTTGTGCTAGCCTTCATTGTTTTCCTAGCCCTCATTCTTTTCCTTTCTAGTTTGAATTTGAATTGAAAAAATTTGGAGTTAGCAAAGGAAAAGCTTTTTTGACTATGGGCCTGAGATCAAAACAGGAATAATTTGGATGAACACTACGATTGTGCAGTCATAAAGCGTTACCCACTCGACCACCAGCAACCAAATGAATGAAAAGAAGTAATTGATTGCTAATCCCAAAAATTATTGATTATTTCGAATTTTTATCAATTTCTTTTTATGTGCAAATTGTAGTTTTTCTAATTTTTCATTATTTTTTCTTTATTTTGACTTGCTTTACGAAAATTTTTGCAATTTTACGTAAATATTGAAAATTCCAAAACTGAACTTTTTTTGAGCTATTTTTCTTTGTCTTTTTTTTCTTTCTTTACTGCCAAATAAAATGGTTTTTTTGTTTTTGTGGAAAGGAAAGAAGCTTATTCAGTATACAGGATGGGCCAAAGTTTACCGTTAAAATGCTCACTCACGCGCAAATGCGAAAGCGAATCAAAAATCAAGCTTAGATTCAAATTTCCGAAAAGATAGACTTAGTAGTTCTGTTTGTGTGCTCTGTGTGCGGCCGCGTAATAGCTCGTCGTCTGGCGCAGGGCTTTTACATAACCCCTTTCCCTCTCTCTTTCCCAAACTAATCTGGCGGGCTCCGAGTCCTCGAATTGGACATTGACTTCTCCGCAAATCAAGGCTAATCTCAATCTAGTTATACAGGGTGGGCCAAAGTTTACCGTTACAATGCTCACTCATGCGCAAATGCGAAAGCGAAATGGAAGAAAGCGAACGGTAACAACTTCGGCAAATGTCAAAAAAATGAGGAATCGCCTGTTGAAAACGCCAAACTAATTGGTGCGGAAAGTGTCACAAAAAGAAATGGGGATACAGAGCGAACATCCCTTAGAAGAATCATCAAAAACAAGCTCAAGGGCCTACAAGAAAAATAGGCCTTAAAGGCCTACAAGAAAAATAAATCACAAATGCTATCAGTTGACGCTATCAATCACACAAAACTGTTGATAGTTTGAAAAAAGCGCTCGAAAAGGCTTGGGGAGAGCTGGATCTCCTATACAGTGCGGTGCAAAACCATACGCCACCCCCTAAATTTCAATTTTCTGCGGCTCCCGTGTCAGTGACAAAAAAACTGAAAACGTAGTTAGATTCAGGACCAAAAATAACCCTGAAACCCCAAAAATCGTCGACATAACATGAATGGGGAAATATAACAGCCAAAAACGAAAATTCACCCGGTGCAAACCATACGCCACCCCCAAATTTTGGTGTCATTTCTCTTTTTTCTGTTTAAAAGCTAAATCTGCCTCTGACAAACATAAGTCCCGCCCTTCACTTCAGATTCCTTATAAGGAGGCCTAAAGAGCTTACTTTGAATTACTTCAAGTTAAAAAAAAAACAATGCCGAAAGCAACTCAACCCTCTGACGAGGAGCAAGCTCAACTCGACCTCATGCAACAACTTTGATTGTCAATTTCCGAGATGTCGTCAAACCAATCGCTCAAGAAACTGTATCAACCGTTACCTCAAAGCTCCAGTCAAATATGGTACTTCAAATGCGCATGGTCGTCACAAGAGGCCCTCCAAACGGGCCAAACGCCATATCAGAAACAAAGCCTGAACTCTACGGGTCGGCAAATGAAATCAAGCGTGATTTGCAACTTCCAATGTCAAAGTGGACTGTTCTGAGAAGCATCAACTCTTCTCCACATCTCACACGTCAGGTGATGAAGCCAGCACCTCGCTTAACTCACCCTACAGCAAGACAACGCCAGCATCCACATCAGCCAAGCAACCAATTAATGACTTCAGTCAAAATAAGTGCCTCTTCTGGATTGGCCTGCGTGCTCCCCCGATCTCAACCCCATTGAGAATCTGTGTGGATGCTTGCTCGTCAAGCTTATGGCATTTCCACACAATACGCAAATTTTCAAGCGCTCAAAGATGCCATTACCCGTGAGTGGAATGCCATTCCAAGAAGCACCATCAAAAAGATAGTTGACAGCATACTGAGTTAATAATTTGACGTGATCAGTCGTCAGGGACAGACAATAAAATATTAAACTGTTATTGTTATAAATAAACCTTGTTATCATAAAAATTGAACAAAAATACAACAACGACACCAAAATTTGGGGGGTGGCGTATGGTTTTGCACCGGGTGAATTTTCGTTTTTTGGCTGTTATATTTCCCCTATTCATGTTATGTCGACGATTTTTGGGATTTCAGGGTTATTTTTGGTCCTGAATCTAACTACGTTTTCAGTTTTTTTTTGTCACTGGCACGGGAGCCGCAGAAAATTGAAATTTAGGGGGTGGCGTATGGTTTTGCACCGCACTGTACAGTACTTGACAATGAAATATGATATTTGAAAAACGATCGTCACTTTCGCGCGTCTGTAACTCCGTTGTCTTTGAGTTTAAACTATTAGTGTTATACATTTCCTGAAAGCTCTTTTCAAGGGCTACACAATGGTAATATTAATATTTAGAAATACGGTAGGGAGTTACAGACGAGCGAAAGCGACGATCGTTTTTCAAATATCATATTTCGTTGTCCAGTAGTGTACCTTCTCGCCACGATCGACGCTTCTCTTCGACGTTTGGACGCCTGTGTAAAAGCTATTGGAGATCTTTTTGAAAAGGCTTGGCAAGAGCTGGATCTCCTATACCTTCTCGCCACGATCGACGCTTTTCTACGACGTTTGGACGCCTGTGTAAAAGCTATTGGAGATCTGTTTGAAAAGGAATAGTTTTTAGGAATTGTTATGAGACAAATAAAAGTTATTTTTAAGAAAAATCTTTAACATTTTGAGTTTCTTTTTATGAGCTTTACTTTATGAGTAAATTACTGGATTGTACAGGGTGGGCCTTATACAGAGACTTTTTTATATGTAACGGTCATTTTGGCCCACCCTGTACAATCCAGTAATCTACTTATAAAGTAAAGCTCATAAAGAAACCCTGGCTTATCTGGATAACTTTGCAATAAAGATGAGAAAACTTTTCAGCACATATTACAATACTAAACTCTACAGTAATGTCAACGAAGATTCAATTAAGAAAGCGTAAACAAAGAAGCTGTCGCCACTACTCTGCAGTTAGTCAAAATTCAAACTTGATGGATAAACTACCGTAATCCAGCCACTAGACGATATTCAGTTGTCCATTTGGCGTAGCTTGTGCACTTAATAAGCGTTTTACCCATGATTTAAGCTTTGTTTTGAGTCAGTTTTGTGTTCCCTTTTCTATTCATCCCTTTTTTTTCACACGCAAGTGTTAAAGTAATTGTGATAGTGCCAGGTTGCTCCAGTTTAAGCGAAGTTTACCCTAATAAGGGAAATTTTTTGATTGTAGTTGTGCGTTCAAGCATTCAATACATCTACTATTGAACCACACCGAGAAACGGTCTCAAAAGAAATTATAAAGATCAAAGTATAAATATTGGGTTGGTGACTTGAAAACTGCGTGACTTTGAACTAAAATTTATTCAACATAAAACCAGGAATTCATTCCAAATAATTTCCATTATTATTGACGACTTCTGGCCATTTTACAGGCAATTTGCGGATTTCTCTTTCGTAGTAGGATTTTGGTTTTGAATCGAAAAACTTTCAAAGCCAATTTTTGACTGCTTCTTCCGAATCGAAGTGTTCTCCCGTAAGCTCATTAGCTCATGATCCGGAGTAGCTCATGATCCAGAATAGCTCATGATCCGGAATAGCTCATGATCTGGAATAGCTCATGATCCGGAATAGCTCAAGATCCGGAATAGCTCATGATCCGGAATAGCTCATGATCTGGAGTAGCTCATGATCTGGAATAGCTCATGATCCGGAATAGCTCATGATCTGGAGTAGCTCATGATCCGGAATAGCTCATGATCCGGAATAGCTCATGATCCGGAGTAGCTCATGATCCGGAATAAATCGTAATCAAAAGGGGCGAGGTCCGGACTGGATGCGGGATGCACCAAAAGTCCCCAAACAAGGCAATTTCTTTCAGTTTGAGGAAATGTTGAAGTAACCAAACCCCCTTTCAGCTGGTTCAATGCTCTTGTTTTTTTATCTGCGAGTCCCGCGAAATAGCCGGCACTTCTCAATTCACCAACCCAATATATCTCTTACAAAAGCCAAAAACAACTCTTTCCTTAGTCTAAATCCCCGTAAAATCATTTAATCAATAATCAATAAAATAAAAAAAAAATAAAACCCACTGATGAAAGTTTAGAATTCTAGACGATCATTTTTATTGTTTTTATTGTTTTTATTGTTTTTATTGTTTTTTGGCTTTCACACCAAAGAAATCCATAGTCAGTTAACGAAATTTTTGTAAAACAGACGGAACGATCGTATTACAACTCAAATGAGACAAGGGGATCGGTCAAAAAAGACAAAATGCCTCTCTTCCTCTCTTCCTCTCTTCCTCTCTTCCTCTCTTTCTCTCTTTCTCTCTTTCTCTCTTTCTCTTTCTTTTATCCATTCGAACATATGGTCTCCATCACGATTTTGTCACCGAATCACCCCTTCGAAAATCTTTTTACCCAAACCAACATCACTAGTCGATTATATTCAAATTTCTCTAAGAAAATTCGAAAATTTCGAGTTGATTACAGCAAGAAGCTAATTTATGACGATTTCTTAAACTAACTTTTTGATTATATAGTCCTTATTCTATTTTACAGTACCCTAGTACTGCTATTCACGGCTATAGCACCACTCCAATTCTAGGTACTGTCACTGTTACAGCAACTCGACTCAGCTAATTACAGTGCTCAAGCTCTATTTGGGAACTAGCATTTACTGTAAATTTACTGGTTGACTTCTGGTTGACTATTTACAAATAAAGTAATTAGTAGAACGATTGGCAAGCGGATCGCAGATCAGATCAGCACAGATCAGCTCTCAGATCAGATCAGATCACAGATCAGCTCTCAGATCAGATCACAGATCAGCTCTCAGATCAGATCAGATCACAGATCAGCTCTCAGATCAGATCAGATCACAGATCAGCTCTCAGATCAGATCAGATCACAGATCAGCTCTCAGATCAGATCAGATCACAGATCAGCTCTCAGTCAGTCAGATCACAGTCAGCTCTCAGTCAGATCAGATCACAGATCAGCTCTCAGATCAGTCAGATCACAGTCGCCTCAGTCAGATCAGATCACAGTCAGCTCTCAGATCAGATCAGATCCAGATCAGCTCTCAGTCAGATCAGATCACAGATCAGCCTCAGTCAGATCAGATCACAGTCAGCTCTCAGTCAGATCAGATCACAGTCAGCTCTCAGTCAGTCAGATCACAGATCAGCTCTCAGTCAGTCAGATCACAGATCAGCTCTCAGTCAGATCAGTCACAGATCAGCCTCAGATCAGTCAGTCACAGATCAGCTCTCAGATCAGATCAGATCACAGATCAGCTCTCAGATCAGATCAGATCACAGATCAGCTCTCAGATCAGCTCTCAGATCAGCTCTCAGATCAGCTCTCAGATCGCAGCCTATTTACAGTTTCAGCTACAGTATTGTTATTCATTGATTACTGCAACTCTACCATATTTACACCATTTACTACAATACTCTTACCAGCTACAGTACTTCAGTATTGTTATTGATCCCTTGAACTCTACCAAATTTACCAGCTAAAGCCCTTCTTTACAATGATCATTTTATTTGTTCTATTCTTTCAAGCATCAACTTCTTTTGATGCTTTCCCATATAAATTTCAAATAAACGATGAAAATCTCGATTTAATTCCATTTGGTTTCTTTAAAACAAAAGAAACGCGAATGAAAAGAGCTGAATTAAATGAAAATCGAGAATTGATCAAATTTCGACGAAAAATTCGAGCAGCTACCGCGAAAAAGGAACGACTCTGGCCTGACGCCACTATCCCTTATTTGATCTCAAAGAACTTTTCAGGAAAGTTTATAATAACTATGTTCTGATTCAGATGTTCTCATTTCTTTTTAAAGCAAAATTTGATCAGCTTTTGACGCCAAATAGACTAAGTAAAGAACAACAAAAAAGAAAAGATCATTTTCAAGCACTGCCTTCATCTCAAAATACTTTAAAATCTTTAATTTCTTTTAATTTAAAATCTTTAAATCTTAGTGTTTATGAATGCAAATTTATGATTCTACTATTTTCTTACGCAAAAACTCTGATTTTTAGGCTTTTATACTCTAAGAACTTCTTTTCATAAGCGATCATTTGTTGGTGGTGTTGGTTAACGCTTTTGACTGTCAATCGCTGTGTTCAATTGGTGTTCAATTGGTGTTCAATTGGTGTTCAATTGGTGTTCAATTGGTGTTCAATTGATGTTCAATTGGTGTTCAATTGATGTTCAATTGGTGTTCAATTGGTGTTCAATTGGTGTCCAATTGGTCATGCTTTGATCCCAGACCCATAGTCAAAAGCTTTTCTTTTGCTAACTCCAAATTTTTAAATTCAAATTCAAACTAGAAAGAAATTCTATTTTAGATTCATAAAAACACTTTCAAATAACGGTGAAAGAAAACTTTATTATAGCGCTTTGATTTTTAAAAAAAAAATCGAATTCTACACATACAACGTAGTCGATTTAAGTAATATTTATAGCTTTTTAGGTGAGCAAAAGAATCTCTTCTTGAAAGCGATGAGACATTGGGAGAATCATACTTGCCTCACGTTTATCCCCAGAACACGTGCGCATAAAAACTATATCGTTTTCACCGTCGACAAATGTGGGTGAGTGATGGGAATGTTAAAGAAAAAGCTTTTAAATATTGGGTTGATGCATAATTATCCGGACTTCTTTTTGCGTGCTTGTATCTTTTTTGTTTTGAAAGCTTTTTGTCTATTTCTTTTTTTAAAATATTCGTTATTCTTTAGTGAACAAAATGCGTGTCGACAATCATATCCATCTTCGCCATATCATGCTCTACCACTTCGAAAAGGGATGGTCTGCCGCAGAGTCGTTTCGCGATCTCAAAGAACTGGAGAAGCCCCAACGGACTACCACGTCAATCGATCGCTCAAAAATTGGCAAACAAATAAGATCTACAACGATTTGGATGACTTGATAGACGATGTTAAAGCGTGGATTGCCTCCAAAGATCGTTTATTCTTCGCTCGTGGAATCGATCGTCTTCCAAGCAAATGGCAATCAGTTATTGATGTAGGCGGTGAATATGCTCCAGAATAATCAATTAAACATATTTTTCTAACTATTTATGTTATTTTTTGTTAAATAAAATCATTTATAAAAGAAGTCCGGATAATTATGCATCAACCCAATACTTCTGTTTTCGAGTTGGTGAATCGGAGATTATTTTATTGTGTCTATCTGATGAGAATGCTAAGGAAAAGCTTTTAAACTATTTACTAGAACTGTTTTTGGAGTGAATCAATTGGAGATTATTTTATTGCGCCTATCTGCGTGATGGGAATGCTAAGGAAAAGCTTGCAAATCCTTCTGTTTTCGAGTTCTAGAACTGTTTTCGAGTGAATCAATTGGAGATTATTATTTTATATTATTTCTACTAAATATTGAAATCATTCTGTCTCTTTACAGTTTGAAAATGTAAAAGAAAGGAAGAAATTTTATCGAAGCAAAACATTCAAAAAGAAATTAGTCGTTTTTCGATAAAGTTGTTCTTAAATTTCTTTAAAGATTAAAGCTTTTCTTGGCAGTTGTTGCTCTTATGTTGGCCGACGAGGTGACGGGCCTCAATCGATCTCGATCGGGAAGAATTGCGATAAATTTGGAATTGGTAGGTGTACTTTGTGTTCAAAGATGTAGGCAGGGTTTGGCTTGGTTGAAAACCAAGTGAAGGCTTTCCCTAGCTTGGCTTGAACTAAGCAAGGCTTTCCCTAGCTTGGCTTGAACTAAGCAAGGCTTTCCCTAGCTTGGCTTGAACTAAGCAAGGCTTTCCCTAGCTTGGCTTGATCTAAGCAAGGCTTTACCTAGCTAGACTTGAACTAAGCAAGGCTTTCTCTTTCTTGACTGCAAGTCTAGATCGGCTAAAGACTAGGTAGAGCTAAACTAGATCTTTTTTCTCATTTTTCTAGACCCATGACTTAATTTGAACATTTCAATGCATAAATATCATTTATCTCTCCTTTTCCTTTCAGTAGTTCACGAGTTGGGTCACGTGATCGGTTTCTGGCATGAGCACACTCGACCGGATCGGGATCTTTATGTAGATATCTTCTATAAAAGTATACAAACGGGTAAGTGATGTGAATTTGATGTGTTATCGATCTTTTTGTTACGCTTTACTGCTGTTTTTGCAGAAGAAAAAGCAATAGAATTGGTGGGAAGAGGAGGCGAACTCTTCCGTTCGTTTGAGAGACGTTAACCACTCGACCATAGTAGATGGTGCAGTGCGAGCGCACTTGTCTCTAGCTCACAGAAACCGGGTTCGACTCCGGCCCGGGTCGGGGATTTTAGTTTTAGCAAAACTAGATGAAATTCTAAGTCAAACTAACTAGAAGTTATTTGAAACGGTCCTCTAGGAGATGAGGAATAGATAGATAGATAAATAGATAGATAGATAGATAGATAGATATATAGATAGACAGACAGATAGACAGACAGACAGACAGACAGACAGCTAGATAGACAGCTAGATAGACAGACAGCTAGACAGACAGCTAGACAGACAGCTAGATAGACAGACAGCTAGACAGACAGCTAGATAGACAGCTAGATAGACAGACAGACAGACAGCTAGACAGACAGCTAGATAGACAGACAGCTAGACAGACAGCTAGACAGACAGCTAGATAGATAGATAGACAGACAGACAGACAGACAGCTAGATAGACAGACAGACAGACAGCTAGACAGACAGACAGACAGACAGACAGACAGACAGACAGACAGACAGAAAGACAGATAGATAGATAGACAGCTAGACAGACAGACAGATAGACAGACAGCTAGACAGACAAACAGACAGATATCATCAAAAACAGCCATCTTAGTTCCTTTATCTAGTAGATAAAGTTTATATTATTCTCTAGAATTATCTAGATTCTCTAGATTTATCTAGCTATATAAATGTTCAAAGTTTAGGTCAAGATTACAACTTTGAGAAATCAAAAGTCGGGGAGGTGGACTCGCTGGGAGAACCATACGATTTTGCGTCAAGTAAAACTTTCGAGAAAAACATTTCGAATAATGTAAAAGAATCGATTTCATTAGATAAATAGATCTTCAGTTATGCACTATGCTAGGGACACTTTCTCGAGAGGTCTCTTCCATGACACCATTCTCCCGAAGCCGAGTAGTGGTAAGTGGACTTGTGGACTGGTAGACTTGTGTTTCGGTTGGCTCTTTTCGATTCGGTTTCGGTTCAACCGAAAAGAACCTTTCGGTTCAACGGAAGTCAAACCGAAATCTTTCGGTTCGGTTCAACCGAAATGATTAGTTTTTCGGTTCGGTTAACCGAAATCGAACCGAAAAAATCATCTTTTCGGTTGAACCAAAACCAAAACCGAGCCAAAAAAGAACGTTTTCGATTCAAAACGAAACACAAATCTAGTGGTAGCTTACCACTATGTTCACTTTATCGTCCGTTATCGAATTTTGGTTCGGTTCGGTTTCGGTTCAACCGAAAAGATGATTTTTTTTCGGTTCGGTTCGGTTCGGTTAACCGAAACCAAAACCAAAACGAGAACCGAGCCGAAAAAGAACGTTTCCGGTTCAAACCGAAACACAAATCTAGTGGTAGCTTACCACTAGGTTCACTTTATCGTCCGTTATCGAATTTTGGTTCGGTTCGGTTTCGGTTCAACCGAAAAGATGATTTTTTTTTCGGTTCGGTTCGATTCGGTTAACCGAAATCGAAACCAAAACCAAAACCGAACCAAAAGAACCGAAAAAGAACGTTTCCGGTTCAAACCGAAACAAAAGTCTAGTGGTAGCTTACCACTATGTTCACTTTATCGTCCGTTATCGAATTTTGGTTCGGTTCGGTTTCGGTTCAACCGAAATGATTAGTTTTTCGGTTCGGTTAACCGAAATCGAAACCAAAATCGAAACCAAAACCAAAACCGAACCGAAAAAGAACGTTTCCGGTTCAAACCGAAACACAAGTCTAGTGGTAAGGGATCTTTTTCTTTTGCTTTAAACAAAAACACTTCAACAACAAGTTCAACAATGTTTTGAGTTGATTCTTTAGGATGGAAACAAATCTTTTAAACATTTAATCTCTTTTATAGGCTTCCGGCAAGAGATCGGACAACGAGTCGAGCTTTCTGAGGGGGATATTCGACAAGCAAATCAGTTATACGGATGTTCAAGTGAATTTAGCTAATTTAACGCATAGATTAGCATAGAGAGATCACTGTAAACAGTTGTTGAAATGAAAATTCAACAACTGCTTTCGATTTCAGCTTGTGGTCGAACGTATCTCAGTGAATCAGCTGAACTCACACCGACTTCTGACGGTCTATGTGCTTGGCGCATCATCGCTCCCGAGGGAAATTCAATATTTTTGAATATATCGGGACAAGATTTGCAAGTAAGTAAAGAAAATAGAGCAAACGTGATTCAAAGGTTCAAAAGTTCCTTCAAAGGTTCATTTCCAAGTTGAAAATGCAAAAGTCACGTGCTCTGGCGATTTTGAGCTTTGATTTTATCAAACATGGTCATTTCTGAGACTCTAGTGTTATCCTCATTGCACGTGAGTGGGATCGAACCCGGGAGGGTTGGAGCGAGAAGCGAGAGATTAACCAATAAGCCACAAGGGCAGCAGAGAGGGTGGGGGGAGGGAGGGGTGATAAAAGGGGGGGGGATAAATGGAAACTGTTTAAATATATTAAAATCGATCTAAAATAGAGAGAATTGGACAGAAATCGACAGAAATAGATAGAAATACTTTATTTATATAAATTGTTTCTAATTCTAATCAAATCCAATGTGAAACTTGAAGGAAACAGAAAGAAAATCGAGTATTTAGCTTTAAAAAAGGGGAAATTTGCAATTTTCTATGTTTAATTGGGAAAATAAACAAAAAAAAACGATAGATTTTGTAAATTTTCGTATTTAAATAAGAGAAATGAAAAAAGAAATGTTCTTTTTTTCAGCTCCCAATCTTGGCTTGTGTTGACGAAAAAGAGAATTCGATCATTGTGCGAGATGGGAATGATAAAAACGCGAAAATTCTAGGTAAACTTAAAAACGAATACCATAAATCTATCAAGATATCTTTTAGATATATTTTAAACTCATTTAACATCTATATTTATATATAAATATATTTAAAATGTTTAAAATCTTTGCTTAAAATGTAAGCCTTTCTCTAGAAAAGCAGTTTGATCAAAATAAGCTAAAGTTCTTTAAACTTTAACTGAAATTGGATAAAGTTTAGAGAAAGTTTAGAGTTTAATAAACTAAGAATAGATATATTTAATATAAATATAGACTGAAGATATTTAAAATCTGCTTGAAATGTAAGCCTTTCTCTAGAAAAGCAGTTTCGTCCAAATCAGCTAAACTCCCTTAAACTTTAACTAAATTGGATAAAGTTTAGAGAAAGTTTCGTGCTTTATAAACTATAAAAATAGATATATTTAATATAGATATATAATATACATATATTTAAACATATAAATATATTTAAAATGTTTAAAATGTTTGCTTGAAATGTAAGCCTTTCTCTAGAAAAGCTCTTTCGTCCAAATCAGCTAAACTTCTCTAAACTTTAACTGAAATTGGATAAAGTTTAGAGAAAGTTTAGAATTATAAATAAATATATAGATATATAATATACATATATTTAAATAGATCTTTGCTTAAAGTGCAAATCATTCTAGAAATCTAGAAAAGCAGTTTGATCAAAATAAGCTAAAGTTCTTTAAACTTTAACTGAAATTGGATAAAGTTTAAAGCTTTATAAACTAAAAATAGATATATTTAAAATAAATATAGATATATAATTAAATATTGCTTTAAATATATAATTAAGATATTTAAAATCTGCTTGAAATGTAAGCCTTTCTCTAGAAAAGCGGTTTGGTCAAAATAAGCTAAAGTTCTCTAAACTTTAACTAAATTGGATAAAGTTTAGAGAAAGTTTCGCGCTTTATAAACTATAAAAATAGATATATTTAATATAGATATATAATATACATATATTTAAACATATAAATATATTTTAAATGTTTAAAATGTTTGCTTAAAATGTAAGCCTTTCTCTAGAAAAGCAGTTTGATCAAAATAATAATAATACTTTATTCAAACGATAAAGTGAAAGAAATCATAGAGAAATGCACAGTGATACTTAATCATACAATACATACTGAAATCAATAAGCCAATTACTTACGGCAAAGAGCCACTAGATCTAAAGCATCGATACGTTTCTTGAATATGAAAAGCGACTGAATTTCTCGTATGTCGTTTGGGAGCAAGTTCCATAATCTAGCGGCTCTAACGGGAAATGAATTTGATAAAGAGGCATTGGAAGCAAAGGGAATTTGCAAAAGGAATGAGCCACTAAATAAGCTAAAATTCTTTAAAATTTAACTAAAATTGGATAAAGTTTAGATAAACTTTAAAGCTTTATAAACTAAAAATAGATTTAAATATTGAAATCAAATACAAATTTTGATATTTAGTTATAAATTTGAAAGTTTTCTTTAAGATTTTTTGATTTTTCAGAGAAAATCTGCGGCGACGAGCCGGGATTTCGGACGATCGTCTCCGCCTCGAATCGTTTATACGTGGAAATGAGGGTGATTTTGTTTAAAAATGCATAAATAAATAACTAAATATAAAAAGCGCTTCGATCTAGATAGGCAATTGAGCCAAAAAAATTTTTTCCAGACGACTTTACTCCCGAATTTCCCGTTTGGCGTTTTCCACGCGGTTTGCGGGGGTCCGATCTATCAAGATTATGGCTTCATTCAATCGCCAAGGTTTTATTCTATCTTTTTTTTGGGTTTAAAGTTATGTTTGATATATAATATTAGGTTTTTCGGATATAAACAAGTGTTTGCACTGCTTAACTAGCGAGGAAGCAATTTCCCGCATCTGATCACCTTTCCAATGGTGTTGAGATGCTCATCAATGGTAGAATGCGCTGAATGGTAGAATTTGAACATCGAAACTGTTACGCAAGCATCTGATCTAGCTATTTCCCGCATTTGATCGCCTTTCCAATGGCATGGAGATGCTCAATGGTAGAATTTGAACATCGAAACTGTTGCGCAAGCATCTGATCTAGCCATTTCTCGCACTTCATCGCCTCTCCAATGGTGTTGAGATGCTCAATGGCAGAATTTGAACATTGAAACTGTTACGCAAGCATCTGATCTAGCCATTTCCATTTGATCGCCTTTCCAATGGCGTGGAGATGCTCAATGATAGAATTTGAACATCGAAACTGTTGCGCAAGTTCACGCATCGTTTGACATGGATATGATTGATGGATATGATGTTTCACATCGATATGATTCTCCTAGTCCTAGCCATTACCGTTTTCAAATAGTATTATCGAAATAGATCCATTTCTCATCTCCAGTAAGCTCCAAAAGCCATGATCTTTAGCGTGGCGGATGAGGATTCCGGCAGTAACGACCTGTGAAGCCTTGTTTGCACTACTTAACTGATCCCGCATCTGATCTAGCCATTTCCCGCATCTGATCGCCTTTCCAATGGCGTGGAGATGCTCATCAATAGAATTTGAACATAGAAACTGTTGCGTAAGTTCACGCGTCGTTTGACATGGATTCGATTCGATTGCAGATTGCAAAATATCGTTGTCTACCGCTTGGTCACCGGTCAACGATAGTGTTCATGTTTCTCGAGACTTTCATCACTTTTCCGAAAGCGTTAGAGTCAGGCTCGGCATCAGCTTTCGGACAATACATCATTTCCAAAAGCTTTGACCAAATCTCGATGAGATTCTTCGACTGTTTTGCCCAATTTGAAGTCGTAAAGTAGGCAGAAATTGATATTTGAAATCGGTCACCTAAAGCAAGAAAGAAGATCTTAAAAATAAGAAATAATCCATTTAAAAAGATTCCAAATATACACAAGAAAACGTACTTTTAAATACAGACATTTTTTAAAAGCTTCCCTCACAACAAAAAGTTTAGTAACGCTTGTTTATATCCGAACAATCTAATCTAGCTTTAGATATCTTTATTTCTTATAATCTTTAGATGTCTTTACTTGTATCTTTAGATATCTTTATTCTTTTAACTTTAGATGCCTTTACTTCTTATATCTTTATTTCTTATATCTTTATTTCTTATATCTTTATTTCTTATATCTTTAGATATCCCGATTCCTATCCACCGAATTCCGACTGTTTATGGAGGATTCATGTTGAAAAAGGATATCAAATAGCGTTAAAAGTCTACTTTTTTCAGGTAAATTTTAAAAAAATGAATAAAATGAATCAAATGAATAAAATGAATAAAATGAATCAAATGAATAAAATTAATCAAATGAATCAAATGAATCAAATGAATCAAATGAATCAAATGAATCAAATGAATCAAATGAATAAAATGAATCAAATGAATAAAATGAATCAAATAAATAAAATGAATCAAATAAATAAAATGAATAAAATGAATAAAATGAATAAAATGAATCAAATAAATAAAATGAATAAAATGAATAAAATGAATAAAATGAATAAAATGAATAAAATGAATAAAATGAATAAAATGAATCAAATAAATAAAATGAATAAAATGAATAAAATGAATAAAATGAATAAAATGAATAAAATGAATCAAATGAATCAAATGAATCAAATGAATCAAATGAATCAAATAAATAAAATGAATAAAATGAATAAAATCAATCAAATACTGTTAATAGCTATTTAAAGAATGATAAAGAATAGAGAAATTATCGTAAAAACATTGAAAACTGTTTGGATAATGTAGGTGGAACAGCATAAAGATTGCATCTACGATCAGCTCATCATTTGGGAGGGATCGATTGAAGGAATCGGTTTGTTTCGTGGAGTTTATGAGAATTTGAAAACGCTAGTGTTTCTAACATAGTGAATTCTCAATGTTTATTTTAAATATTTTGTTTTTTAGGTAATCCATTAGCTAGTTTATGCGGTCAAATAGCGGAAAAAAACGTGATCACTGGGAATAGCAATGTGTTGACGTTGAGGTAATCAAACTGAAACTGAAACTGAAACTGAAACTGAAACTGAAACTGAAGCTGAGACTGAAGCTAAGGCTCAAGCTAAGGCTCAAGCTAAAGCTCAAGCTAAAGCTCAAGCTAAAGCTCAAGCTAAAGCTCAAGCTAAGGCTCAAGCTAAGGCTCAAGCTAAGGCTCAAGCTAAAGCTCAAGCTAAAGCTCAAGCTAAAGCTCAAGCTGAAACTGAAACTCAACCTCAAACTCAAACTGAAACTCCCTTTTTTTTCAAGCAATTTATTTCTAGATTCACTTCTGATAACTCTGTGCAAAAGGGTGGCTTTGAAATCGAATGGACAAAGGAATTGGATGAATGTCAAGGATCAAATCACTGTGAGCACATTTGTGAGAACACGATTGGAGGATTTCGGTCAGTGATTTGTTTATAATTCAATTTTAATTGAGAAATTGAACGCTTAAAGCATCTACAGGGTGACCAAGAATCACCGCAACACAAAAAAGACCTGGCTTTTAATCAATTTAACCAACCAATCAACCAACCAACCAACCAACCAACCCACCAACCAACCGACCAACCAACCAACCAAACCCATCTCGAAAAATTCACTTAAATATCTTTATTCAACATATAACAGTAACAAAGTAACAATTAAAGCCAAATTTGCCTTTATCGGCATTCAGACAGGCCTGCAAATGTTTGGGAAACGTTTGGGAAACGCGTTGACCTTACGTTGACTCCTACGAGTCGACCGTAGCAAATAGGCATCATCGATCCCATGCTTTGATGAGCATCTTCAAACTTTCAATATTTTTATGTGGTTTTGCACATGCTCTGGCTTCAAGAACACTTCAGATTGAGTAATCCAATGGGTTAAGATTGGGTGAGCTGGGTGGCCACTTGGAAAACGAGATGAAGTCTGGGAAGGTCTTTCAACGAAACTCTTGCACTTTCTTTGCCTTTTGAGCCGGCGCTGACAAGACAAATTAACAATTAAAGCCAAATCTGCCTCCATTCATACAGGCCTGCAAATGTTTGGGAAACGTGTTGACCGTGGCAAGCAAATAAGTATCATCGAAAAACCATAAAAACAGGTAAGGGAAAAGTGAAATGGGGCTCATAACGACGTTGGGAGATAAATGGCGTCGGTTAAATGCCCGCCGTTGTTGCGGGAATTCTTGGTCACTCTGTAGTAAAAGAAATAGTAGATAATAGTTACTGTAGGTTTTTTATCGAAAAAACTTAATCAAAAGATTTCCAGTTGCAAGTGCGATATCGGTTTCAGTCTTCGACCAGATGGAAGGACTTGTGAAAGTGATTTTAATAATATTATTTGCTTAGGCTTAAGTATTGATTGTCCAAGCTTAGTACAGCTTTTTTAACATTGAATATTCATTTAATCTTCCCAGGCACTTGTGGTGGATTCCTGCGTGCCTCAAGCGGCTCCATTCAGAGCCCAAATTTCCCCGAGAACTATCCACCTGGGAAAAATTGTGTTTGGGAGATTGAAGCTGGTGAAGGATATCAGGTGAATTAGAGGCTTTGTGATATTTGTCGATTTGGACTTTGGACACAAAGTTTGCCGATTTGGACTTTGGACACAATGTCGAACCTTGGACACAACGTTTGAGATAGAGTTGTAGAGCTGACTATGCCATTTTCGTAAACAAATCCCCATTAAAAACCGCTAGACATAGCTTAAACAAGAAATTTTGTCGCTTAAGAATCTTCGTTCACTTTCAATTTTCTAACTTGAAACTTAGAGAATCAAGTCAATCAAGTTTCTAAGTACAAAATAAATAACTAGATTTGAAATCAATCATTTGATCTAATTCAAATCAAATTCAGATCAATTTACTGGATTTTCTCTAATAGAGTAGTGCTCTAATAGCTCTAATAGCTCTAATAGCTCTAATAGAGTAGTGCACAAGGAGCGTTGCTTAAATTCCTTGTAATCTCGAGAACCGCTTATCAGAACCTATTGATGTGCGGTCGGAAAATGTAGCTGACGATGAGATCTTGTGGGGGATTAGAGGGTTGAGCTTCTGTAGAAGCTTCGAAACTGTAAAATAGGCATCAACTCGGCTCGCCTGGGTGCACTATTATTAGAGAAAATGACTATTTCTCATTGTTTTAGATTTTCATCAATTTCACTCATTTCAACATTGAGGGTATGAAAACTGAGTGCGCTTATGATTACGTGAGAATCGGGGAAAGGAATCGATTGTGTGGAGAATATCGTAAGTATTTTGATTCATTTTTAAGATAAGATTGACGAGAAAGTTTGTAGAAAAATTTTTGCTTTTCTTTTCTTTTCGTTTTAAGGCTGAATTTAAGCTGAAAAATAATTCTTTTTCGAAAAAGGAAAGCTGAGCTCTTGGTTTTTTTGTTGTTTTTTTCATGATCCGGAATAGCTCATAATCTGGAGTAGCTCATGATCCGAAATAGCTCATGATCTGGAATAAATAGTAATCAAAAGGGGCGAGGTCCGGACTGGATGCGGGATGCGCCAAAAGTCCCCAAACAAGGCTATTTATTTTAGAGTCAGTTTGAGGAAATGTTGAAGTAACCAAACCCCCTTTCAGCTGGTTCAATGCTCTTGTTTTTTTATGTCCCTGCGAGTCCCGCGAAATAGCCGGCAGTTTTCAATTCACCAACCCAATATTATGATAGAATTAGAAGAAATTTGATTTCACAGGCGAACCACTTTTCTTGACTTCTGATTCGAATCGAGTTCGTCTGGAGTTTGTTTCGGATTCAAGTGTTGAAAGAAAAGGTTTCTCAATGAATTTCTTCGCTGATTTCGATGAATGTCAACATGGGAATGCTGGCTGTGAGCACATTTGTGAGAATCGAATTGGTGAGAGAATTTTTAAGCAAAAAAAAAAGAAACAAAAGAAATAAACAAAACTTTCAACATTCAATCCAAGGTGATGCTGTTTTAAAGCCCTCAAGAAAAGCTATTATAGCTATTGTAGTTCTTTTTGAAAAGCTAAAGCATTGCCACTAGTTTGGGAAAGTTTTAGAATTAAAAGAGAAATTTCAGGTGCTTACAAGTGCAGTTGCAATGCTGGTTATATTTTGGCTGAAGATGGACACAACTGTAAGGAGGGCGGATGTTTCTTTGAGTTCAACGATCCGTCAGGTAACTTGGGGACTTGGGATTTGGGACTTGGGGACTTGGGACTTGGGAACTTGAGGACTTGGGGACTTGAGAACTTGGGAACTTGAGGACTTGGGAACTTGAGGACTTGGGAACTTGGGAACTTGGGTACTTGGGAACTTGGGAACTTGAGGACTTGGGAACTTGAGGACTTGGGAACTTGGGAACTTGGGTACTTGGGAACTTGGGAACTTGAGGACTTGGGAACTTGAGGACTTGGGAACTTGAGGACTTGGGAACTTGGGAACTTGGGTACTTGGGAACTTGGGAACTTGAGGACTTGGGAACTTGAGGACTTGGGAACTTGGGAACTTGGGTACTTGGGAACTTGGGAACTTGAGGACTTGGGAACTTGAGGACTTGGGAACTTGAGGACTTGGGGACTTGAGAACTTGGGAACTTGGGAACTTGGGTACTTGGGAACTTGGGAACTTGAGGACTTGGGAACTTTGGGGAAAACCGCTTTAGAACACTTAGTTACAGTAATCTGTTTTACTTTTCAAGTTTAATCAAGTTCTTTTATGTAAGACATGAACTAGCTGATTGATTGTAATCGACGAATTGTCAGCAATGAATCTCTGCCAACTTTACAGGTGACATCGTCTCCCCAAATCATCCAAACGAGTACCCGAAGAGTGAGAATTGTACATGGCATGTGCTGACAACGCCCGGACATCGGATATCATTAGTTTGAAATTTGAAATCTTTAGAGTGTGTTTCTTTAGAGTGTGCTTCTCTCGAGTAATTTGTTACTCGATTGATCGACGTTTTTTTTTTGTTCGAGTAACTACGAGTAATCCTCTTTACACGTCGAGTCAATTGAATATCTTTACGTGTGGAGGGAATTTCCCACCAAATCAATTAAACGGCTGAATGTCTTTAAAAAAAGACTCGTATATAAGGCGGCGCTCGTGATTTTTTGCAATAATTTTGCAATAATTTAAAACTACGATAATTTCTGCTAGTTTTTGCTAAGTGTGCGTTGTTAAAAAACGCATTACTCGTGAGGAAAACATTCTATACAGTACTGTGATACTACAGGACAGGACTGTAGTATCACAGGACTGTAGTATCCAAGGACTGTAGTATCCAAGGACTGTAGTATCACAGGACTGTAGTATCCAAGGACTGTAGTATCCAAGGACTGTAGTATCCAAGGACTGTAGTATCCAAGGACTGTAGTATCCAAGGACTGTAGTATCCAAGGACTGTAGTATCACAGTACTGTCGTATCTGTCCTGTAGTATCTGTCCTGTAGTATCTGTCCTGTAGTATCTGTCCTGTAGTATCTGTCCTGTAGTATCTTTTCCTGTAGTATCTGTCCTGTAGTATCTGTCCCTAGTATCTGTCCTGTAGTATCTGTCCTGTAGTATCTGTCCTGTAGTATCTGTCCTGTAGTATCTGTCCTGTAGTATCTGTCCTGTAGTATCTGTCCTGTAGTATCTGTCCTGTAGTATCTGTCCTGTAGTATCTGTCCTGTAGTATCTGTCCTGTAGTATCTGTCCTGTAGTATCACAAGCTCTTTTAAAACCATCATTTCAGAGTTTCCTTGCCTTTGAACTTGAAGAACATTCACTTTGCACTTATGATAAATTCGAGATTTTTGATGGAGGTGAGGCTAATATTGGGACAAAATTCTTGTAACAATATCTTCCCAGCTTCCCCATCAGCTCCCCTGTTGGGTCTCTTTTGTGGCTCATCTCTTCCATCAACAACGATCTCCTCATCAAATCAGATTTTCGTCTTTTTCATGGCTGATGGATCGGTGAGCAGACGGGGATTTCACGCCACATATCAATCGGGTAATTTGATAAGGAAAAATGATGAGTGCTCGAAATATTAGTCCTTTTTCTCTTGTCTCTTTTCTCTACAGTAATCTAGTCCACCAAAACAATGAAGAAGAGAATCGAAGATACTGTAAGAGCTACAGTATGGATCCTGAGCTCTTTTTCTCTATCGAATTATCGAAGACCGAAACCCCCGGCCGACACGCGCCCCGCCGCAATATTACCGTGTTCTTCAACCACTTAACTCGAAGATACTGTAAGAACAGTATGAACAGTATGATGACTAGAGTATGATACCGTAATGACAGTAATCCAGGATACAGTATCAAGTTGTCAGATTACTGTATCGACATCAAGCAATACAGTATCAAGTAGCCAGATTACTGTATCAGCATCAAGCAATACAATATCAAGTGGCCAGATTACTGTATTGACACCAAAGATACAGAATCAAGTAGCCAGATTACTGTATCGACATCAAGCAATACAGTAATTCGGCAACCAATTAAAATTAAAATCCGGCAACCAATCCAGCATCTAGTCCTTCGTAAGAATCCAAATTCTCAACTCAAATAGTTTCCAAATTTCCAGAATGCGGTGGTGAATTGGAAGCTGAGCGAACAGCCGGTTATATCTATTCCCATGCATCGTACAGTGACAGTAATTATCGACCAACAGCTGATTGTCAATGGAAAATGAAGGCAACATCCGGGAAAGGAATTCGATTGAAAGTGCGGGGGTTTAAATAGTGAATCTTTTATCAGACAAAAAGTATCAGAAAAAAATCGATTAATTTTATGGACTTTGAATTCAGTTTCACGCTTTCCACCTCGAAACAGACAGCTCTTGTCAATACGATTATGTCGAGGTTTATGATGGAGGAGAGGCCAAAGATGAGAAACTTTTTGGACGCTTTTGCTCGGATACGGTAAGTGGGAAAGAAAAGAGAATGAAGGGGGAGGGGGAGGAGAAAGGGGGGGGAGTTAAATTAACCCCCAAAAGAAACAAAATATTTTTTTTTATTATTTTTTTAAAGAAAAAAACAAGAAAAAAACCCAGACACAGACTCGTTTTTCTGATCAATCGTTTGATTCTGATCAATCGTTTGATTCTGATCAATCAAACAATCGTTTTCTGATCAATAATCTCCCAAGCTCTCCCTTCAATTCTCTTTTCTGTCAAAGAAAAAAAAAACAGATCAAAAACAAAGGCAAGATCAAAACCAAGACTAGGCTCTTTCAAACAATCCTTTTCTTATCCTCAATTTCCCAAGTCAATACGATTCAAGAGTCAAACTTTTTGAACGTTTTTGCTCGGATACGGTAAGAGGGAAAGAAAAGAGAATTGAAGGGAGAACTTGGGAAATTGAGGATCAAAACCCAGACTAGGCTCTTTAAAACAATCGTTTTCTGATCCTCAAAACAATCCTTTTCTTATCCTTAAAACAATCCTTTTCCTATCCTCAAAACAATCCTTTTCTTATCCTTAAAACAATCCTTCTCTTATCCTCAAAGCAATCGTTTTCTTATCCTCAATTTCCCAAGTCGAGAGCCAAGATTATGTCGAGATTTATGATGGAGGAGAGGCCAAAGATGAGAAACTTTTTCGACGTTTTTGCTCGGATACGGTAAGAGGGAATGAAAAGAGAATTGAAAGGAGAACTTGGGGAATTATTGATCAGAAAACAATTGTTTTAAAGAGTCTTGTCTGGGTTTTGATCTTGTCTTTGTTAAAAACTTGATCCACAAAGGTGGCTCACCAAATGTCGGACCTGAATCTGGACTGGATTTGGTTTGACTTCTGGGCAGCTATGTTAAACTCCGCTCCTTCTTCAATCCGCTTTCCCATTGGCAATCTAATTTCGCTCGTATCTTAACCAGATTTGTTTTTAAAACGTTGAATTTCTTTTTATTCGATAGCAAATTGGATTTCGAGTCGAATGAAAGTAAATTCAACGTTTTTCAAACCACAGAATTGACTAGATTTCAAGGTTTACTTGTTAAACTTGTTTAGAGCTAAGCTAGACTTGTTTAAAGTTTACCTAAACTTGTTTAATGCTAGCCTAAACCTGTTTAATGCTAGCCTAAACTTGTTTAAAGTTTACCTAAACTTGTTTAGAGCTAAGCTAGACTTGTTTAAAGTTTACCTAAACCTGTTTAAAGCTACCTAAACCTGTTTGATGCTAGCCTAAACTTGTTTAAAGTTTACCTAAACCTGTTTAAAGCCACCTAAACCTGTTTAATGCTAGCCTAAACCTGTTTAAAGCTACCTAAACTTGTTTAAAGTTTACCTAAACTTGTTTAAAGTTTACCTAAACTTGTTTAAAGTTTACCTAAACTTGTTTAAAGCTACCTAAACCTGTTTAATGCTAGCCTAAACCTGTTTAAAGCTACCTAAACTTGTTTAAAGTTTACCTAAACTTGTTTAAAGTTTACCTAAACCTGTTTAAAGCTACCTAAACCTGTTTGATGCTAGCCTAAACTTGTTTAAAGTTTACCTAAACTTGTTTAAAGCTTATCATTTGAATCCTAAAGCTCATGATGATTCTCTCAGATTCCCGACGAGTTGATCAGCACGGAAAGTGAGATGCTTTTAGTTTTGCACACAGATGACAGTGTTGAAGAGAAGGTGAGTAGTTTTGATATAAACTATGGTAATCTTCTAAGTAATCTTTCGATTTGGCGACTTCTAAATAGTGAATAATCCGTAAAAACTGTAAAACTAAGGTAATCTCGTCCAGATTAATTAATTTTGATTCAAGTTTGATGCGAAAAAAGGAAAATGGATAGATTGTTTGCTCAATTGTTGCCTAAACATTGGATCCTTCAAAAGTTATCGTAATTTGGAAAGTGTCGTCTGTTTGGAGACACAACAAACCTTTCTTTCTTTTCAGGGTTTCGTTGCCGAGTACGCAGAGTGGACACAGGGTGGAAAGAGGCCGATTGGACGAGTGAATGAGGCAATAAAACGCACTGATATTCTTAATAAAGAATAAATTGTTGAATTCTGATTTGAATTGAAACTTGAAACTTTTTGAGTTGTTTAAAAGAAAAATTGATTTTCTTTCTTTAAATAAACCTTTTCTCTGTGATCAAAAATAGGAAATGAATGATTTTTTTGATTGATTGATTGAAATCAATCATGAAAAATGATTGATTTCAAAAACTTAGAGATATTAGATCTAGATATCTTTAAGATTTATGATTTAGAGATCTTTAGAGATCTTTAGAGGTCTTTAGAGATATTAGCTCTAGATATCTTTAAGATTTATGATCATTTCCAGTTCCGTTCAATCAAGAACACAATGTTCTACGTGACGCAGGGGATTCGCCCCCATTAAGGATATTTGTCAGTTTCAATTTAAATGAAAAACTTTAATGTCTGAATTCAAATCCTACGGCTTATTTTAAGTATTCTCTGTAATAATAGTGCACCCAGGCGAGCCGAGTTGATGCCTATTTTACGGTTTCGAAGATTTTGCAGAAGCTCAACACTCAAATCCCCCACTAGATCTGATCGTCAGCTACATTTTCCGATCATCGATAGGTTCTGATAAACGCTTCTCGAGATTACGAGGAATTTAGGCGACGATCAGAGGGCACCACTATTAGAGAGAATACGGTAGATGAATTAACAGTTGGCTGTGATTGAGTTCAAATGATCGGGATCTTGTTTAAAAAGTCATCAAGCAAAGTATAATACCGTATTTTCTCTAATAATAGTGCACCCAGGCGAGCCGAGTTGATGCCTATTTCAGCCTATTTCACGGCTTCCAAAGCTTTTGCAGAAGCTCAACACTCAAATCCCTCACTAGATCTCGTCGTAATAAATTGTTGAATTCTGATTTCAATTGAAACTTGAAACTTTTTGAGTTGTTTAAAAGAAAAATTGATTTTCTTTCTTTAAATAAACCTTATCTCTTTGATCAAAAATAGGAAATGATTGATTTTTTAAAAATCTTTTTGTTCAAATCATTCAAAACATCAATCATTTTTTTTTTGAAATCAATCATATCATATCAATCAAATGATTGATTTAAAAAGAAAACTACAGAAAATTCAACAAAATGGGCTCCGAATGGATGAGTGAATTGCCCGAATCGTTGACACGAATTCCGATCATCGATTTGGCGATTCCTGGTGAGGAGATTGAGATGTGATTTAAATAAGGACTTTAAAGAACTTTAAATTAGAACTATATAATTCTTATATAGCTTATTTTAAGTACCGTATTTTCTCTAATAATAGTGCACCCAGAACTATATAAGAATTATATAGTTCCTTTACAAAAAAACCGCTTATAACTTGTCTCTTTAATGCGCCAGATGCCTTGCGTTTGCAAAGCTACAAAGTAGATTAAAAAAGCCAGATCCAAGCAAAAGGCATCGTAAATGTTCAACTATTGTTCAACTATTGCTTGATAAAGAGATCTCGTTCAATCTCATTAAAATCAAATGCCTATATCAACATTTAGTTAAATAGCTTTTAATGAGAAGAAAACTCAAAGATTCGAACACAATTCCATCTTCGTTTTCATTCGTTTTCTTCCTTTTATCTTCTTTTCACCGGTTGTTCTTAAAATTTGTTTCTTTGGCACTTTGCATAGGAATAATTGACTGCTGCTTACTTGTAGACAGTTGTAGACAGTTGTAGACAGTTGTAGACAGCTTCTAGACAGCTTCTAGACAGCTTCTAGACAGCTTCTAGACAGTTGTAGACAGTTGTAGACGGTTGTAGACAGCTTCTAGACAGTTGTAGACAGCTTCTAGACAGTTGTAGACAGTTGTAGTCAGCTTGTAGACAAAATTTCAAAGCAATCTCCCCAGATAACGGCTGAGAAAACGATGATGGAATTAGGGTCGGCTTTTTACGGCATTTCGATATCTTTAGCATCAAATCATTCCCTTTCCCAGGCTCTCACGATTCGGGCGCAACAAATGTTCTCTCGATCAAGTACCCGGTGGCAAATGATGAAGCCACGAATCGTTTTCTTAATTGTTTCGGGAAATTGACCGGTGAGGGTTTAAGCTGAGGATGCTCAGACTGAGAAAAATATTTTAATTCTAGCTACAGTGGAAACTAGTTTGTGAAATGATTCTTTCAGTCTCTCGTCGAGTCATCCGCCGATGGGCGATCACACAGCACGTGTCGGCTGGCGCACAATGCCAGATGGGGATACGGTATTTTGATCTCAGGTTTGGGATGAGCTACAGTAAGATGTGCTACAGTAACTGCTAGAGAACTGCTACAGTAGCTGCTACAGAACTGCTACAGAACTGCTACAGAACTGCTACAGAACTGCTACAGTAACTAGCTACCGTACCCACTTATCCTCGAATTCAGAGTCTCCAATCCGCCGAACTCTCTCCCGTACGGTTTCCATCTCGTTCACGCGCTTTATGGACCAGAGTTATCAACTTTTTTGAAAGAGATAAAAGGTATTGGCTACAATAATCTTGAATTATTTATTTCTTTAGATTTCCTTGACATTCACCCAAAAGAAATCGTGATTTTGGATATGAATCATTTGTTTCAAGTTGATTGGGAAGTGCATCAAGAGCTCGAGAAATTGATTGTCGAGATTTTTGGGAGGAAACGCTTTTGCAAGTGAGTTTGTGATAGCGCCGGGATAGTTCTAGAGGATTAGTCAAGGCAAAGACAGGCTTGGAAAGATGAGATGTTGTTGCAGAAGACTAGAAGACAAGCCAGCATCTGTTACTGTAGTTCTGTCTCCGACAAAAGCCTCCAAAAGTCAAATTTCGATCTGACTCTGACCTGAACTTGGTCAGAGTCCAGATCAGACCTGGACTTGGTCTAGCTGGGTTACAGGTTACAGGCAAGATGATATGTTGTTGTAGAAGGCAACCCAGTATCTGTTACTGTAGTTGATTCAAGGACAAGCTTGGAAAGATGAGAGTTCTTTGGGAAGACTAGAAGACAATCCAGTATCTGTTATTGTACTTTTGTCTCCGATAAAAGCTAAATTATAGTAGTTGTTAAATTTGAATAATAGGATTTGTTTTAGACCTCTAAATGGGAATGATTCTTCTTTCGAGCGGACACTCGATGAGATCACTTTGGAGATGATGTGGGAGAGAGGGGAACAAGTGATTTGTATCACGGCATTTGAGGTCGATTCATTCTTCAAAACGTGTGTAAACGCGCTTTTACTCGCTCGAATTACTTACTAGGGGAAGAGTAATTTTAGGGCTGTCAAAGAGAGAGAGAGTAATTTTCCCTCTACGCCTCCCCTGTGCCACGGTGGAGAGCCGGGGAGTCACTAGAAGACAATCCAGTATCTGTTAGCCACTTTACTCGGTCACTTTACTTACTTCTCCGTTTTCTCTGAGCTATTGCTGAGAGAAAAGTAGGAAAGGCTCGCTAGAGAAGGGGCATTTAAAATTTGACATCAAAGTACAACAAAGTACATTAAAGTACATTAAAGTACATCAAAGTACAACAAAGCTTATTTTGTATGTTAAATTTCGATTTACCATAGATTTTCCTTACAGTACTACCCATCAAACTCAATTTTCTGGCCGGGTTTCTCATCGATCGTCTCTCCCTATCCGGAAACGAATGACATCGCTCAGCTAATCGAATATTTATCTCAGACACAAGTTGTGAGTGCTTTAAAAGTCTCTAGATATTGTTTAGAGATGTTTTAGAGATCTTTAGAGAGCTTTAGAGATGTTTTAGAGAGCTTTAGAGAGCTTTAGAGAGCTTTAGAGATATTTAGAGATCTTTAGAGATCTTTAGAGATCTTTAGAGATCTTTAGAGATCTTTTAGAGATATTTAGAGATCTTTAGAGATCTTTAGAGATCTTTAGAGATCTTTAGAGATCTTTAGAGATCTTTAGAGATCTTTAGAGAGCTTTAGAGAGCTTTAGAGATCTTTAGAGATGTTTTAGAGAGATCTTTAGAGATCTTTAGAGAGCTTTAGAGATCTTTAGAGATCTTTAGAGGGCTTTAGAGATGTTTTAGAGATCTTTAGAAAGCTTCAGAGAGCTTTAGAGAGCTTTAGCGATGTTTTAGAGAGCTTTAGAGATATTTAGAGATCTTTACAAAGCTTTAGAGATCTTTAGAGATCTTTAGAGAGCTTTAGAGATCTTTAGAGACTTTAGAGATATTAGCTCTAGATATCTTTAAGATTTCTGATCATTTCCAGTTCCGTTCAATCAATAACACAATGTTCTACGTGACGCAGGGGATTCTTACCGCCACCATTAAGAATATTTGTCAGTTTCAATTTAAATCAAAAACTTTAATGTCTAAATTCAAATCCTAAAGCTTATTTTAAGTATCGTATTTTCTCTAATAATAGTGCACCCAGGCGAGCCGAGTTGATGACTATTTTACTGTTTCGAAGCTTTTGCAGAAGCTCAACACTCAAATCCTCCGCTAGATCTCATCGTCAGCTACATTTTCCGATCTCACATCGATAGGTTCTGCTAAACGCTTCTCGAGATTACGAGGAATTTAAGCAACGCTCCGGGTGCACTACTATTAGAGAAAATATGGTATTCATTTATGCAAATTTGCAGCTCGTTCCCCGTTTTCCTCACTCGAGAAGCAGCTCTCATTGAAAGCGACCGCCGCTGTTCGCAAGTGGATTTTCGAGGTGAAACTTTGTGCTTAGAAATCTGTAAACATATCCTTTCTGGGGGCATTGGCATTCTTGATCTTCTTCTGAATATTGTGAGAGAAATGAAGAATTTATGACGCTAAAAGGCTGAGGCTTAGGTGTTTACCAAAACAGAGCACAACGTACAGAAAGATACAGTAGCTTTAGCTCTACAAAAAAGCTCAATTACAACAATTTCAATGGGGGATTTTTTTTGGTTACATTTGAAGTACCGTTAAAGTATTGACGAAGCTGGATGAGTGAATTGATTGAAGTCATTCATTTGATTGAGTCTACCAATTGAAATTGGTTTCATTGAGCTTGGCTTCTTACGCTTCTAAATTACTCTATCCTTCTGTATCAAATCGATTGAAGTGATTCATTTTGTTGAGTCTACCAACTGAATCTTTAGCTGAACTTTAGCTAAACTTTAGCTGAACTTTAGTTGAACTATAGCTGAACTTTAGCTGAACTTTAGTTGAACTTTAGTTGAACTATAGCTGAACTTTAGCTGAACTATAGCTGAACTTTAGTTGAACTTTAAGCTCTACAAAAAGACTCAATTACAATAATTAGTTATCTATAACAGGATTCTCATACAGAATCTTCTTGAAATCTGTAAACACATCCTTTCTGGGGCATTGGCATTCTTGATCTTCATTGGCATTGGCATTCTTGATCTTCTTCTGAATATTGTGAGAGAAATGGAGAATTTACGGCGCTAAAAGGCTTAGGCTTAGGTGTTTACCAAAATAGAGCACAAGGCACAGAAAGATACATTAAATTTAGCTCTAGAAAAAGACTCAATTACAATAATTAGTAATCTATTGGGTTGGGGAGAATGAGTCGGCGCCGAAAATGAAAAAAAATGTGTAAAACTTCAATTCGACTTCGTCAAATAATATGCGTTTGATATCCGTAGAAGGTGCTAATTTTCGGTTCCATCCGTTCATTTGTTTCCTTTTTATGTTTATTTTACGAAAATTCATGAAAAAAGAAGAATCTCTGCTACTGTACATTAGTAGAACGACAGTGTACTATGGTTCTAATAATAGAGCTATTAGAGTGCAATCTTGTCTCTTGAAACTATTGGGTTGGGGAGAATGAGTCGGCGCCGAAAATCAAAAAAATGTGTAAAACTTCAATTCGACTTCGTCAAATAATATGCGTTTGATATGAGTAGAATGGTTAACTAATTCTCTACAAAATGACATTTAAAAGAAAATTCAAACAGCGCCTCCGCTCAAGAAAAAGCCATTTTTTCACAAAAACTACAAACTGTGATCTAGAAAAAACCATTGGTGGGATCTTCCTGCAAATTTGGCAACTTAAGTAATTCAATGTGCTCTATCTTTTTTTATATAAACACCAAAGAAGGTTTATGTGAAAGAAACTGTTCAAATGATGCGTCGGACTCTTTGCCATTTTAACCAGCTGCGTTTGCAAGTTCATAAACTCCACGAAAGAAAAGCTTTGTGGAATCACTCAAAAGTCATTTTGTAGAGAAATAGTGGATCCTTTTGATGAAACCAAACGTATGTTTAAAGAAGGCTTTATGTGTGCAAAAAGTCCCTTTAAAGTTTGGCGCCGACTCATTCTCCCCAACCCAATATAACAGAATCTTCTTGAAATCTTTTCTTTCAGTTCGATCATCCCGAACTTTTCAACATCGTCATTGTGGATTTTGTGAATGAAGAATTTTGCAGACAAATTGTCAAATTGAATGACCGAAAAATGAAGAATTTGAGTTGATTAGCTGAATATCTTTTTGCAAATAGCTATTTAAATGCTTAAATTGAAATCAATTTTCATTTCTAAACGGGTATTTCACTGTGATACTGTCAAAGAAAAACGAATAAACTTTTAATGAAAATTTATCGTCAAATTCTAAATGTGAATCTAAATGCTGTATGCTAATTTTGAAGCTCTTTCTTTAGCCGATTGTTGATTTGATTTGGTTACGGTAGAGATTCCCAATGATTTGAGAGGTTTCGGCAAAAATCCCAAAGCTTTTCCCATTACTAAGCGATAGGGTTTTGTGGCGAATAACATGACGAAAACATTGACTTGAGAATGAATCGAGAACACCGCGATCATACCATATTGCAACACTGAAATTTAGCGCTAAAAAACGATTGTGAGAGCCAATTTCTATAGTTTTATAATAATCAATAGAGAAAGACCTCCCCCCCAAAGATGACAAAAGGTTCTGAGACGGCACCGGTAAAGCTTTTCATCTTGGGGGGAGGTCTTATGCGCCATTGCTTAATGGACATTCCATTAAACCATTTTTTAATGGACATTCCGTATTAGTAGGGTTTGGAATAAGCTCCCGTCTGGTATCTTCTCGTCTGTAGGAAAATTCAAAGTGTCTGTAAACGAATTAGATCTTATTGCCATGTCAAATCTGCCCTATATTTAATCTTTTTGTATCTGTGTTTCCTAACTGTACTCTTACTGTACTATCTTTAGTTTTCTCTCTTTTTTTTTGGTGAGAGGATTGTGAGAGCCAATTTCTATAGTTTTATAATAATCGATAGAGAAAGACCTCCCCCTCAAAGATGACAAAAGGTTCTGAGACGGCACAGGTAAAGCTTGTCATCTTGGGGGGAGGTCTTATGCGCTGTGAACCATTGTTTAATGGACATTCTCATCTCGGAAATCTGTTCAACGATTTGTGTCTACTGTTATCATATTACTATCGACTGCTATTTCTGGAGAGGATTATTTGAGAAGGCTAGCCTTTCTTGTTAGATAGTACAATTGATTTACTTAAATCAAACCATATTGTAACACTGAAATTTAGCGCTAAAACAGCATTGTGAGAGGCCAATTTCATTAGTTTTTATACGAATCAATAGAGAAAGACTTGACGCATGTTGAGCTTTTGCAGAAGCTCAACACTCAAATCCCTCACAAGATCTCATCGTGAGCTAAGGAAAGACTTGACGCATCTAATGATCTCAACAATGTCTCAATTCAACACCTCAATCCAAACATATTTAAGCTTAAAGTTGAATTGGTGCACTGGAAAAGATGTGTTTCCTATTTCGAGCTATTTCCTATAAATGTACACTTAGTAGTACGTTACAGTACAATTTTAAATGTCAAAGTCAAAGCTTATATGCAAAACAGACACTTACTATCACTTTGAAATCCGAAAAGCGCACAAATGAGCCCAATTACGACTGGAGTTGAATAGACGATGAATGGGATTAAAGCCTGGAAGATTTCAATGAATTTAAGATTACTTTAACTTTGAAAACTTGTATGAAAAGAGCTCTAACGAAATGCCGATGAGCTTTCAGCGTTGATGGACTCATTGTAAAAGTGTATTGTCGGAGTAAACGAATGATTTGAAAGATGACCAAAGCGACGATTAGATTGAAGAGAAGCACCTGGAATTTGTATATTTATTATATTTATTATATTTGTATATTATAAATTTCAACTTTTCTACCTCAAAAAACCACATAAACATGATCTCGTAGGAGTTTCCGATTGACGGTGGAATGATCACCCAATTCGTGTATGAGAGAAGGTTCAAAGAGTTCGGATAGTACTGTAAAGGAGTTTCCAAGGTACGGTAGTTCGTTGTATTTGTTTTTGGTACACTAACTAGTCTGGGTCGTGAGAGGAATCAAGAGATAACTGTGCCGGAAAGGATGCGTTTCAATCTCGAGCAGAAAGTACAGTACCAAGTTGTACAGGACAAGTTGTACAGTACAAGCTGTACAGCACCAGTACAGTACAAGTTATACACCACCAGTACAGTACAAGTCGTACAGCGCCAGTACAGTACAAGTTGTACAGCGCCAGTACAGTACAAGTTGTCCAGTATAAGTTGTCCAGTATAAGTTGTCCAGTACAAGTTGTACAGTACCAAGTTGTACTTTTACCGTTCCAATGTACTCTTCTTGTACAGATCGATCAAGTCTCGATATGTAGATCATAAAAATATTTGTAAATGAATAGAAGCCGTGTAGTAAGGCACAGATCTAGGTAGATAATGATAAGGCAAGAGAGGCCAGAGATTTACAATCAGATTCTAACGCTTAGACCTAGCCTGGCCTTTAGCTAGCCTAGCCTTTAGCTAGCCTGGCCTAGCTTTAGCCGAAAATACTTACCAAAAATTTTCTCATCCGTGTCGCGTACCACCATTTCTCCTCTTCAATTATCCACAAACGATAAAAGAAACAATCGACAAGTGATGAGGTTAAATTTTCCATAACAACGAGCGTAGAGATCTATAGAAGTTCTATAGAGATATCTATAGAATTTCTATATAATCTCTATAGAATATTGCTCAATTGGCTCACCATTTCCACCCAAATCCAATCATACGATGTTTTGCGAAAACACACGATGTTGACATGTAAATACCTTGAAGAGGAAGAAGAAAACCCGGACAAAAAAGCCAATTCATCAGCATGTCCAGGATGAAAGACCAAAACTGATCAAAAAGCTTTGAATACCTTTGAATAAATCCACTTTCTTACCAGTAACTGCAATAGAAAGTATTTATAAATAATCATACCTTTGGATGAATGCCAGAGAATCATATAAGCACCAAAGGAATTGATCACGATTGTCACATAGCCATTGTAATACCAGAAGAGCTAGGACAAGGGGTAAGCTTTGAATGGCGATTCGGCTTCTAGTTTTTCTCATGGAGCTCTGAACGAACCCAGGAACAAACACCAGAACTTGGCTTATGGCCTAGTCTTGCCTGGCTGGCAGTAGAGCTTTCTTTGGGGTTGTTTATGTACCTGTAACCATAGCGGATCTTCGGCTGAAATCACTGGAAAACCCACCCCACCTCGCCAACAACAAAAAAAAAAAAAAAATAAAGAAAAAAAAAAAAAAAAAGAAAAAAAGGATAAAAGGGCCCACACAAAGAAAGGAAAAAAAAAAAAAAAAAATTCCAGGGAGACGAAGATTTTCCAAAAAGTCATGTAAAGGAAGTTCCTCCAAATTTCAATTATTCGTTGAACCCGGAAAATGAAAAATTCTACATTATAGTGATTTCTAAGGAAATTTTAACTAAATTATAATATCTTTAGCTAAAGAGTCAGGAAATAGTGTAAATTGTAGTGTAAAATAGTTTAAAATAGTTTAAAATAGTTTAAAATAGTTTAAAATAGTGTAGAATAGTGTAGAATAGTGTAGAATAGTGTAGAATAGTGTAGAATAGTGTAGAATAGTCTAAAATAGTGTAAAATAGTGTAAAATAGTGTAAAAAAAGTAAATTTGTGGAATTTTCTTGCTTCTTGCTCTTTCCAGAAAAGCTTTTTGTTGTTGTTGTTCTACCGAGAAAGAACGTTACTTTTAATGCTTTTACTTTACTTTTTTGTTGTGTTTATATAATAATGTTGATATAATGAATGATATAATACTGATTAAAAAAAATACCGACTGGGGCTACCAGTGGCGAATTTATCGCATACACGAAATATATCAATCACAATACAACGACACACACAATACTAGGCTATATCTTAACTTAACCCACGTCATGACAGACGGCTCCCTAACCCTAAGCTCAATGGGGAACTAAATAGCTTTTTTGGTGGTGAAGGGAAGATGACGATGAAGGAGTGGCTTGTCACTTTAAAGAACTGGGGCCACAACCACCAGACTGCCCTCCAGAAAACCTCTCAACCCGAAGGGAAAGGAAATCCGAAGGGGGTGACCATGTCGCATGTGGGGTTCGAACCCTCGACCTTCCGATTAAGATAAAAGACACTTAACCAGTCAGCCACACGTGCTAGATTAATATAATATTTTTAATAATATAATTTTATTAGGTTGATGCAAAAGTCTTTTTCATTTTTTGAATTGAAAGCCGGAACTTGGTTTTAATTTAACCTTTTCTGATCAATTTGCTGCTCTAATCTTGTCGAGATTGTCTCAAAGGCAAGTTTTTTAAGCCAGGATCAAGTCCTAGTCTGGCTTTGCTGTATTTTTGGCTCATCAATAACCACTGGACTAAACTTGTAACGTAAACATCTGTCGATCCCTTTTTGCCGTTGGCAATCTAAGGTTTTTCGTCTTTTTCTCAGCATCAACCCATCGATTTTGACTAAAAGACTGTTTTTCAGAGGCTCGTCACCGTGAGTTTCTCATTCCGAATGTTGTACCTGATTTGGGACACGGGATTGGGGTGATTTCATAAAACAAATATTTATAATTGTCAAAACAAATATTAGGTTCATGCAAAAGTCTTTTTCATTTTTTTCGTACTTCCGTTAAAAAGTAACAAATGCACGAATTGAACAACGGTTTATTGCATTCGAAAGGCCAATTATTTTTCTGCAAAATGACATTAAAACGAGTTTTAAAATGTCTTGTGTCTAGATTTTTTTGAGAGCCTGAAGTCGGGTAGTCAAAAAAGGCGACGGCTCGATGATGCATTTTAGACGCTTTAGCTAAGGAAACCAATCTTGATTTTAATAAATAAAAGATAGAGCACAAAAAGTTCGATATTTTTTTTCAGATTTTCAGAGAAATTGATTCAGCCAATTTCTTTATAGAGGTTTTTATAGATTTTTATGAAAAACCCGTTTTCACTCTCGAATTTGCTTGAAAGTGAACCCAAATTGACTTAAAAAGATGGGAAATTCAACAATAAACACTTTTCATTTAGAGCAAACCATAGGTTAATTGATCACTTTGTTATTTTTCAAAAGAAGTACGAAAAAAATGAAAAAGACTTTTGCATCAACCTAATAATAATAATTCAAATAATATTAAGCAATATTAGAAAGCAAAAAAGATTATGGAGTTTTGGAAATTTTGGAGGTGAAGCGAAAAAATGCAAAAGATTTATTATTGATATGGAATTATTGACCCAGAAGGCAGGGGGTACTTCTTGGCTATCCCTGCTGTCAAAGAGTACTTCCTACCTACCCCTGCTGTCAAAGAGTACTTCCTACCTATCCCTGCTGTCAAAGAGTACTTCTTACCTATCCCTGCTGTCAAAGAGTACTTCCTACCTATCCCTGCTGTCAAAGAGTACTTCCTACCTATCCCTGCTGTCAAAGAGTACTTCTTACCTATCCCTGCTGTCAAAGAGTACTTCTTACCTACCCCTGCTGTCAAAGAGTACTTCTTACCTATCCCTGCTGTCAAAGAGTACTTCTTACCTACCCCTGCTGTCAAAGAGTACTTCTTACCTATCCCTGCTGTCAAAGAGTCAGGGGAGAATAATTTTCCCCCCTACGCCTCCCCTGTGCCACGGTGGAAGCTGGGGGGTCACTCGGCTAGGGTTCCTTATCTCTCTAAACCTTAGCTTTGTCTCTACCAATTTGGCTCCGTATCTTTCTAAATTTGATTCCTTATCTCTCTGAATTTGGTTCCTTATCGCTCGTCACTCGGCCACTCGGCTAGGGTTTACCCCGGGAGCCCCCGCGCCTTCCCATGGTGTGTCCTTCCATTCATGGGATTCATGGCAATTGGCTTCATGGCTTCATGGGGAATCTTCTGTATTTGATATTAGATGAGCTTAGAGGCAAATGGGCACGAGAACGGGTAGAGAAGAAAAATAGTTGAAAAACAAAGAACATTTTGAAGGTTATGATCATTTATGAAGGCCGATCATCTTCTCAAAATTCCTTATCTTTTCTTAGCCGATTAGAGTGAAATGTTGTGTTCCTTGAGATAAAGAAGTGAGCCTTTGTTGGGAAGATCGAAGTAGCTTTGGATTTATTTGGATTTATTTGGATTTGTGCAATTTTTAGCAGTTAAACATTGAGATTTCGAAAGTTTTATCAATTATCCGATCATTCATTCAATCTTTTCCTTATCCCATTCCAGTGCTTGTGCACGCGGCATTGGATGAAGTGAAACAGTCGGTGTTTATCGTTGTGTTTACGTTTGCAGTCGTACAACAGAGTCTAATTCAAATGCATATAAGGAAAAGGGATTTGACATGAAGCTTATACACGAATCTTTTACACGAATCTTTTCTACGAATCTTTTACACGAATCTTTTCCACGAATTCTAACTATTCCTCACCCTTTATAGTCGGTGTTGGTCGTTTTCGGGTTCGCGCAATTTCCCCTCAACGACGTGCATCGACTAACGCATTGATTGTAGCAACCAGTGCCCTGCCAGCTGGAAAAAGGCTTTCAATTTGTGCTTAAACACACCAATTCGGAACACACCAATTCTGATTCGTTTTTCTGATCATTTCTCTAATTCAAAATCATCCCCACAACTCACAAATGCGATCCTTGTCCAATCGGACAATTGCACAATTGCCAGCCCTTTCCTTTGAAGTTGAAGCCAGTCGAAGTTGAGATTGATTGACCGGCACAGTAATCCTGAAGGTAAACTTAGATTTTATAGATTTAAATTTAAACTTACAGAACAAGCCGATGTTTTCTTGGCCATATTATAAGAAGTCGGCAATTTTGTGAAGGCGGCAGCGCTGAATGCGATGAAGAAGAAGGAGAAGAAGAAGAATCGATTCTGAAAACATTTTTACATTTTACAATACATTGCTCAAGGTTTATAGCAAGCTACAGTGATCCGCTACACTTTTTTCGCTTCTTTTTAGCACTAGTTGTAGCTCCGTTACCCTATTCATCTACTAAACTTAGTTGTTTAGTCCTACCGTAATCCTGTCAAAGTTACAATAACCCGGGCCTCAAAGCAGGGCCTCTGACTGATCAAAAGCTCAATCTTCAGCCAAAATCTACAGCCAATCCACTATAATAACCCTACACACAAATACACTTTACAGAACAACTAGCAAGTATCCATCTAGCAATCTAGCAAGTAGCCTACACAGGCTCAGGCTCAGGCTCAGAGCTCTGCTGGTGCGCAGATCAAAAGCTGGTGCGCCGGGACTCAACCCCGCGACCTTTCACCTACTGAGCCTGAGCCTGAGCCTGAGCCTACAATACGGCTATCCACAGCTATACTCTCCCAACAATTGATTGAACCAAGCCACCCATCTTAATCCAACAAAAACCCTTACAGCACATTTACAAAAATCTACAAAAGGCTATAGAGATCACTCTAAAGCTACAGTAACCGACCATAGTCGTTTAGAAGAGTCGGCGAGCTGTGAAGCGGTCAAACACTTGCTGTCAATGTCCGCCCTCAATCCTTCCCTTTATATCCTCCAATTCCTTTCCATGTCCACCCATAAAAACATAGCAAAATTCTCCTCAAATCTTGCCCATAAAACCCTTTTCCATAAATGATTTGTTGACTTTTTCGAGTACAAACTATTCACTTTTCACTCAGCCATCACCACTCTAATCGATGCCCATAAAAATGCTTGCAAGTTTTACAACCGATAAGAACTTTGATGTAGAAAAAAAGGTATGCCCATGAGGTTTTTAGGAACGATTTTGGGTCATTCAACAACTCTTTGACTTGATAATTGGTCACGCACGGTCGATAAGTCAGCTGTTTGTTTGGGGAAATCCGACTAGATCTCTGTTCTTTGTTTTTCGAAAAACATCCTGTTTTGCTTTGAAATGAATGTTGACGTTGATCGTTTTTATAAGCCTAGAGCCTCATTTGAATCTCTAGGTTCAATTGGACTGCCTAGTCAAAAGCCAAGACAGGAAAATATAGACCGGAGTCAGAGTTGGTACAGTACAGAGCTTACAGTTGTTCCAAGTCAATCCAGCTGGCAGATAAGCTCAGATTGAAATCAGTTAAGTCAGAAGTGGAGACGAAGAACCTGGTCAGGCCAAGAGCCTTGAACCACGCTAGAACAATGTTAAAGTCATAGACGAGCCGAAAGCCAGCCTTGACCTAAGCCAAGGGCCTTCAGATCGAGTCCGGTTTTTAGTCAGACTCTCGATCAGCACAAGAACTTTGGTCTACATAGTTGTCAGAAATCCAAGACAAATTCATAGACGAGCCGAAAGCCAGCCCTGGTCTAAGCCAAGAGCCTCCAGACCAAGATCTGGATCCTGGATCAGCACAAGAACTTTGGTTTCCATAGTTGTCCTTGATCCAACGCATGCTTTGGCTTATAGCTCGGATCGGAAAAAAATGAAACATTTGACCAGACAGATTGAACTTTGACGATGAACTTTGTTGCAAAAAACTTTTCCCATCACTTTTTGACCATTAAAAGTTACATTTTCAGTCACATTTTGAATAAAAAAAGCTTTGAAAAGAAACGTTTTTTTCAGCAAACTTGGCCATTTTACGATCAAGATTAACAATGGATTCACGTCAAAAGTCTTGCGATTTGGAAAAATGTTTGTATTGTGATGAGAGGAATTTTTTGCGATTTGAATGAGATCGACTGTAGAATGGACTGCAAAATATCAAGTATACAATGTTTTTGCCTGTACTTTGAGGTTCAAACTTGTAAACAAATCTTTCTAGTGCCTCTATTGCCTCATTCTTGAGTATTTGAGTGTTCTTTGGTGTTCTTCGGACTTCTGACACTGCCAGTAGACCCTTGGTTTAATTACCCAAGTCTTAATTCTCATTATCAACTATAACTTTTATTTTTCTTTCTTGGATTTCGATTTTTATCCAGATCCGCTAAAGTAACAAGCTCCATTCGGGACAGAATAACACTGAGTTTCGATTGTTGTGTTGATATTAGCCGTCGAGCAACAGACACTGAAACATTACAGTACGTGACAGCTATTACAGCTATTACAGCTATTACAGCTATTACAGCTATCATTTGATCGACTGTTGAACTCACCCAGTGTTGTTCGAGCCGCCCGATCTCGCGCAAGTACCCCATGTATTCACACATCTCTGCCGGCATTCTGTGAAACAACCAGTGCCAATCCATCTCAAATTACGGTATTAGTGAAATATCTTTAAACGAACTGTCCAGACAATTGAGCAATTGGACAGGTGCACAACTGCCATCCACTTGTAAGGAAAGCGAAGCCCGTCGTGACCGAGATTGATTGTCCCTTGCAATAATCCTAGACATTTCGTTCACAAGTATACCCTAGATTTCTTACTTGACAAGCTGATGTTCTCTGCGCAATCGTGTAGCTGTTTGGAATCTTCGTGAATCCGTAAGAGACGGCGAGAAGTGCAGCGATTAGGAGCGTTGAGTACGACTGAAAGCACAGCTGAAAGTACGACTGACAGTACAGCTGAAAGTACAGCTGAAAGTACAACTGAAGTACGACTGACAGTACAGCTGAAGTACGACTGCCCTAGCTCTTGATATGAGGCTGAATGAGCTGTAAAATGTTGCTAGAAGCTTTGGATTTAAATCTAATCTAAAGAATCGAGAGATCTTCAAAAACATACCATAGATCCGGACTCTTTGAATAAATAAACTAGCCAACCAAAAGTTTTAGAGTTTAAATATGAAACAGATCAACGAACTCACTGCATAATCTTGGCCATAAATTTGGGTAATTTGTGACCTTTAACAACTGTCCACGTTGTAAAAGTTGTAAAAGTTTTAGGCAAAAAAAAAGCAGTCTTCTTCTTTATCGTGTTCACCAAATTGCTGACCATTTATGGCCATCAAAAATCGGCTTTTTCGAGTTAGAGATTCAAATTGAAATCATCGACACAAATCTATAAAATTCAAAATAATAAGCTTTAGAAATACTGGCCTTTTTTTAAACATCAAACTCTTTATTTCTTTGTCTTTAACATCACGAAAAAGCCGATTTTTGATGGCCATAAATGGTCAGCAATTTGGTGAACACGATAAAGAAGAAGACTGCTTTCTTTAACATTACATTTTCTATCTATTGATAGATATGAAATGAAAAAACAACTGATTTATGGACAATCATTCGAAATATTCTCTATTATTTTGAATGAATTAAGCCTATTTTACTGACAGAAGTCTCCCTCTCTCATAGAAAATCTTCGCTCTTGATCCAAATCAATCTATCAGCCATTTTTGAAATCACCATCGGAATCAAAGTCTTTCATCGCTAAATCGCTGATCGCTGATCATTGCTCGCTCGGAATAAGTAGCAATCAAAAGGTGCAAGATCAGGACTGCCAAATGGACACCTCTCATCAGGATCACCTCTCATCCAAGTTTAAAACGATTAGGATCACCTCTCATCCAAGTTTAAAACGAATCATCTTCGAAACATGTGCATTATCATGTTGAAGAATGATTTTTCTCTTGGAGCTCTTTCTCTGACAAAGATTTAGCTGGCTGGCTTGTTGAGTTGAGTGTTGTCTTGCTATCCAAAAGTGTCTAGTAGACTCTTCCAAATCCCAGAGCACCGAGAGCATAAATCTCAGCATCAACATGAAGCATCAACATGAATCTCAGCATAAATCGAGAGCAATCTCATGCACATTTGGCATCACGTCGTGGCTTTTCCTGGCTTTTCCTGGCTCTGGCCAAATCCCAGAGCACCGAGAGCATAAACTTCTTCTCATGCACATTTGGCATCGCGTCGTGTTCAGGCTTTCCCTCACCCATTGACTTTCACCAAAAGTCAGCTAGAATCCATTCTCATCCCTTTTCACAATACGGAGTAAAAGCGAGTTGCTTTCACATCGATGAGAGAGAGAGATGAGCGGCTGGCTATTGAAACGTGTTCACATTTTGATAGTTTTTAACAAGAAAACGGTTTTGATAGTTATTTCAAAAGCGAATCTTTTAATATGTTTACTCAAGTTTTAAAAAATATAAAATTATAGTTCCTTTATAGTTCATTTATCTTATATTCAACATTTATCTTATATTCAAATAAAAGCTATTCAATTGTGCACAAAGTTGGCATTGACTCGAATCAAATCGTTTCCAATCGAGGTTACCTGAAGATGATTTCTTCGAATTTTCACCCCAAAAGCTTCCTCAAAGTGGAGACTTTCGAGCAAAGGACACACAGAAATCTCACCATCATCACCGACTAAAAAAAGCACTGCTGAAGGCTCATTGGATTCCAATTTTCGTGAATCCTCAATGAATGAATCAAAGAACCAACATGAACCTCTCATGATCTACAGAGAACTTTCTTTCTTTATATTCTTGGTTTAACCCGTCAATTTGTGGTATTCCCCCCTTGCAGAAAAACTTTTTGTTGTTCTTGTACCGAGGAAACGTCGCTCTGTCAGCATCAACTATATGAACTGAAAAACTACGAGTTATCGAATGTCACTTCTCACTTCTTTTGACTTCTCATGATCCAGTCTCCAACATGAACCTCTCATGACCCAGCCTCTCAAAGTGCTTACTCAGAGGTCTAAGAGTCGAGGGTTCGACCCCCTCAAGTGACCAATAACCGATCTGGAAGTCACAGGGTTGATTCATCTTCTAATAGCTATTCTCTAGCAATTAGAGATATCAGTCCCAGATCGCTCAATCGAAAAGTGCTTGCTCAGAGGACTAAGAGTCGAGGGTTCGACTCCCTCAAGTGATCAATAACCGATCTGGAAGTCACAGTTCTAAATTAACTTGTTACAATGATCATATGATGCAATTTTCAGGGATCCAATCCCCGTGGCCGAACAAGAGCTCGATCATTTCCTGAAAGAAATCCCCAACAATTTCAACGAGAAATCGAATCATTAGACAGCATATTTATGTATTTTATCTCAAATAAATACTTGATTTAAATATTATAATTAGCGAGATCCAAAAAACCAATAGTTAATGCTCAAACTCTCCATAAGCATTACGCGTTCTAGCATAAGCATTTCTTTCCCGGTAAGACCATTCACTTCACCAATTACGTGCTATTCAGCAAAGAGAAAACGGATGGCCAAAGATTGTTGACTATCTTTTCCCTGTTGACTTTAGTAATGACCAGAAAAACAATTCCCCATCGAAAATGTGCTCACAATCAGCTGTTGTTGCTGTTTGTTTTTCGGTTTTGTGTTTAGAAAACTGGTTCCCTCGATTCTTTTCCTCTTTTCAAACAAATAGATTACTTTTTTTCAAATGAACAGCCAAGATCAACAAACTTTTGCTCGTTTACCAGAGTTTTCCACGTTTTTCAACATTATCAAAGGATTTGTTATACTAGAAATGGATTTGTTATTGCTATAATAATTTCAACGATAACTTTAGACTACAAGTGATGTCAACCAGCGAGCTGATCGTTCCCGATTTTATCACTCTAGGTAAAGTTTGAAAGTTCAGTGAATGAACTAGGCAATTTATAAGAAATCCCGATTCTATCACTCAAAATAAATACCCGATTTTACCATAAAGTACCACTCCAAATAAACTTTCAAAGTTCAGTGAATGAACAAGACAGTTTTTGTTTTTGTAGAAACTGTACTTTTGTATGTACTTTTATGATAAGTTTTTATAAAAACTGTTACCGTATTTTCTGTAATAGTAGTGCAGTCTGTAATAGTAGTGCAGGCAGGAGGTGGATTGAAAAAATAGTAGTGCGCAATACTATTACAGAAAATACGGTATTTGTTATCCATGTTATTCAGCTAGATTATTTGAAGCCGGGCTCTTGACAAATCTGTAAATCACCACTATCGATTGAGCCATCGAGATCCAAGATCACATCCAGATTTATCATAGAATCACTAGGGAACAGAATTTGAAAGCCCACGACTAGCTAGATGCTCAGCTAGATGATAGTCATGGGCTAGATGCTCAGCTAGATGATAGTCATGGGCTAGATGCTCAGCTAGATGATCAGTGAGAATCAAACCGATCTATCCTCAACTCAATCCATTTCTTTCTGACTTTAAAAGCAAAATAATCAAACATTTCGTCTCTAAAATGATTTTATTCGTTTTTTAGATGATCACCTCGGTTTCATCAAGGCTGTCGGACATGAGATGACGCAATATTTTGGACGCTCGAATTTCTCGTTTCGCTCCGTCTATCCATTGGGCGGGCTGGATTGGTGGGAAATAAAAACAATAATAAAACAATGATAAAACAGTAATAAAACAATAATAAAACAGTAATAAAACAGTAATAAAACAATAATAAAACAATAATAAAACAATGATAAAACAATAAAATAGTTGAATTAATAGTATTAATTAATAGTTGAAAAGGCTTTTGTGCTATACAGAAACGCTAAAAATACTGAAAAACGGTCGAGAACGTTAGCAAGGAAACAATTAGACGATTGAACAAGTTAATCGCTGCTCAAATTTTGTCGGTCACTCATAGACTATCCAGGAACCGTAATTCTTATATTATTTTTCAGGGAACTTTGCCTGAGCAATCCAGATCACCATTTCCAGCTGTTTGTCGGCTGTGGTACATCGCGACAAGGAGTCACCTGGAGTTGCAAGGCCAAAGTAGGCCAAATAGGGGCCAAATAGAGGCCAAATAGAGGCCAAATAGGGGCCAAATAGTAAAATCCAGATGATTTTTAGCAAAGCTGGAGGTCATTCAACTTAATTTGTACTCGAAATTGTCCAAATCATAGAATTGGTTTAGCAAGCTAGCAAGCTCATAGTTGAAAAGGCTCTTGTGCCATACAGAGCCTGAGTCTGAGCCTGCAAGAGCAAGCAAGCAAGCAAGCAAGCAAGCAAGCAAGCAAGCAAGCAAGCAAGCAAGCAAGCCAAGCAAGAAGCAAGCAAGCTAGGAAGCAAGCAAGCTAGGAAGCAAGCAAGCTAGGAAGCAAGGTTAGGAAGCAAGCTAGCAAGCAAGCTAGCAAGCAAGCTAGCAAGCAAGCTACCCTAAATACCTACTATTATATTTATATGTAAAAACCCTATATGCTATCCAAAAACTCCCCTCAATGACCTCAATGACGAAACTTTTTTCAATCTAACAAGCTAAACCATAAGTCATAAAAGTTTTCATCACAGAAACGAAGAATTCTTTGTTTTTAGCTCGAAAAACCTCCACTTCTACTTCTAAAATTCTAAAATGCACTTAAGATCTATCAAAAATTGAATAATTTTTAGATTATATTCACGTTGAAATCGGAAAAGGTTGGTGTTGAAGATCTCGTGAAAATTGCTGAACATCATTTCACTCCCGAAGACTCAGAGCTCGTTTTTTTCGAGGTTTTTCAATGGGAGGATTTCCTTGTTGACAAGGTTTGATAAAGTAAAGTAAGAAAATAAATAGAAAAAGCTTTGGAATTAAAGAATAACATCAACTAGATCATTTGAGAGCAGCTCAAGGAGTTCAAAAATAGATCAATAGATCTAATAGATCAATAGATCTAATAGATCAATAGATCTAATAGATAATAGATATTTGCTAATAGATCAAAAAATATTATTAGCAATTGTTATGTGTGTTCCAATTAAGAGAAAAACAACTAAAATTTTGAATTCTGTCTGCACAAGAAAAAGTTATTGCACCGAACTCGAGCCAAAGGGGGGAAGGGGCAAAACGTGGACACTCTACTGAGTGAACTATTAGAGATTGCTATCTCAGTCTTGTAAAACCATTAGAGACTCCTATCTCAGCCTTGTCAGATCATTAGAGACTGTTATCTCAGCCTTGTCAAACTTTAGAGACTCCTATCTCAGCCTTGTCAGATCATTAGAGACTGCTATCTCAGCCTTGTCAAACTTTAGAGACTCCTATCTCAGCCTTGTCAGATCATTAGAGACTCCTATCTCAGCCTTGTCAGATCATTAGAGACTCCTATCTCAGCCTTGTCAGACAACAAGTATATAGAAATCACTGGTATCAACTGAAATGATTACATAAAACATTCAAATCAGTAGACTAAAAAGGAGAGAAGTTTCAAGTTTTGGTTCAAGGTAACAATAACATTCAAATCTTGGTTCTGATTATATTGGGTTGGGGAGAATGAGTCGGCGCCGAAAATGAAAAAAATGTCTAAAACTTCTATTCGACTTCGTCAAATAATATGCGTTTGATATGAGTAGAATGGTTAACTAATTCTCTACAAAATCACATTTAAAAGAAAATTCAAACAGCGCCTCCGCTCAAGAAAAAGCCATTTTTTCACAAAAACTACAAACTGTGATCTAGAAAAAACCATTGGTGGGATCTTCCTGCAAATTTGGCAACTTAAGTAATTGAATGTGCTCTATCTTTTTTATATAAACACCAAAGAAGGTTTATGTGAAAGAAACTGTTCAAATGATGCGTCGGACTCTTTGCCATTTTAACCAGCTGCGTTTCGAAGTTCATAAAATCCACGAAAGAAAAGCTTTGTGGAATCTCTCAAAAGTGATTTTGTAGAGAAATAGTGGATCCTTTTGATGAAACCAAACGTATGTTTAAAGAAGGCTTTATGTGTGCAAAAAGTTCCTTTAAAGTTCGGCGCCGACTCATTCTCCCCAACCCAGCGACTTAGATAACAATCAAATTCTGCTAAAATATTTAAAGTTTCAGAATTTTCTTAAAGACGACAAAGCGACTTTCATTGTGGCTATCGAAATCGAGAATATCTCTATTAAATCCACTCAAGGAATTGACCAGTTGAAGGAATTCACCTCGAAAATTGATTCTTTTTAATGTTTTTTTAAAGAAATTTAAGCAATTAATTTCCTTTCTAATTAAGAGAAATCTTTTTTTTTTCTTCTTTCTCTAATTAAGAGGAAGAGAAAGAAAAAAAGAAAGAAAGAAAGAAATCTTTTTCTCTTTACAAAATTCATTCTTGCTTTTCTTTTGATCTTTTGTAGCTTTTTTTTCCTTGCATTCTTGGTTCGATTATTTCCCATTTTCGGTTTACTCATTTATTTATTTACTTGCTTCATGATAGCGATTTGTTTTATGCATTTGATAGCCATTTGTCAAATTCGAACACTTTTTGATAGAATTCTAAAATTCTAAAAAGCTGAACTGGGAAAATGCCACAAAATAGCGGATTAAATCAAGAATATAAAGAAAATAAAGTTCTCTGTAGATCATGAGAGGTTGATGTTGGAGACTGGATCATGAGAGGTTGATGTTGGAGACTGGATCATGAGAGGTTGATGTTGGAGCTGGTCATGAGGTTGATGTTGGAGACTGGATCATGAGGTGATGTTGGGCTGTCATGGGGTTGTGTTGGGACTGGTCATGAGAGGTTGATGTTGAGACTGATCATGAGAGGTTGTGTTGGAGACTGGTCATGAGAGGTTGATGTTGGAGACTGGTCTGAGGGTTGTGTTGGGACTGCTGGGGTTGATGTTGGAGACTGGATCATGAGAGGTTGATGTTGGAGACTGGATCATGAGAGGTTGATGTTGGAGACTGGATCATGAGAGGTTGATGTTGGAGACTGGATCATGAGAGGTTGATGTTGGAGACTGGATCATGAGAAGTCAAAAGAAGTGAGAAGTGACATTCGATAACTCGTAGTTTTTCAGTTCATATAGTTGATGCTGACAGAGCGACGTTTCCTCGGTACAAGAACAACAAAAAGTTTTTCTGCAAGGGGAAATGCCACAAATTGACGGGTTAAACCAAGAATATAAAGAAAATAAAGTCCTCTGTAGATCATGAGAGGTTCATGTTGGTTCTTTGATTCATTCATTCATTGACGATTCACGAAAATTGATTCTTTTTAATGTTTTTTAAAGAAATTTAAGCAATTAATTTGCTTTCTAATTAAGAGAAATCTCTTTTTTTCTTCTTTCTTTCTCTAATTAAGAGAAAGAGAAAGAAAGAAATCTTTTTCTCTTTACAAAATTCATTCTTGTGTTTTTTTGATTCATAAAGCTTTTTTTTCTTTACGTTTTTCGCTTAGTTATTTGTCGCTTCGGTTATTTGCCACTTGTTCACTTGTGTACAAAAAAGGCTTTCCTTTGGTTAGTGTGCCTGCGCTCGGAACTCTTTGATCTTGATCCGCTAGCAGTAAAACTTTTTGCTTTTTTTGAAAAACATTAAAAAACCGCTTTGATTATTAGAAATTTGTATAATGTAATGTAATATAATGTATAATGTATAATGCTAGACCGAACCGAATCCGAACCAAGATCAAAGAGTTCCGAGCGCAGGCACGCTAACCAAAGGAAAGCCTTTAATTAAATATAATGATTGACAAGACGAGCTGGGTGTACAGGACTCGTTGAACCATTGGATGTTTACTTCTTTCAACCATTTAAAGGCGTATAGGAAAAATTCACGATCACATTCGAGCCAACAAACCGGATTTCAAGATCAGCAAGGGAGACAATATCATTAAAGTTCTTTCGGTTGTGTGTGAGTCGGTTTAAAGCTCCAGTATTTTTCAAGCTTCGTCAATATTCATGGTTCCGAGCAGGATACATCCATTTTTTTGTTTCATAAAGCTTTTTTTCTTTACATTTTTCGCTTAGTTATTTGTCGTTTCGGTTATTTACCACTTGTTCACTTCTTTTGTGCAAATTCTAACACTTTTTTTTATACGAAACTTAAAGCAATATAAAAATTAGATAAATATTTCAAATGAAGATAGTTTTGTCTTTTAAATTGTGAGAACATAAACGAATTGTATCAAAAAAAAATCAGAAAGATCATTTTGTAATTTTTTTCTATGATTCGATGTCCTTTCCCGCAGCTTCGTCGCAGAGTTCCTTCAATTTGGTGCCATAAGTGCGCAAGTGAGGGATATATTCCTCGGAGATTTCCTCAAATCGATTCCCAAACACCTGACAGTCTGGCCATTCTCCTCTCTTCTCGACGACCAAATTCTCGAAGAGCTGAATCGAAGTGTCGACTTCTTGCTGAAGAATGGGAACCGCTTTCGAGTAGGCGTTGATCTGATAGGCGATGGCTATTCCATCTAATCGTGTGAACTCGTGTTCTCTATGTTCCATCAGAAAACACATGGCACACAGCGTCATCTGGCACTCCTCGCAGTGGACGCTTTTGTTTGATCGATGTTCTACGTCGCATTTCTCGCATTTCTCCTTCTGTTGGGGATTTTTTAGAACGGAATCGAGCTCGTTGAGGAAAGCTATAAGGATCCTGTTCTTTCGATTCTGATCCCTGTTGGTTGGTGTTACGCAGTTTCCACACCGAACTTGTGTCTCGTTGATGAGCAGTTTTCCCGAGCAACCCTGACACACCGTGTGTCCGCATGGGAGATCGATGGGTTCTCGAGCTGAAGGAGATGCCGAGAAAGGCACTGCACAAATCGGACATTGAATTTGAGGAAACGGCTTCTCGATTACGTAACCGCTGCAATCAGAGCTCATTTTCACGAGTCCATCCACGACGAGCTTCACCCAAATTGAGTAGGGACTTAGCGGGACCGAGGCACAAGCCGTCTCACCACATACATGCATTCGTTGGCGTCGCTTTGGATCACTGGCAACGCATCGACCACAGAGAAACGCTGACACACATTTCATTTGGTAGACCCCTTGAAGTTCTCCGTTTGCGCCCAATTTACAATTGCCAAGTGCCGGCTGTGCACAACTCCAACATTTGAACGAGTCGAACGAGTGCACTCGAATTGATTTCACCTCTTTATCAGCCTCCACATCGTTGAGAAGCTCAAACAGGATTTGATCTCGTCGACAATCCCACTTGTTGCTAGCGGTGTTGCAACCCGGGCACAGCACTTGTTGAGGGTTTTGGGGATGAAGTCGCTCCAAGCATCCCCTGCAAATTGTGTGTCCACACTTTGTCAAAACAACTGGATGCCGTTTTGGGATCGCGGCCGAGAAGCCCTCGTCACAAGTCGGGCATTTTGGCGTTGTGAACGCTTTTGCGAGAATGTACCCATTCTTGTCAGGACTCAGCCTCACCGTGTCACTGAATAAAATGCGCAACCAGATCGCATTGACATTCGGCGAAGCAACGGTGCAGTCTTTTTCGATACACAAATGCATTCGTTTCCGATCGCGCGAGCTCAGCGCATGGCACGGAGTACAGATGAATGTGGAGCAGCTCGTTTGGTGAAATCCCTGAATTTAGAAATGTTTATCGTTTTTAAAAAAATATTGGCAATTAACCAGTTTCAAAAATAAAGTGTATTTTCCATTTAAGCTAATGGGTATTGATGAGTTACTATTTTTTCCGTAAACAATTATAAAGCAAAAAACGGACCAGCTTGGAGCGACTTTATAGGCTGAAGGGCTTTGAAAATATAGAAAATATTGTGCCTGTCTTATCTGTATTAAATCAGAGTCAGTATATTGACGTAAATCTTTAAAGAGACGTGGACAATCCAGTGGACGGGATTGTCTGATTTAAATGTCTCACCGCCACGAGCTGAGATCGATTCACTCAGAGCTTGCACAAGGGCCGATAAGGGTTAGTGTGCCGGGCTTTCGATCGGCATCGATCTGGTTCGATTCCCCTTGGTGAAAACTCTTTATTGTTAATAGCCCTACTTCTCTATTTAGCGATTGGCCCTCCCCTCTCCACACACCTGAACTTTCCCGTCAGCGCCCATCTCTCCAGTTACTGTTTCCCTGCAGTTCCAACACTTTAACGACTCAAACACCCTCACATTATTCGTGTCGTTCTCTTTGCTCATCTGAATTTGTACGGCTTAACATCTTTTGAAGCTTTCAGAGCTTTTGAAGCGATTTTCAAAACGGCTGAGAGCAATAAAATCTTATCTTATTTTAAGGAAACGAAAAGAACATGGCTAACATAAAAATTATTATTTCTTGGCAGTCCTACAATTTAGAAAATCTTAGGAGAACGGACAGTCACAAAAGGGGGCAGCTAAGGAGTCAGAGTACTTGGCAAGGAATAGGTGCATCAATGAGTCAAAGAAGGCGAGTGGTTATCAGGCAAGAAAAATCAATCGATTATCGGTGGGGAAAAGGTGAGAAACCTGTAGGAAAAAGCTCTCAACAAAGAGAAAACTCCTAGCAGAATATTGGTAGGAAAATTGAGTGCTCACCTATTTTGCCCCATTTTCTAACAAGGGGAATGATCAGAAGTGACCGTGACATTTCGGCACCAAAATGCAGTGCAAACACAAGTCGAATACGATGATCACGATGGTGCTTTCGGATTTTGTTAAGAAGCTCTAGTTTTCGAGAAAAACGCATTGCAAGCTTCGGCATCTACTCGGGAAACCGGCGCGCCAGGTTAAGTGGCTTCCCTTGCTCTCCCTTGCCAGCACCCCGATAGTGTAGTGGATAGTAGGTATAGGAAATCAGGTCGGATTGGGTCGGGTCGGGTCAAAAGTTGACCCGACAAACAGCAACAACAGCTGACAACAAATCCTTTGATAATGTTGAAAATCGTGGAAAACTCTGGTAAACGAGCAAAAGTTTGTTGATCTTGGCTGTTCATTTGAAAAAAAGTAATCTATTTGTTTGAAAAGAGGAAAAGAATCGAGGGAACCAGTTTTCTAAACACAAAAGCGAAAATCAAACAGCAACAACAGCTGATTGTGAGCACATTTTCGATGGGGAATTGTTTTTCTGGTCATTATTTGATAAAGTTAACAGGGAAAAGATAGTAAACAATCTTTGGCCATTCGTTTTCTCTTTGCTGAATAGCATGTAATTGGTGAAGTGAATGCGCTTACCGAAAAAAAAGGCTCTTGTGCTATACAGAGCCTGAGCCTAAGCCTGCAAGCTAGCAAGCAAGCTGGCAAGCAAGCCAGCTAAAACGCGTAATGCTTATGGAGAGTTTGAGCATTAACTATTGGTTTTTTGGATCTCGCTAAATATAATATTTAAATCAATTATTTATTTGAGATAAAATACATAAATATACACAAAAATGAAAGCTGTTTAATGATTCGATTTCTCGTTGAAATTGTTGGGGATTTCTTTAAGGAAATGATCGAGCTCTTGTTCGGCCACGGGGATTGGATCTCTGTAAATTGCATCATATGTTCATTGTAACAAGTTAATTTAGAACTGTGACTTACAGATAGATGATTGATTACTTGAGGGAGTCGAACCCTGGACTCTTAGACCTCTGAACAAACACTTTTCGATTGAGCCATCTGAGACTGATATCTCTAAATTGCTAGAGAATAGCTATTAGAGGATGAATCAACCCTGTGACTTCCAGATCGGTAATTGATCACTTGAGGGAGTCGAACCCTGCTCTGAGCAAGCACTTTTCGATTGAGCTATTCAACTCCTATCTCTAAATTGCTAGAGAATGGCTACCATATCAGGAATCAGTTCTGTGACCTCCAGATCGCTGTTTTATCACTCGAATCCACTACTGGCATGGCTAGTTTCAGCCTTGCAACTCACTTTCTTCCAGCCCATGTGAGATGTCTCGTATTCTTCATCTCTTTCTCTTTCAAAATGGTCGACATTGGAATAGCGATTGCGAACATCAAGATGAAACCGATGAGGGGATAGCCATGTGTGGAGAGTCTGAAATGAAAGTTACTTTATTTTTTGAAGAGCTTTCAGTCATTTCACAATGAGCATTTGAAATGCTAAGCTGGGAAAGGTTTATTTATTGACTATTTCTCTTTGTGCCACCCAGTTTGCCCAATGAACGAATTTTATTTGTTAATTAGTTCTTTGATAGCTTAATTCTATTGAATCCCTTTATGCCGATCTCAACGAAACAAAAAGTAAGCCGAGAAGTGGCTCGTTTACTGGCTAATTATTTCTTGTGACATCCAGAATGCCGAAGAGCCATTAAACTTTTGCAATGGAACCCGCTAGAACTGCAATAGAAGCTAGCCTGGAGCACATGACTGCCAGATAGTAGGTGGGTTGTTTAAACGACTGCTGAATGATGCTAAACCGACCGACCCTGTGACTACGACGACTTTCTGACCGACCGATCGACCGACCGACCGAAATGACACCCACCGACTGATCCATAAAGTTCCCGGTTGTCCATAGTGTGCATCGTAGTCAGGCTGTTGGCGAATTGTAAAATTATGCGGATTTTTCACCAAACCACTGCATCCAATGACACTGAATCGACTTTTTGTAAGAATTTAAACTATTTGAATTACCTGGTATTCGTTGAGAGGAAAAGATTTTTGTAGGGATCTTCGTAATAGTTGACAATGCAAATGATGGCCATCACTGAACTTATGAAAGTGACAGGGTTGAGTCCTACTGTATTATGCTATTCTCTGGCTAGATTGACATCTCTGGCTTTCTAACTGGAGGTCACGCGTTAATTTCATCGATTTCTCTTTCTAGGGTTTTTGATATTTTTAGTCTAGTTGAACAAGATCTAGATTTAGTCTAGATTTAGGTAAGCTTTTTGTAGCTGTAGGTTAAAAGTTTTTATAGCTGAAGATCACTGAGATTCTAGCTGGAGGTCACATGTTTGATTGCTGATAAGCTGGCAGTTCTAAGTTTTAGATCTCAGTTTTGGATGGCTCAAATCGGCAGTGTTGGTTTAAAAAGCTAAACGTTGAGAGTTTGACCCCAATCGGTGACTAACCAGCTTTACTGGAGGTCACAGTGTTTGATTTCTTTAATGTTAGAGTTTCTATAGCAAACTGCAATATTGAGATCTAAATATTCTCAGGGTTAAGCTCGGTGAAGAAATTGATGAGAGCTTGACCCTGAGATTACAGACTGATCTAAAAAAAAGATGTAGTAAGATCCCCAAGTTTGCTAGCTTGGCTTTACCTTTAGCATGATAGTTTGCTAGCTGAATGCAAGACTGCCAATTGCAAGCAAGACTGCCAATTGAAAGCAAGACTGCCAATTACAAGCAAGACTGCCAATTGACTTACATATGTTCGAGACGATAAACGAGATCACACAAGAGATCACTCCCGATCTGGGGAAAAAGATGGCGATGCAAAAAATGGCGACCATTGGACCCGACATGGCACCCATCACCGACATGCAAACCTATAGAAAAATGAGCTTGAACAGATAGATTGGCAAACAGCCAATCTAGCTAAAGATCGATTGGCTTTTGTTATTACAATCGAATATCTAGCTTTCTTTCAAAAATCTACAACTTACTACAAGCTATAGCTACAAGCTACAACTTACTTAAGTTGTAGATTACATTTGGACATTACAAAGTTTTAGATTCTAGCTTTTCCTTAAAGCTCTAGCTTGTAGCAAGTTGTAGTTTGTTGAAAGAAAACTAGATAAAGCTAGAATCTAAAACTTTGTAATGTCCAAATGTAAGCTGGAGTAATGAGCAATGAGCTGGAGTAAATAAAAACTGACTCGTAAAATGCCACCCAATGATTCGGAGGTGAATGCGAGAGCTGTAGCGATGAGGCCACACAAGACAACAATTAACTTGAAAAATAAATTATTTAAAGAGAAAGGAGCAAACACTGTGACGAATAAAATGTCATTGGCCTATCATTGGCCTCTATCATTGGCCTCTATCATTGACCTCTGTCATTGACCTCTGTCGTTGACCTCTGTCATTGACCTCTGTCACTGTCAAAAACTGAGAGAAGAGTGTATTTTTTGATCAATTTTGATGTATTGATTGTCTCTTTCCCTTGACTCATTGTTCACCTTATTTATCCGTGCCGCTTGTGTGTCGGTGATCTTTCCATCTAACCGTTTCTTGAGAAAATCCTCGTAGATAGCTGCTGCCATTGAGTTCATTCCTGATGAGAGAGTGGACAGCGTGGCCGACATGATACAAGACACGTAGAGACCGAAGAGACCCGGGGTTGGCTCTAAAAACAGTGCTAATTGAATATCGCTGACCAATCACCTATCTGGAAGTCACAGGGTTGATTCATCTTCAAATAGCTATTCTATTGCAATTTAGAGATATCATTCTCAGATGGCTCAATCGAAAAGTGTTTGCCCAGACGTCTAAGAGTCGAGGGTTCGACTCCCTCAAGTGATTAATCATCTATCTGGAAGTCACAGGGTTGATTCATCTTCTAAAAGCTATGTTCTAGCAATTTAGAGATATCAGTCTCGGATGGCTCAATCGAAAACTGTCTGCTCAGAGGTCTAAGAGTCGAGGGTTCGACTCCCTCAAGTGATCAATCACCGATCTGGAAGTCACAGTTCTAAATTAACTTGTTACAATGATCATATGATGCAATTTTCAGAGATCCTGATAATTCAGTGTCTTAAAGAAAAACCCTTCATCTGTTTTAGATGGTCAAATGGAAGATGGGCCTTTGATGTAACCGATCATCTAACTCGAGTTCACAGGCTCGATTTTCAATGTTAATTTTTATATTACAAGATTGAGCTATCAGTCCGGATTATGGCTCAATCGGTAAAGGGTAACTTTGAGCTCTAAAGATCAAGGTTTTGACTCCCACTAGTGACCGCTCATCTATCTGGATGTCACTGACTGTTTGTCACTGACATCTATCTGGATGTCACTGACTGATTATTGTCATGAGTTAGTCAAACTTACGTAGAACGTCTCTGGCAAAGAGAATGGTGATGTGATCGGTCTCTAGAATTTGTCCCGTCTCCAATGGATTACAATTGTGGAAATAGGCCAACACCAACAACCCGACAAAGGAAACAATCGAGACGAGAATGACAAAGGGGAGCAGGGTGCAGAAGATGATTCCCTAAAGAGAAATAAATTACGCAAATGATTGATTTGATTTGACCCTACGCGAGCGTGTTGAACGGATGGAAGGCTGACGTATCGTTGCATGGCCAATTGATTCACCCCGAAAAACATGAGCCACCAGATTGTACCCGAGAAAATATTGATCCAAATTGAGCTGTACTGAAAATGAGTCAGTTGAGAGTGTTTAAACTGATCTGGTTTAAACTGATCTGGGTTTAAACTGAGCACTAGCTTACAAACAACTGCTAGCATGGCTCGCAAACAACTACTAGCCAACTGGACAACTGCTAGCCAACAGCAGCATAGCTAGCTGAAACCAACTTGTGCAATATCGGCATTCCATCGCCAAATCTCGCTAAGCCGACCGCTTTCCGAGGCGATTTGGAAAACTCTAAAGACAAACAAGTCAAATAAAGTGAAACATTTACTTTTTGTACTAGTGCTTTTTGTACTAGTGCTTTTTGTACTAGTGCTTTTTGTACTAGTTGAATGTCAAATTGAAGCCACTAGTTCCCAGATTCTTTCTTTAAAAAAGCCTATACCTATTCAATCCGCCGACCCGTGGATGCGCCAATCCCTTGTAGATCAGAGCCGCCACTCCACCGTACATGAAAACTGCCTAGGTTTTCTTTATTTTGTAAAAGCAAGCTGTAAAAGCTGTTTACTTGTAAAGAATCCGTCCAAACGACGGCTTTTAAGCCTCCAATACAAGTGTACAGAGTTGTACAAAGACCGAACATCTGAAATGATAGTTGAACTTTACTTTACTGCTAGTTGACAAATCAAACCAGCACTAGCGCCCATTTATTAACACCGAAAACAGCTGATAGAGCCACGGAGGGAGCGTAGATGACAATTGACATGTAAACAATGGTCATCGAAAGGAAAAGGGTAGAGAAGAGACGGCGAATGAGAACGGATCGATAGCTGAAAGAGATTGACGATTTAGTGATAGGCAAATGGTTGGGAGTTTAAATTCTACAAATGAAACTATCTAGTTGGAAGTCACATAGACGATTTCAACGATTTTAGAGATACTCTGATGAGTTTGAGACCTCGGCATTGAATGGCTCAAACGGTAGAGAGCTGGTCAGGAGATTTAAGGGTCAGGGTCGAGGGTTCAACTCCCAAACTGTGATCAATCAACTAGCTGGAGATCACAAGTGAAATTCATGCTAAATTTATTGGACTAACCGATGAATGAAATATTCGTGTAAACATGTGGTTTGCATCTTGTGAAAAATCGGTAGAAAAACGAAGGCGGTGATCAGAGAAGCAAAAACGCCAACGACAAGGTTCAACCAGATTTGTGGGCCTAAATCGAAAGAGATGATGTGGATAAAATCGAATCGATGTCACCAAGTATTCCCACGCTGTTTTTGACGCTGAAAAGGTCATGAATTCAGTCAATTCAGTTATCAAATATCTAGCTGGATGTCACAAGTTCAACTCCTTGAATTCTGGCCACCCTCTGACAAGTTTGAGATCTCAGCCTTAAAAGGCTTGATCGGTAGACGGTCTGTTTAAAGGCTCACGAGTTGAGGGTTCAACTCCCATCACTGAAATTCATCTAGCTGGAAGTCACTGGTTCGATTCCTGGTCCGATAGCTTTTCTTTGGCGAGTTTGAGATCTCAGCCTTGAATGGCTCGATCGGTAGAAGGTCTGTTTAAAGGCTCACGAGTTGAGGGTTCAACTCCCATCACTGAAATTCGTCCAGCTGGAAGTCACTGGTTCGCTTCCAGGCCTTAAGCTCCATACCTCTCTGAAACATCTCAGCCGGTATCGCCAACATGAGAATCCCGGAGAGAAATGTGGTGAGCAGGGAAAGGGCTACGGGCAAAGGCGTCATTTGACGTCCACCAATCAAATACTCATCTTTCGCCGACCGACCACCACGGTGAACAATGAGATGACTTCTGAATTGAAGGAATTTAATGAATAGATTAGATCATTCTATAGGACATAGTAAAGTCTTGTCTAAAGTGCTTTCTGCTGAAAGCTGCTCAACTTCTGAGTCTATCTCAACAATTCCAACTTAGTTGACTTACTTGATTGCATGATAGACACCGGTTCCAATCGACAGTAAAAGGGAGAAACCGAAAACACCATAATCTAACCAAGAGATCGTCTTTGTCTCCTCGAACGCCATTGAAGTTTCACCTATAAAACTGATACGGGTTTAGAAAAAGTGTTTCTAAAAAGAAAACATTGTGTGCCAACCAACTAGGCAAGTAAAAAAACTACAGCAAGACAAAACCATCTGCAACAAAACATCTACAAAAGGACATCTACTACAAGACATCTACAAGACATCTACAAGACATCTACAAGACATCTACAAGACATCTACAAGACATCTACAAGACATCTACAACAAGACAAAACATCTCTAAAGAGCTCAACTCATTAACACTTTTTCCCAAATTAACAATCTAAAAAAGCAATATGCTAAAACTGACATCCAACTAAAGAAGATCTTTGAAAATTTTGACAAAATTCTATTACAATAAAAATTAGCAAGAAGAAAATTAGCATTTTAGCAAGAAATCAAGATTGCGATAATTTATCTTTCCAAAAAGAAAACATTGTGTGCCATCCAACTAGGCAAGTTTTCTGATCAATAATGTTTTGACTTAAAGCAAAAGTGTGCTTATGATAATGATAAAATTAAATTTCTTATTACTAGACAATTAATGCTTGCTATAAAAATTAGTCTTTGAGGATAGCCACCAAAAAATCGGCGACTTAAAAATCGGCTGACTTAAATGGCTCACAGACAGACGTTTGAAACGTTTTATGATCAATGATGTTTACTGTTTCACCTTGAAATTCGAGAGAGAAAAGGGAAAAGAGAAAAAGACGAGTAGATCATCTTTTTTAAAGACGACTATGTCATCTTTCATTCTTTATCACAAAACATTCCCTATCCGCTGGTCTGATCTGGATAATGATAAAGACTAATCAGATCATCCACTTAGAATTTGGTCAACGATTCAACTTGTTCTAACGATAAACCGGCCAGTGACTTCCAGATAGATGATTGGTCACTTGTGGGAGTCGAACTTTTGGTCCACAGATCTCTGAGTGACACTTTACAGACTGAGCCATTCAAGAATGAAATCTCAAATTGTAATAGAATGATTATTAGAAGATGAATCGACTTTGTGACTTCCAGATAGATGATTGATCATTTGTGGGAGTCGGACTTTTGGCTCAGAGGTCTGTAGCCAGTCAATCTATCGACTGAGCTATCCAAGAATGAAGTCTCAAATTGTAATAGAATGGCTATTAGAAGATGATTCATCTTCTAATAGCCCTTGTGACTTCCAGATAGATGATTGGTCATTTGTGGGAGTCGAACTTTTGGTCCACAGATCTCTAGCCAGTCACTTTATCCATTGATCCATCCAAGAATGAAATCGCAAATTTCAATAGAATGATTATTAGAAGATGAATCGACTTTGTGACTTCCAGATAGATGATTGATCACTTGTGGGAGTCGGACTTTTGGCTCAGAGGTCTGTAGCCAGTCAATCTATCGACTGAGCTATCCAAGAATCAAATCTCAAATTTCAATAGAATGGTTATTAGCATGGTTATTAGAATGGTTATTATTATCGACCTTGTGACTTCCAGTAGAGGTTATCTATCAGCAGATTTACACAATTAAGCGATCCTTCAACTATTAGACCGTATTAAACCGATTGTGCCTTTAGAGGCTAATCTTTGAGGCACATGGTCGGCTGCCAGAGGTCGTGGGCACTCGACGGCTACACAATGAATCCAACGCAATAGATGGTATGAGTCCCTGTGACCCAGTATGGTTATCATCAACAGTATAATGGTCCTCATAGCCTGTTAGAGGCTAATCCACAAACAAGACTGGGATTTTTGACAAAAATAGCTAATTTGGTGAGTTGAGACGTGTCTTTTAATTGTTTTCAAGTGGTTACAAATCAAATATTTATTCATTTGATCAATTTGTGTCTTTTTTCACGGCAAGAACCGCTAAAGGGGATCGAACCGAGGAGGCCAATGACCAGAGTCGTCCCAAAGGTGAGGCAAGGCAAAGCAAGTCTGGACAAGGTAAGACCAGTCCAGGGCTGGCTGACAGGCTCAAACCCCTGAGCGTCATAGCTAGATCTGCCTGGTAAAGCTTTATTTCTTGGATCTGTCTGATTGACTGGGCCAGGTATTAGAGAAACGTTGATCTTAGCTGTTAGCTTACAAACTTTTTGCAAAAGTTGACTTTTAGTTTTGACTCTGATCTTCGTTACAATCAAAAATGTTTCCGTGCTTTTCTCCAAAACCAAAGTTTATGGTTGTTTTACTGAAAAGTGAGCTGCCCTCGTTTCAAAATTTTACTTTGTTGATCATGTGTCGTTTTGCTCAAAATTTTGCCCAATTTTACGACTTTTGCGGTCATTTTTTGGCTATTTCTTTATGGTTTTTTTCGGAATTTGATTGGGTTCTCCACTTTACAGCTGAGATTAGTTGCGTTTATGAATGTGAGTGGGTGAAGAGTTGTTGATATTTAAGGCTGAAAGGAAAAACTTTCAAAACTATAGCAAACTCGGGCATTCTCGTCTCGTCTTGCTAGTTCCGTATCTACGAAAATGGTTAGTTAAAAGAAAACTTTTCAGGACTTTTCAGCAGGACTTGGCCTGGCCCTGGCTAGTCCTGGTTTCGGTGTTGTTTGGCCTCACCTGGCTATACCTAGTCGGCATACAGACTCTGGGCACGGTGGAGTTAGCTCATGCCTCACCCTAGCCAGGGCCAAGTTCAGCGCCAAAAATATCACTCTTTAAAGCCATTCTAGGAGGTAACTGTGAGTTGAAGCTGAACTTACATATAGGACATAAGTAAGCCAATAAAAATAACCATAAACTTACCGTGCTCCAGTCGTACTCAATCCTCGTTGTCTCCGCTCTCTTCATGGTCTCTTATGGAACATTCACAAAACTTCCGACCAGCTATACTACTGCGATGAGAATATCAGCTTGTCAAGTAAACAATATAGATCTATTTGTCAAGGAAATGTCTAGGATTATTGCAAGGGTCAGTCGATTTCAACTACGACCGGTTTTAAATTCAAAGCAAAGGGATGGGAGCTGTGCAGTTGTCCGATTGCACAAGGATCTGGACAGTTTGTTTAAAGATTTCACAAATACTGTAATGTTTAGCTATTCAGCTATTCACTATTCAGCTATTCAACTAACTTTCAGATGGGTGGGCACTGGTTGTTACACTGAATGCTGGCAAAGGTGTCAAGCCGGATTGGGTAGCTGCGCGAATCCAAGTGGCGCGAACTACACTGGGTGAGTTGAATGGCTACAGTCTACCAAGAATAGCTTCTGTAATAGCTTGTGCAATACCTTCTGTAATACCTTCAGTAATACCTTCAACTTTACTTCAAATGTTTCAGTGTCTGTTGCTCGACAGCTGACAACAATGCGACAATCCAGTCTCAGTGCTACGACACCCCTAATGGAGCTTGCTACCAAAATGGATCCGGATAAAAAGCCGAGTATTCAGCAAGAAACTTCAGTTAACTCAGTGAATAAAAATTGCAATGAAACAAAGCATTTAGACAATTGCCTATTAGCTGAATTAGCTGCTAAAGTCAAATACAGGTTGCAGCAAAAGTTCAATCCTTTTTAGAACTCTAAAAGCTTCCTAGTTGATTTTATTTCATACATTTTTATAGCCAAAAAAATTTTTTCAGAGAATTGAAATCTTATTAAAGTTTTGAACTTCTTTAAATTTTGAGTTTTCACAAAATTCCGCTGCCTCATGTTGGATTCGAACCAGCGACCTTCTGTTTACTAGACATACGCTCTGCCACTGAGCCAATGAGGCTATGGCTTGTAAAGTAAAGAGGCTATCAGCTGAGCGGTCAGTATAACCGACAGCAAAACAACTAGTCACAAATACGAAAAATGAAAACTTAATGCGGACTAATACTTTAATAAAGCATGTGATATCCAGCTAAATTTTTGGTTACTTTTGGGAGTCGAACCTTTGACATATCACTGACTAGGTTGTCGCTCTACCAATTGAAACATCCAAAACTGAAATCTCAACTTGCAATAGAATGGTTATTAGAAGATGAATTGACCTTGTGACTTCCAGATAGATGATTGGTTACTTTTGGGAATTAAGCCCATCAAGCCTTTGACCTTTCACTGGTTGGCACTTTAGGTTGGCACTCTACCAATTGAAACATCCAAAACAAAAATCTCAAATTGCAATAGAATGGTTATTAGAAGATGAATAAACCTTGTGACTTCCAGATAGATGATTGGTTACTTTTGGGGAGTCGGACTTTTGGCTCAGAGGTCTGTAGCCAGTCAATCTATCGACTGAGCTATCTAACAATGAAATCTCAAATTGCAATAGAATGGTTATTAGAAGATGAATCGACCTTGTGACTTCCAGTATAGGTTATACATCAACAGATTTACATAATTTAGCGACCCTTCAACTATTAGACCGTAGATTGTGTCTTTAGAGGCTAATCCACAAACAAGACTGAGATTTTTGACAAAAAAAAGGTAATTTGGTGAGTTCAGACGTATCTTTTAATTGTTTTCAAGTGGTTACAAATCAAATATTTATTCATTTGATCAATTTGTGTCTTTTTTTCACAGGAAAAAACCGCTTAATGGCATCGAGACAGGCACTGAAATTGGACTGCTAAAAAAGCTAATAAAAACATTACATTACATTGCATACAAGTGAAATTAATGAAGGGCGTTTCTTTTGCAGAGAGCGACTCGAAATTTGTTATCACAGGATACATCATTCCATTTTGTTACAGCATACGGTGGAGCGTTTTCCCAAGTGTCTGCATTCACCTCAAAATAGAATTGGATTGGATTGGATTGCAAGTTTGGAGTGGAAAGTTTTGTCATTGTGAATAGCTCAAGGAAATTTTCTCTCTCTCGAGCAACAACAAGATCTGCAAAAAAACGGATTTTGCTCATTTTCGAGCAATTTTTGTCAACTTTAAAGGCTCAAACTGTTCTTTAAATGAATGAAAGAAATGAATGAATGAATGAATGAATGAATTCAGTTGGGTAAGAAAAAACCTATAATAGTACTAGTAATAGATTACTAAGAGTAACTCGAGAATGGAGAAATCGAGAAAAATTGAGTTCACAATTGGCCGATAAGCTTTGAGAAGCTTTGAGAAGCTTTGAGAAGCTTTGAGAAGCTTTGAGAAGCTTTGCGAAGCTTTGAGAAGCTTTGAGAAGCTTTGAGAAGCTTTGAGAAGCTTTGAGAAGCTTTGAGAAGCTTTGAGAAGCTTATCGAGATCAATTCCGTGTTCACTTGAGAGCTTCAGAATGAAAGTTTCCTTCTGAACTCACTTGTACACAACTCTCGTGCCTTCCCGCGTTATTCGGCTCATTTCTATTCCACATTGTGTAATCCCAAGGTGTTCCGTCCACCCACATCCACCCGTCAGCATCAGGATTCGTCTAGAATTTCGTCTAGAATCTATGATATTCTAATTTTGATACAATAGCGTTAAATTCTGGCAAGAAGTATAGGAAAAACTAGACTAATTGTTGAAGACAAACCCGTTTCGCTCCAATCAATCCCTCATCGGCGATTGTGTTGACAAATCGACCCATCCGAAAAAAGTCTAAACGAAAAGAGAACGATGCTTTCTGTGGGTTAACAAGTTTGTAAAGAAGAAAATCTCATTTTAAAACCTTACCATTAACAATTCGATTCTCTTCATCGGAGTGGATTGAGGCCAAATTAGCATCAAGCTCTTCGCATCGTTCGACCGCTTGATCAAAGTTGACATCGTTGATCATCTTACAGGTTCAATTATCCGGTAAATATGCTTTCATAAGACAATATACATTGTGCAATGATTTACGAAGCTTCTGATAATCCAATGATTTTATTGATTTACGAAGCTTCTGATGACCCAATGATTTTAATGATTTATGAAGCTTCTAATGACTCAATGATTCTAATGATCTACGAAGCTTCTAATGACCCAATGATTTTATTGATTGACGAAGCTTCTAATGACTCAATGATTCTAATGATCTACGAAGCTTCTAATGACCCAATGATTTTATTGGTTTACGAAGCTTCTAATTTTTCTTATATCCACTGATCAACCTAAAAATTGGAATATAAATGTGAAAATGTTCTAAAAATGAAATGATAAGAAGCTTTAAGTAATCTGCTTTCATTATCGGCCACCGTTTAAGTTAGAATGACAATGAGATGGCATTGGGTTGACAATTGACAATGGGATGACAATTTCTCTTGTACACTATTATACTTACACGCTTACACAGAAAATTGTCAACCAATTGTCAACCAATTGTCATTCCATTATCATTCTAATTTGAACGGTGGCCGATAATGAAGGCAAATTACGTCGAAACTTGTTAAAATTTCAGCTAGTCGATGTTTTGTTGTTGAGAAGTTCAAAGAAATTTATTGTACAGCCATTAATCAAGCTTATCAATTCAGCATTTTCTTCCAAATCCACTCCAACATAATCTGCCTTCATAAAAGGCGGAAAAATATATTATCGTGCCATTCTGTAAAGCCAAACCCTGTAATAGTAGCCGGTTATATCCGAATAGTACCATCCAGGCAGTGAGAGAGTCTGCTTGACCGGAGGTGGTTTCACTTTTTCGATGAGTTTCTCATTCAACCCTCGGAGCTCATCGTTTTTCTCATTCAATTGCCTAAAAGACTTTGTGATTCAAATCATTCAAAAATTAGCCTAGAGGAATAAAAGATTTATAAATTAAACTAGCTCAAATCCAGTTTCCATATTTTTCATATCCATTGGGATGCATAAACCGTCGTTTCTCTGACTAGTCAAGTTCGGGATTAGGTTTCTCGAGAACTACTCAACCAATTCTCGTCTTCTTTTTTTCTTATTCAAAGCTAGCTATATCAAAATATCTCTAAACTACAAAAGGTTTCTGAAAATTGCGTGAAACTTTTTTATAAGGATTTGAGGAAAAAGTTGATTTTTTGGAACGAGCTAGAAAGAACGAGTTAGAAAGAGCGAGCTAGAAAGAACGAGCTAGAGAGAACGAGTTAGAAATGAACAAGTTAGAAAGAGCGAGCTAGAAAGAACGAGTTAGAAAGAACGAGTTCGTGAAAGTTGACCTATTTCTGAAAGAAAATTTAAAAGAAAATTGTTGGTGATGTAAAAAACGATCCAGTGAGCTATAAATGTGGGGTAGGCAACGAGTTCGAAAGATCTAAAGAAGTTGAAGTTCGTGGAAGTTGATCTATTTCGAAAATGGGTGGCTTTACTATTTTAGCTTTCCTAGCTTGATAATTGAGGTTTTTTTTTCCCTCCGAAACTTTGCAATAAAATGCAAATAATCAACAAAATAAGTTTTATTGTAATCTTGTGTTGAATTTAATTCTGCATTTTATTACAAAGTTTTGTAGCAAGAGAAACAATTATCAAGTTAGAAGAGCTAAAATAGTGAAGCCATCCATTTGCGAAATAGGTCACCTTCCATAAACTCGTTCTTTAGATCTTTAGAACTCGTTGCCCACCCCTCATTTATAGCTCATTGGCTCGTTGTTTACATCACCAACAATCTTCTTTTAAACCATTCTAAGCGTTTACTTTCTAATTTTTGATTTATAGATTCTTTTGTGAAAAAAATTTTTTTCAAAAAATCAACTTTTTCCTCTTCTTTTAAATTTTCTTTCGAAATAGGTCAACTTCCACGAACTTGTTCTTTCTAACTCGTTCTTTCTAGCTCGCTCTTTCTAACTCGTTCTTTCTAACTCGTTCTTTCTAACTCGTTCCAAAAAATCAACTTTTTCCTCAAACTCTTATAAAAAAAGTTTCAAGCAATTTTCAGAAACCTTTTATAGCTTAAAGATATTTTGATATATCTAGCTTTGAATAAGAAAAAAAGAAGACGAGAATCGGTTGAGTAGTTCTCGAGAAAACTAATTCCGAACTTGACTAGTCAGAGAAACGGCGATTTATGCATCAACCCAATACTTGATTCATAAGTTCATAAAACCCCTAGTTTCTTAAAGCTATCGTTTTTTTCGGCTTATCGTTTTTCTCCTATTTTCCATGCTCTTCAAATGTTTTTTTTTTCGTTAAATCTCTAATGCAAATAAAACTGTTTCGGGTATTCTATTTCTAATTTAAAAATTTGAATTCTTAAATCGAATTTCTTCAAGATGAAATGTGAGAAGGGAAAAGTTTTGTGCTAACAACAGTAAAAAAAAAAAAAAACTCACGCAGCACGAACGATTAAAAAGCAAATATAGGTGAGACTTCCAATGGAAAAAGCGAGCAGAATCCACGAGAAGATTTGCAGTCGTAGGGTTCTTCTCATCAACACGAGAACATTCTCTTCCCTGACCGGCTCTTGAGATCTAAAAGAATTTTGACAATGAATCCAAGCCATCAGAAACTGCTATCATTTCCAGCTCTTCCTGGTTTCTATCGCCTTAAACTTGCTAGGTTTTCAGATCAATCTGTTATCCGGGTATTTTGACTAAATGCCTGTCCTTCTAGATGCTATAACTTGGCCCAGGGTCAATATTTTTAAAATCTCTTTGCAAACAGATTTGAAATCAGCATCAAATTTTACACTAGAAAATTGACCTCTCAAGCTTCATACATCTGGATAAATTCTTGTAAAACTTTTCAAAAAAACTAGTAATTTCCGAGTTGTTTCATTTGAATTTTTTACAATTTGGACTCTAATTCTCGATTTTTCACCGAGCGTAATTCTCGATGTATGGATTTCAAATCTGCAATCAGATTTGAAAAATATTCGGCCTGAGTCAAGTTATAGCATCTGAAAGGAGGCGCATCTAGTCAAAATACCCGAATAGCAAATTTGAAAACAGCAATCTGGAGGTCACATAACTGATTCCTGTTATGGTAGCCATTCTCTAGCAATTTAGAGATATGAGTTGAATGGCTCAATCGAAAAGTGCTTGCTCAGAGGTCTAAGAGTCGAGGGTTCGACCCCTTCAAGTGATCAATTACCTATCTGGAAGTCACAGGGTTGATTCATCCTCTAATAGCTATTCTCTAGCAATTTAGATATATCAGTCTCAGATGGCTCAATCGAAAACTGTCTGCTCAGAGGTTTAAGAGTCGAGGGTTCGACTCCCTCAAGTGACCAATCACCTATCTGGAAGTCACAGGGTTGATTCATCTTCTAATAGCTATTCTCCAACAATTTAAAGATATCAGTCTCAGATGGCTCAATCGAAAAGTGTTTGCTCAGAGGTCTAAGAGTCGAGGGTTCGACTCCCTCAAGTGATCAATCATCTATCTGGAAGTCACAGTTCTAAATTAACTTGTTACAATGATCATCTAATGCGATTTTTCAGAGATTCATTCCCCGTGGCCGAACAAGAGCTCGATCATTTCCTCAAAGATATCCCCAACAATTTCAACGAGAAATCGAATCATTAGACAGCTTTCAATCCCGGATAACCGACAAGAGCCGAATTTTGTTATATATGGCTATAAACAACAAGTTCTTTCAGAAAACGAAGATAACTTTTTATGATAACATATTGGTTAGAATAAAGCTTTTAAACCTCGATTACCTCAGCGGAAGCACTGGTGCTTTGTATGAAGTTCGATGCGGGTAAACTCGATAATCGGAAAACTCTCGATTTCCACCAATTTCATAAGACATTTTCAGCTCAAATCAATAAAATTCTCGAAAATATTTTTCATTTTAGGAATAGAGAGAATCAATAGCCGTTTTCCATTGATGTTTATCATTTTTCGTTAAAAAAAACTCTATAAAAAGGAAAGAAAAGTTCATAGAGAGATCCCTTTTGTATCGTGAGTGACAGTTTGCTCAAAAAAAGTTGCTCCAAAAGTTTCAAAATCCGGGCTACAAACGGATTTTTGATGATCGAGAGGCATGAACCCAAAGTTTCAAAATTCAGAAGTTATCGGATAAAAAAAGAAACCGATGTCTTTCAATTACAATAGAAACTTAAGGAATAACATCCAGAAAAATGGAGATTGACCAATACTTTAATAAAGCTCCTGTAAACGCTCCTTTAATGCCACACTGGATTTCTCAATTTTCTCTGAGCCGTTGTTGAGAGAGAGAGAGAGAAAAGTGACGAATAGGAAGGTTGCGTTTAGAAATTTCAGCTCAAAGTACATAAAAATCGTTTAGTTAATGCTGTAATAATGTGAAAAATTGGCTATTTTTTGGCTATAAAAATGTATGAAATAATATCAACAAGGAAGCTTTTAGAGTTCTAAAAAGGATAGAACTTTTGCTGCAACTTGTATTTGACTTTAGCAACTAATTCAGCTAATAGGCAATTGTCTAAATGCTTTGTTTCATTGCAACTTTTATTCACTGAGCAAAGTGAAGTTTCTTGTTAAATACTCGGCTTTTTATCCGGATCCATTTTGGTAGCAAGCTCCATTAGGGGTCTCGTAGCACTGAGACTGGATTGTCGCATTGTTGTCAGCTGTCGAGCAACAGACACTGAAACATTTGAAGGTATGGTACTGAAGGTATTACAGAAGGTATTGCACAAGGTATTGCAGAAGCTATTCTTGGTAGAATGTAGCCATTCAACTCACCCAGTGTAGTTCGCGCCACTCGGATTCGCACAACTACCCAATCCGGCTTGACACCTTTGCCAGCATTCAGTGTAACAACCAGTGCCCACCCATCTGAAAGTTAGCTGTATAGCTGAATAGATGGATAGCTGAATAGCTAAATAGCTAAACATTACAGTATTTGTGAGATCTTTAAACAAACTGTCCAGATCCTTGTGCAATCGGACAACTGCACAACTCCCATCCCTTTCCTTGAAAGTCGAAACCGGTCGTAGTTGAAATCGACTGACCCTTGCAATAATCCTAGACATTTCCTTGACAAATAGATCTATATTGTTTACTTGACAAGCTGAGATTCTCTCCGCAGTAGTATAGCTGGTTGGAAGTTTTGTGAATGTTCCATAAGAGACCATGAAGAGAGCGGAGACAACGAGGATTGAGTACGACTGGAATACGGTAAGTTTATTGGTATTTTTATTGGCTTACTTATGTCCTGTATGTAAGTTCAGCTTTCAACTCACAGTTACCTCCTAGAATCGCTTTAAAGAGTGTTTTTTTTTTGGCGCTGAACTTGGCCCTGGTTAGGGTGAGGCATGAGCTAACTCCACCGTGCTCAGAGTCTGCATGCCGACCAGGTATAGCCAGGTGAGGCCAAACAACACCGAAACCAGGACTAGCCAGGGCAAGGCCAAGTCCTGCTGAAAATTCCTGAAAGGTTTTCTTTTAACTAACCATTTTCGTAGATTCGGAAGTAGGGAGACGAGACGAGAATGCCCGAGTTTGCTATGGTTCTGAAAGTCTTTCCTTTCAGCCTTAAATATCAACAACTCTTCACCCACTCACATTCACAAACGCAACTAATCTCAGCTGTAAAGTGGAGATCCCAATCAAATTCCGAAAAAAAAGCCAAAAAATGACCGCAAGTCGTAAAATTTTGAGCAAAACGATCATGATCAACAAAGTAAAATTTGAAACGATGACAGATCACTTTTCAGTAAAACAACCATAAACTTTGGTTTTGGAGAAAAGCACGGAAACATTTTTGATGGTAACGAAGATCAGAGCCAAAATTTAAAGTCAATTTTTACAGAAAGTTTGCAAACTAACAACTAAGATCAACCTCGTTTCCTTTTTAACGCCTACACTCGTCTCCTTCCCCATTTACTCAAAAAAGAATGTCAACCAGATGTGCAGGTCAAATGACATGAGCTATATTCGACGCAGAATTCAAGCCCACTCCCACTCGATTACCACATCACTTTTGAGTGCCTTAGAATCTACTTATAAACTCGCAAATTGCAAAACTTTAGACGTTATAACTGACAGACAAAAACGGAAAGGAAATTTGAAATTTTTGCCTTGAATATGGTTTTTTGATTTGGCCATCAAACTCAGTTTGTATTTCGTTGTCTGAATTTTCTTTCCTATATTCTTGTGAAAGTTGGTTTCTTTTGTTTTTCTTTGGTTTTCTTTCACTAATTTTCATCAAAGTCACATTGTTTCTTTGAGTTTTGTTGAAACATTTTCACAAGCTTTGTTGAATTGAATTGTTTGTTGAACTTTGTTTAATACAATTCAATTCAAATCGTTTGTCATTTGGCCATCAAACTCAGTTTGTATTTCGATGAGCTTCGAAATCGATGAGCTTCTAAAAGTTTGTTAAGTTCTTTTTACTAGTGCAGAAGCTTATACACCTCAATCCCTGTGTTGCACAATCTCAACTCACTCAAATATTTCTCGCAGATCTCCTCGAATTGGTCACCAATAGCTCTGAAAGGAAACGCTTATCAGAAAAGAATTTTTAAGAAAAAAAAACAACATCACAAAGTTGTACATTTAAAAAAGTGAAAATTGATTTTTCTGTTTTGAATTGATGATTTATTAGGTAGAGCTCGAACCTCCCAGAAATTCTTGGGCTGCACATCAAAGAAGTCGCGGAGCCAATTTTCGACCTCGATGCTATCTCTGAACTGATCCCCATCGAGTTCTGCAGCCAGCTTCCGGAAAAGATGAACATCAGAGGGGGCAAGGTCAGGGCTATACGGCGCAGAACTTCCCAGCCCAGCTCCTTCAAATTGGCAACATGAGGTCTTGCAATGTCATGCAAGAGTCATGTCATGCAAGATGCTATACCTCTCCATGATTTCTTGTGATTTGTTTGCCGACCTGATCCAGCTGTTCTGAGTACAGTGCTCCAATACGGTTCCAATATGGTTCCAATACGGTTCCAATATCGTTCCAATATCGTTCAGATATTGGAACCATATTGGATATGTTTATTTAATAATTTTCTTTCCTATATTCTTGTGAAAGGTTTCTTTTGTTTGTTTTCTTTCAAAATTTTCATCAAAATCATTCCTAGATGAATACATTGTTTCTTTGAGTTTTTTTTTTTTTAAACAAGCTTTGATTGAATTGAATTGTATTAAATAAACTTTGTTTAATACAATTCAATACAATCAAAGCTTCAATTGAATACAATTCAATTGAAGAAAGTGCTCAAACTGGGACATCTCGAGTCCTTCATTTTTGAGTCTCACACTTGTCTCACACACAAACCAAAATCCCATCACGAAAGAGGAATCCGCAAATTGCCTGTGTAAAACCCCAACTGAATGATTCCAAAGGATAGCAAGACGACCCTTAATGCAATCAAATACAGTGAACAGTTGGAGAAGGTGAATTTGGTTCATATTTCATTCCTACTTCATTCCTATTTGGTTCATATTTGGTTCATATTATTGGGTTGGTGAATTGAAAACTGCCGGCTATTGTCATATGCCACTGTTTGAGGACTTTCTTCAAAAGAAACCCATTTTGATGTCAATGGAAAAGTTGTAGAGAATCAAAAATCAAGCTTATATCCAAATTTTCAGAACGATTCAAAATACTGGTTTTCAAGAAATGCGAAATTTACGAATTTTCACAAAACTTGCATTTTAAGCGAAACTACTAAGTGTATCTTTTTTGGAAATTTGGCTATAAGCCTCATTTTTGATTCTTTACAACTTTTCTATTGACACCAAGATGGGTTTCTTTTGAAGAAAGTGCTCAAACTGGGATCTCCAGTCTCCATCTCCAGTCCTCCATTTTTGAGTCTCACACTTGTCTCACACACAAACCAAAATCCCACCACGAAAGAGGAAGCCGCAAATTGCCTGTAAAATGGGCAGAAGTCGTCAATAATAATGGAAATTATTTGCAATGAATCTATGGTTTTATGTTGAATAAATTTTAGTTCAAAATCCGGCGGTTTTCAATTCACCAACCCAATAGATTTGAGTACATTTTGAGGATAGCAAGACGACCCTTAATGCAATCAAATACAGTGAACAGTTGGAGAAGGTGAATGAATCCCTAAAGAAGAATAGGCCCTTCAAGTCAAAGATCGTTCTCCTCCACGACAACGCGCGCCCTCCTGTTGCAAAACTGACTCGCTCTAAAATAAACAGCCTCGGTTGGGAACTTTTGGCGCATTCCCCATACAGTCCGGACCTCGCCCCTTCTGATTACTATTTATTCCGGACCATGAGTAATGCTTGGTGAACACTGTGGAGTGGAGAACACTTCGATTCGGAAGAAGCAGTCAAAAATTGGCTTTGAAAGTTTTTCGATCCAAAACCAAAATCCTATCACGAAAGAGGAATCCGTAAATTGTCTGTAAAATGGCAGAAGACGTCAATGATAATGGAAATTATTTCGAATGAATTCATGGTTTTATTTTGAATAAATTTTAGTTCAAAGTCCTGCAGTTTTCAATTTGGTTGCTGATATGGTTGCTAACTTTCAATACATTAGTATGCTAGTTTTGAGGAATTGTGAATGCGTCTCCACATCGACAATCGAAAGAAAAGACGATCCTTGAGCTCAACCGGCAGGGTGTTCAGACGAGCGGCGAGCATGAGCCCCATTTCACTTTTTGCTTAACTGTTTTTATGGTTTTTGTGTATTTTTCTTATTTTATGGTATGATTACAAACTTTCAATACATTAATATAGTTGTTTTCAGGAATTGTGAAAGCGTCTCCACATCGACCGCGTGTCCACATCGACCGCGTCTCCACATCGACCGCGTCTCCACATCGACCGCGTCTCCACATCCACAATCGATCCTTGAGCTCAAGCGGCACTCACCTACAGGGTGATCAAGAATTCCCGCAACAACGTCGTATTATGTTATGAGCTCCATTTCACTTTTTGCTTATCTGTTTTTATGGTTTTTTGTATATTTTTCTTATTTTATGGTATGATTACAAACTTTCAATACATTAGTATGCTTGTTTTCAGGAATTGTGAAAGCGTCTCCACATTGACAAGATGTGGACTCTGATGTAGACTCTGTGCTATCTTCTGTGCTATCTTCTAGCTAAACGCATACCTTCTGGCAATATTTATTGTCGATTTATTAAATTTGAATAAAAGTTTATCATTTAAACGAAACGAAGACTTTATACGGCGTATTTCTTTAGCTTTCTGCCTTTACTAGACTCTGTGCTAAACTCTAAACTGCTAAACCCGCACGCACGAGCACCGGATTCAACTTCAAAAGCACTGAAAACTGTGCAATTGTCCAATTGCACAAGAGGCACATCTATCCACTACACTACTGCAACTTTAGCTCCTCCGGGAAGGAAGAAAGCCTATATTAGCTCTGAAAGTTCTATATTAACGACCTAAACTTGTTTGCCAGATAACTAACGATATAGGGCTCCGTTCATGAAACTAAAATCACATTTGAAATCAGCGTTCAAAGCTCTATCAGATAAACTAAGGTTGATTCAAAAATCGACTTAAAAAAGGCAAAAAGGCCATTCCCTAGTGAGACAAACAGAACTTGGCTCTGATCTAAAATCGGGTTTTATTCTGAAAAAGCTAACGCGTCTTTAAATGACAAATTTTTCAGGATTTCTGTAACAGTGAATCGCCATCAACGAGCACTGGATTCAACTTTAAAAGCAACGGATGGGAGCTGTGCAATTGTCCAATTGCACAAGGATCACATCAGTGAGTAATTAAGAGAAATCTGTTCGTCTGTCTGTCCATCTGTCATCTGGAACAGTTTTGACAATTTTAGCTTAAAAAAAGCCCTGCTTCTAATCCTACAACAAGTGTTTACTGAACAACATCTTACTGTACTGCAAGATGATCTACTGTACAGAGATTACAGTAATCTGTACAGTAACCTCTGTACAATAATCTCTGTACAGTAATCTCTGTACAACAATCTCTGTACAATAATCTCTGTAAAGTAACCTCTGTACAGTAATCTCTGTAAAGTAATCTCTGTACATAATCTCTCAATCTTCTCAAACATTTAGCCCATGTTGCTCAACAGCTGACAACAATTCCACAATCGAAGAGCAATGTTATTCTACAGCAACTGGTCTTTGTTATTGCAATGGACAAAATGCACAATGTGGCGGCGGAGTGACAGTGATTGGAGGATTTGGAAGAAAATGATGAACTGATAAACTTGATTAATGGATGTACAATAAATTTCTTTGAACTTATCAACAACAAAACATCGACTAGCTGAAATGTTAACAAGTTTCAACGTAATCTTTCTTCATTATCGGCCACCGTTTAAGTTAGAACGACAATGGAATGACAATTGGTTGACAATTTTCTGTGTAAGCGTGTAAGTATAATAGTGTACAAGGGAAATTGTCATCCCACTGTCATCCCACTGCCATCCCATTGTCATTCTAACCTAAACGGTGGCTGATAATGAAGGCAAACTACCTAAAGCTTATTATCATTTAATTTTATAACATTTTCACATTTATATTCCAATTTTTAGGTTGATCAGTGGGCTATAAGAAAAATTAGAGTCATTTGAATTTGCAAAGCTTTTAATGGGCCTTAATTGGTCGAAGGGGAAGCTTTAGTTACAGTCTTGACAGGATTGACAGTACAGGATTGACAGGACAGCCTTGACAGGATTGACAGGACAGTCTTGACAGGATTGACAGGACAGTCTTGACAGGATTGACAGGACAGTCTTGACAGGATTGACAGGACAGTCTTGACAGGATTGGCAGTGCAAGCTTGACACAACAGCTTTAACTAATCTGGCACATAATCGAGTTAATCTGACTTCATGTAAGACTGTACAGTAATCTTATTGTAATCTCGTCATTTTACAGTTTCTATTCTTGAAATACCTAATAGATTCTATAACTCTTTCATAAAATACCAAATAAATCTAGAATTTACAAATAACGAACTCAATTGCCTGACTTTTAAAAGCTATCAAGTAATAAAACTAAGGACTTGTCACGTTTTAGAAAACGAATTGCTCGAAGAGAAGCTTTAGTTACAGTACGTACCCCAAAAGCCAAACATCAACCAATTAAAGTCTATCAGTTTCTAAAGCTTTACAACTTTGCATTTTCCCATGTGCTGGCTTGATGTAAACTTTGCCCACGCGATCGTATTTCTAAGGGTCAGCTAACTGAAGTGAGAGTTTTGTTTTATGGGAGATTAGCTTTGCGGGTAAAACCGCACATAAAGTTTGACTTTGAAATGAGCCAAGTTCAGCTATAAAAGGTTGGAAACACTGAAAGGGAATCATTTCCGATCAGGAAAATTCGAAAATGCAAAATTTCGTGGTCTTCTCATTGCTCGTCGTGGTTATGGTGGCTGGGTTCAAGCCGTTGCCTGGCGGCAATCGAAAGAAATTGACATCCTCTTGTGTTGTGGGTTTTTAATTATATTGACAGGACAGTCTTGACAGGATTGACAGGACAATCTTGACAGCATTGACAACATAGTCTTGACAGTATAGTACATTCTTGACAGTAGCAGCATTAGTACAGCATTAGTACTAGAACTTGGCTCAGATTTGATGAATTCACTTCTGAAACAAAAACAACAACATGGTCTTCAAATAGCAATAAATCTTTCAGGATTTCTGTAACGGTGAATCGCGATCAACGAGCACTGGATTCAACTTTAAAGGCAAGGGATGGGAGCTGTGCAATTGTCCAATTGCACAAGGATCTGGACAGTGAGTAATGATATTCCTCTTCAAATCTAGATCAAAAATACAAACTTTACAGATGGGCAAACAGTGGTTGCTGGCGAGAATGTGTGGATCGATGCGTTGCAACAAAGGGAAAATGTGCTGATCCGAAAAGAAGCAACAAGAAAAATCAAGGGTATTGGAAAAGTTTTGACAATTTTAGCTTAAAAAAAGCCTTGCTTCTAATCAAGTGTTTACTGGACGACATCTTACTGTACTGCAAGATGATCTACTGTACAGAGATTACAGTAATCTGTCCAGTAATCTCTGTCCAGTACTCTCTCAATCCTCTCAATCTCAATTTAGCCCATGTTGCTCAACAGCTGACAAGAATTCAACAATTCGAACTCAATGCTACTCAACAGCATCTGGTCTCTGTTATTGTAATGGACAAAATGCACAATGTAGCGGTGGATCAGTGACAACAACAACAACGACCCAAAATTCAGGCGGTGGACCAATTGGTGGACCAATTGGAAGAAAATAAGAGAAATTCAGATGTTTTAAATGATAAATATGGTTATAAAGATTGTAAAAAAGAGATCGAAAAAGATAAAAGACATGGAAAGTATTCGATTTAAAGAAAAGAATTCGATTTAAAAATAAAAGACACGAAAAGTATTCTATTTTTCTCATTTTTCACTAACAAATCAATCTTTATAAAGTTTTTGATTAATTTTAAACTCTGGTAACTCTGGTAACTCTGGTAACTCTGGTAACTCTGGTAAATCATTTATCCATTTAGATCTGTTCTAATTCTTGTCGTTTATTCGAATTTCAATCATTAAACATCTTTTTAACGCTATTTTTTTGTTGTTGATCAAAAGTAAAATCGGCTTTAAAAAGTCGCTTTTCAGTCAAAATCATTGAAAATTATAAAGAAATCGGTTATAAAAGTGATTTAAAGTTTAGAGAATACAAGAATTCTTTACTACAGTATGCACAAATTCATGTTATTCTCGTTGTTGATGACGGTCATGGGGTTTACACCGCTGCCAAACCGATGGAGTAAACAAGTAGTGGACCTCTGCCTGCATTGTAAGCTTTGGCGGATTAAAAGAAGCCATGATTTGAATGTTCTGCTTTTCAATTTTAACATAATGCTAACTGATATGGAAAGAAATGAATCGAATTTGAATTCAAACCAAGAATTAACTCTAGAGCTTGCTTGGCTACTGATCCAGCTGTAAATAGCTGTAGATCCAGCTATGAATAGCTGTAGACAGCTGTAGATAGCTGTAGAAACCACACTGAATCACTTACTAATCATTGATCCGTTCTAGGCCAGGATTACGGTAGCCTAGCACGTTTAGGGATAGCCGATGCTTGTCTTGGTTTGCCTTGGCCTCGCCTGAACAAGTTAGAAGTCATGAATCTGGCTCTGGTTTGGTCTATAGACCAAAGTCTGTAGATCATCAAGTCTTTCTGCAAGCAATCGTTCTAGAACACTTTTGTTTGAGATGGGAAAACTCTGGTTGTTGGAAACAGTGTTTGGCACGTTGTTTCGTGACTGATCGACGATGTGCTTTCAACAAAGTATCCAATAAGCTATACAAAGGGTAAGAAGAAGTAGATTTGTCCAATGGCTAGAATCATTTCCTTTGTCGCTCCAGCAAATGTTGCTCAACAGCGAACAAAAACAACAAGAAAGCTCAATGTTACTCGACAGCAACTGGAGTTCTGTTATTGTAATGGACAGAATGATCAATGTGGAGTGACAGTCAAATTGACGACAACAACAATTGGAGCTTTTGGAGGACTGGAAGGACTTGAAGGAGTTGAAGGACTTGAAGGGGTTGAAGGAGTTGAAGGAATTCTTCCTAAATCTCTTTAAATTTGGTTCAACAGCACTGTAGAGTGGTACAGCGCCAAGTGGTACAGCGCCAAGTGGTACAGCGCCAAGTGGTACAGCGCCAAGTGGTACAGCGCCAAGTGGTACAGCGCTCGTTTCCAGACCGAGACCTCGACGGTTCGACGAAATTTGGTTCCTTATCTCTCCAAACTTCGTTCCTTTTCCCTAGATCTGGTTCCTTATCTCTCTAAATTTGGTTCTACAAATGTAGAAATTCATCAAGCTTTTAGAATTTTACCTTTGTCTTTGTCTTTTAAATCAACTTTAAAGCCAATAACAGCACTGTAGTGGTTTAAAGGAGCTAAATAGGAACTATAAAGGAGCTTTAAAGGAGCTTTAAAGGAGCTTTAAAGGAACTAAATAGGAACTATAAAGGAACTATAAAGGAGATCAAATTGCTCATGACACATCCCGTAATCTCCCAATCTCTAATCCAATATTGGTACTTACTTTTTCTTACAAATATTAATCTAAATACGCAATTCTGTTTTATGAATATTGGATAAAATATTCATAAATTTTCCTTCCTGAGCAAACGAGATATTAAAAATATGGAAAGTTATTAAATTTCGTCAATGATTTTTTTCGTTTTTATGGTTTCTTTGAGCGCAATATCGCTCTAATAACTCAATTTGTGGCAGAAAACAGAAATTTTCACGTAATACTTCTTTGATATTTAAAGATTAGACATTTCTGAGATCTTCATTTCAGATTTTTGATCCAGATTTTTGATTTTCCAGTCCAGATCCAGTTTACGATCTTTCAAGGGTCTTTGGGGTATTCCTCAGGTCTATCCGTTCCTACACTACTGGACAATGAAATATCATAATTGAAAAAAGATCGTTACTTTCGCGCGTCTGTAACTCCCTTTTCTTTACCGTATTTCTAAATATTAATATCACCATTGTGTAGCCCTTGAAAAGAGCTTTCAGAAAATGTATAACACTAATAGTTTAAACTCAAAGACAACGGAGTTACAGACGCGCGAAAGTGACGATCGTTTTTCAAATATCATATTTCATTGTCCAGTACTGTAGGTGAGAGTTTTATCTGAACGATTCTAAGAGCGAGACTAGGAACATGAGACTAGCGACAACCAAATAGATATCAGTTGGTTAAGGATTACGGTAGTTGAAAGTCACGAAATCCTGGGTATCCGAAAAATAAAGGAAAAGCTAAGGTGTATACGTTCCTAGGTATAAACGGATGTGGACTAGAATTTGGGTTAAGTTACAGAGAGTGGATCCCTGTTGATATCCCGCCATCTCTAACACCCCGACAACCCAACTCAACTCCTCCAAGGTTTAGAGGGGAGTCCCTGTGAAATGGCCGACCTGTACTGCAGTTGCATAGACCCGGAAGATATGTATCTTTATTTACAGTAGTATAATAAGACGAATAGATTACAAATAAGGGGAAGGGGGGACTCTAAATGTCCTCCTAGGCAAGCCTTGTCCTCCTAGGCAATCCCAAGGACCGCCACTTCTTGGCAATAAAAGGGATAAGCACAGGGTCCTCACATTTGCATAAGAATAGACAAATCATTCAATAATAACAATAGTAACTAAAATATCAGTTTGGCTCGGAGCTGACAGGTCAAAATCTCTAATTTTTTGTGGTCATTTATAGCTGGATACTGTTCTGAAAATTCGCACAATTCTGCAGTGCTCTTGTGTACTTTGAGTTCCTCGGTAAACGCCCCGCTCACTGGGACCCAGAGAAACCGCCCGCCTGTGTGTCAGAAGGCGAGTGTTTACCAGGACACAAAGTACACAAAGTAATTTGGCTATACAGATTTGGCTAATTTCGCTACACTGTGTTATTTATAGCATAGATATTTCAATTTCCAGACGACCGCTACCGTAATCCCCAAATGTTGCCCTTTATTTTCGTCTTGATCTTATTTCAATCGCTCGATGCGCAGTCGACGCTCCCTTTGCCACCAACAACTGTATTCCCAAATACAACGGTACTTTTTGAGCAAGGTTACGGTAGCTTTCTGAGTGAAATTACACGGCAACTTTCAGCGGACTCTTTAGATAACAACAAGCACGAGCACAACTTCATTATTCTCTTCAACCACCCCGACAATACTCACCGATTTCCCAGCACCAACAATCACAACTTCCCCAAAAAGCGAAATAACGACTTTTGTGGTCGGAATGATTGGTAAGTGATAAAGAAATCTGTTCCAAAAAAATCTAGATGATTTGGGATGATTGGTAAGTGATAAAGAAACCTATTCCAAAGATATCTAGACAATTAAATAGAACCGATGCTCCATTTGCACAAAGAAATCCATTTCCACGAATTTTCCATTATTTTCACACCCATTCATTCAAATTCAAATCGAGCATCGGTTCTATTTAATTGTCCGCCACTGTAGATCCAAAATAAATAGCAAAATACTTAATCGAAGTGACAAGTTTGACCCAATAGAAGCTTAGTACCTGATTGCAAGGGAAATTTGCCACTGCTGATGCCACTGCTGATGCCACTGCTGATGCCACTGCTGATGCCACTGCTGATGCCACTGCTGATGCCACTGCTGATGCCACTGCTGATGCCACTGCTGATGCCACTGCTGATGCCACTGCTGATGCCACTGCTGATGCCACTGCTGATGCCACTGCCGATGCCACTGCTGATGCAAAATTGCACAAAATTGCCACTGCTGATGCAAGACAAAGATGATAAAGAAAGAAATTCTTTTTCAGGAAACGCCTTACATATCCTTAAAGGCTGAAAACTCGGGATAAACTCGGTCTACTAAGCTGAATATCCATACCGTAAATACTGTAATAGTACCCCGCCCCCATAATGACCGTGCGGAGTGTTGTGTAGTCTAGCTTTGGATGCGTTGTTCTCGACACTGGTTTATGCTACAATGCTCGTTTAGGTATCAAAAAATAGCCCTGAATTTCAGCTATTTTTTGATACCAAAGACGCATTTTTTGAAAGTACGGGCGCTTTGAAAAACAATGAAATACTAAAAAACTTTTGCGACTACGCGACTGTACGAGGGCGGTGGGGTACTATTACAGTATTTACGGTATTTACGGTAGTTGTTACTTTTAATAGAGATTGCGTTTCTATTAGAATAAATACGGTATATTTCTTTAAAACATAACTGTAGAATAGATGGATTGCAATAGAATGGATGGATTGAATGAGAAATTGATGAATGACTCAGTCCTATTCATGACCAATGACTCAGTCCTATTCAGTCACCGAAATCCAGCAAGCGAATATCGGTTTCTCGATCACCGGCGGAGTGATCCCATTGGCTCTTCAGCAAATCGCAGACCTTCATTTATTGGATTCAATAGAGTTTGAGTGAGTTAGAAAATTTTAAATATAAATTATACCATTTTATAGATTTGTTGTCAATTACACCGATTGCAGCGAGGCAAACGTCTCCGGTTTAGTGGTTTATCTGCTCACAGATCGAATGGTTGACGTGATTTTGGGACCAGCTTGTAGCTCAGGTAAAATCATAAGCGATTTTTTTAAAGAATCTCATTTTTCAGGAATCATCCCAACCGCCTTCCTCAGCACCTATTATCAGGTTCCGCAGGTACGTTGGCTCTGATAAATTTAGCACCAAAGTATCCGGGTACTTGTCTGCAAAGGCTATGCCAAGCAGGACAGGCTATGCCAACCTGGACACTTCTGGATGCCTAGCTAGCTTCCAGAATATTTTCTTTAGAGTAACTCGATTAGAAAATGATGGTTGGAAGCAATCCATGGATAACTAATGGATAACTTTGCAAAATCCATGGATAACTTTGCAGATCGCTTGGGGTTTCTCTTCGGCGGCCACCCTCGCCGATTCTGCGCGCTTTCCATTTATGACAACGGTCTCATCGAATTATCGACAGTAGGTCAGAACAAGTTTTTCTTTCTAATTGTCATTTCAGGCTCGGCTATGCCTTTGTTTCTTTGTGTCAGTTATACGATTGGTAACTTTTGTTGGTTTTTCTTTTTCTAAAAAAGCTTTCAGGGACGTAATCGCCCTTATTTACACTAATGCCGGCTACGGGAATTGTCCAAATCTGATAGGGGACGTTACGGTTGGTTTGAGTCATCTTTAAGCTCATGAAAGTTGAATCTGGAAGGCACAGAAGTGAGATCTGACCTAGTATCCGACAGCTTTCAGGCTTTCAGGTGTTTTACGTGCAGATTTTCAATTGTTCTTCCAATTGTTCTTCCAATTTCTTCCAATCTACAGCACCCTACCGTACGCTAATATTTTCAGACAGCTTTCTCTGATCCAACCTCCAACTCGACCATCATCGCCGCCACTGAGAAATTCGACGTCGGCTCAACAAGAGCCTCGATGATTGCAACGTTGAAGAAAGTGAAATCGAGGGCCAGGAGTACTGTAGTTTTGACAGTTTTTAAAGAAATGCTGTAGCTAGGAGTGCTGTAGGTTGTCCAGCTTTTAGAAAATCTAAAAATCAAGAGCATAGTGACTGATCCAGTTTTTAGAGAATACCTAAAAATGAGATTTTTCTTTATTTTCGTTGAACAAAGTTCCTGAATAACTGAATATGTTAAATAAATGAAAGTCATATACTTTTCCGTGGACTTGAGCCAGATCTCTTTTATCCAAAAAGCCTAACCTGTCAAAGTTCTGATATTTTCTTCTTACAGTCATCGGCGTCTGCTTACCGACAGATCAAGTCCGAAGAGATTTCCTCATTGCAACCACAGAAGCCGGAAGGAATACGTGAGTAAGACAGGGACATTTGTTCCTGGAGTCTCAGAGTCTCAGACTTCCTGGAGTCTCAGACTTCCTGGAGTCTCAGACTTCCTGGAGTCTCAGACTTCCTGGAGTCTCAGACTTCCTGGAGTCTCAGACTTCCTGGAGTCTCAGACTTCCTGCAGTCTCAGACTTCCTGCAGTCTCAGACTTCCTGCAGTCTCAGACTCCTGCAGTCTCAGACTTCCTGCAGTCTCAGACTTCCTGAGTCTCAGACTTCCTGCAGTCTCAGACTTCCTGCAGTCTCAGACTTCCTGCAGTCTCAGACTTCCTGCAGTCTCAGACTTCCTGCAGTCTCAGACTTCCTGCAGTCTCAGACTTCCTGCAGTCTCAGACTTCCTGCAGTCTCAGACTAGAGTCTCAAATAGGAGCAAGAGACAATGTTTCAATTTTCAACTCCGGATTCAGCCATTCATTCTATTTTGAAATCATTGTCAACTATGGTTTTAGCTCCGATTATGTCTATGTGGTCCTCGCCTTGCTTGGCCTTGGATTCGGGCAGTTGGCACAAGGAGGAGCGAATATGATGAAATGTACGGTAAAGAAATGCTAGAGGAATATTTATGAGGCTATTTTAACTTATTCAAGTTCTATAAGTCCTAGCGACGTTCAGTTAGGAGATTACTGTATTAGGCTGGAAAGGTCAAAATGAGATTTTTTTCTTCTCTTCTTATCAGTATTCTTATCAGTATGGGCTGAGGTTCCAGAAGGGATTGCATAGAGATACATCTTTGGAATCCGGGGCTATTATCTGCGAATCATGTTTGGGCTCATTTGAATGGATCCCGACCAGCCTAGGGTACCGTCATTTAGATGAATGAATGGGGGGAAACCTGTAAAAGCGATTGTCGACCGGTCTAGTGAGATTACTTGAGATTACTGTAAGCAAAGCTTTTCTTTATTAATCATTTACTGTAGTTCTAAATGCAGCCATGATTATTGACGTGAATCCCATTTAGTGCCTAGCGGTTTAACCCCTTTCTGGTATGACACGGTGAATTCGAATGCTGATGGAATGGATGCTGTGGCGGCACAAGCAGCGAGGAATTTCTTGGTGGTGAGTATAGCTTCAAAAATATAGCTTTCCTGATATTCAACCTATATACTTTGGCATCCAGAGCCAAATCCGATGTTCCAGATCGATCTTACAAATCAAGGCAAAGTCAACGGATCGACGACCACTCAATTGGCGCCAATTGTCCGCGCCAATGTCCGAGGCCCACCATTCTATTGTGCTACAACCGATTGCCTGACGAATGATCAGAAATATAGCGGGGCAAGCTTTTAGACTCATTTTATTGAATTTGCATGAAATGTCCGCATGAAATGCAAATTTGAGCTGCTGTGTCCAACGAAAGTGTCCAAATCGTATGATCATGCAATTTGTCATTTTTGACTACTTTTCTATCCCAGTCAAAATGATTTTAGATGAGCAAAACCGCAGAATTGTATTTCTGTTTGTTTGATTTGCTTGGTTGGCTTTGACCCAACTTACAAACCTTAGGAAACTGATCTAAAGTTCTTAATTCCTCTTGATTCAAGTCCGGCCTGCCTGGCTCCGGTAGAATCCGGCCTGCCTGGCTTTGCCTGGCTTACAAACCCTAGGAAACTCCAAGCACTCATTCACCCTCCTCTCAGATCGGTTCGTTCGCCCCTCAACTCTACGATGCCTTTATGTGGTACGTCTATTGTTTGAATGGCTCGCTTGCCTTGGATCCAGTCAAAGGCTCGAGAAATCAATCAATTTTCAACCAAGTCCGGTCGACAGTCGCTTTTACAGGTTTTCCCTCCCATTCATTCATCTAAATGACGGTACCCTAGGGTGGTCGGGATCCATTCAAATGACTCCAAACATGACTCGGATTCCAAAGATGTATCTCTATGCAATCACCCCTTCTGGAACCTCATCCCAATTTGCAAATTTCACTTGGGCTGGGAATTATGATTACATTGTAAGCTGTGATATCCAAAATTCTCAAAAATTGAATTTAAACCTTCAGCTGGCTAACCCGACCTATGAGGATGCATCGAAAACCGTTTGGGCGGTGCGAGGAGGCGTTCAACCGCTTGCAACGCCGATTTGCGGGTAGCTGTCGACGAGATCAATAATTCCTTGATCTTTTTCAGTTTTGATGGCACAACTTGTCCATTAACTGATTGGGCAAAGAGTGGAATGTACATTGTGATCGGGGCATCGGTTCTTCTTCTTTTCGGCCTTCTCTTCTTATCAGTCATGTTTTATATTTTCAGGTTCGGAGAAAAAATGATAAAGAGATTTTTGTCTAAAAACTATTATTACCTCGAGGCTAAAGAGCCAAAAGTTGAAAGTGTAGAGCCCGAGTTGACGGATCCAAGATACCTCGTAAGGCAAAAGGCTCTAGCGGTAAGGAGCACTTGTCGGTGTAAGCGAGAGGTCACGAATTTGAATCCAACCACCAAATTCCGATCATCTTTTTAAAGTCCGGTCAACAATCGAATCAAGATTAAGAATGGTATATTAGACCGTGCTTTGACACTGTTGGGTACTGTTGTACTGTTGGGTCAGTACTGTTGGGTCCAGACTCGGTCTGGTTTAATTCAATTCCAGACTCGGTCTGGTTTAGTTCAATTCCAGACTCAGATCAAAAAATCGAGACCAAAACATGCCAAACTGGCCTTTGTTCTATTCCATTCCATCAGTTCTATTCCATCAAACCCCGTCCTTCAGGGAAAAGCGTCGAGAACGAGAACGCCAGGACGCCGAATGGCAAATCCCGTCTCTTCTGCTGGAAAGACCTGGCAAAACAAAAAGAGTCAATTTCTTGACAAGCTCCAATTCTAAACTCTTTCCAGAACGAAGAGAAGAGTCTGTATTCCCTTCACTCTTCTCGTTCATCCAAATCCTCGACTTCAAAATTCTCCGTGAACAGCAAAAGTGAAACAACGAATCTTGCCTATTTTACAATGAATGGTGAGCTGAAATTTCAAAACTTTTCCAAGATTTCGTCCAGATGAGCCGGTTTCCGCGTACAAATACAGAACTCTGCCCAGATTGACCCATGAGGACTTTGCCGAGTTCAGAATGGTGAGGAATCCGGGTAGATGGTGCCCAACTCAAATCACTCAAAATTACTCACTCTTTTTCCTCAAAAACTACTCGATGACATCCAAAATTACAGCTCCGAAAGATGGAGCACGATCACGTGCACCGTTTCATCGGAATCTGCCTCGATCACTCGCCGATGATGTCCATTTGGAAATACGCGGCCAGGGGAACGCTAGAGGTACTGTAGCTCTTTGTTAAAGTCAATTCTCAGACTGTACTGACTGTACTGTACCGTACTGACTGTACTGTACTGTACTGTACCTCTCAAGACTGATTCCAGGATGTCATCCAGAAAGGATCAATCAATTTGGATGCTTTCTTTGCCATGTCATTGATTCGAGATCTGATTGCGGGACTGCAATTCATCCAGAACTCGTTTCTTGGATTTCACGGAAATTTGTGGTTTGTAACTCTTAGAATTCAAGCATGACATCCAGTTTGGTTATTCCAGGGATTCCAGGGTCATTCCAGTACTGGGGAAGGTTGTCATGTCGAGATCGAGTTTCAAGATCGAGTCAAGATCGCGGATTCTGACTCTGCTGCTGCTGCTAGTTTTTCCGGAACCTTTCTGTAACGGGGATAACACCTACAAAATCTGGTCTTTTTTTCTGCTGGTTTACAAGCTTTTCTCATCAATTTCTCATCAAAATAGTTTATGGAAACTAAACAAAACAAAAAGTGGGCAGTGAAGGGATTCGAATCAGGGCAAAAAGTGGGCAGTGAAGGGATTTGAACCAGGGCAAAAAGCCTAAACCACCTCGACCACTAGGTCATCAGAACACATTTATGAAGTGAGGAGTTTTGTAATTTTGTATACCCAATATCTCCCATTACAGAAAAACTAACAGCAGAGCCAGAGTCCGGATGAAAACTCGACCTTGACTTGACAACATTCCCTAGGGACAACATTCCCTTCAAGTATGCTATCCAGATTGGTCATTTCAGTTCTCAAACTTGTTGGATCGACGAGAGATGGGTGTTGAAAGTGAGCGGATTTGGATGCACGACTTTCCGGCGAGGGGAAAAGATGGAGAGAAAAAGTGGGCTCAGTTTTGAGAATTCAAGCATCACATCCAGATTGGCTTTTCCAGTTTTCAAAGCAATCAAAAACGATTCTAGGACAACTCTGGCTAGCTCCAGAGCTTTTGCGACATCCAGAAAGCGGGGGAACGAGAGAAGCCGATATCTATGCTTTCGCGATAATCTGTTCGGAAGTCGTCACTAGGAAGACGGCGTACGATTTGGATAATCGTGACGAAAAAGTCGAAGGTTTTGCGAATGCTGGAAAGCAGAAACCTTGAGAAATTTCAGAAATCTTGTACATGATTAAACGTGGGTCGTCACATGTACTGGTTCGTCCTGAGCTAAACGTGAATGAAGAAATGGAGCTAAACCCAGCCATGGTAAGCTAGGAGGCAAATTGTGTGCAAAAGGTTTTTGGCTCCAAAGTTTCTAGCTATTGTTTCTAGCTATTGTTTCCTAGCTTCATATGAGCTCTGGTAAGCCAGATGGTTCTTGTGCGTTCCAGATCGTTCAAAAGTCTCAAAAGATAATTCCATTTAGCTTCATATGATCCGCGATTGTTGGTCGGAGGAGCCGATGGCTCGCCCAAACATCTCCACCGTAAACACAATCATCAAATCTATGGTAAATGACTTCCAATTTAAAGGGAAATGCTGAAAACCTGAAAAAGAGAAAAACCTTCTAAAGAAAAACCTTTAGAGTCAAGGAAACAAGGGACAACAAAATTTGATGGATCACGTTTTTGGGTTAATGGAATCGTATGCAGAGACATTGGAAAAAGAGGTATGGATGGAATGGATGGGATTTCGATCGCATTCGGTTACAGGTAGAAGATCGGATGGTAGAATTGGTGGAAGAGAAGAAGAAGAGTGATTTGCTGTTGCATAGGATGTTACCCAAGTGAGTTGGGGTTTTAAAATTTGCAGAGATATTCAGTCATCTGGTTATTTTTCATATATTAATAACGATTCTGAGTAAACAAGAGCTTTCTAATTCATTCACAATTCAAGAGCTTTCTAATTCAAGCACCCAAGTGGGCTGAGTTTAAAATTTGCATCTTTAAGATATAAGATATTCAGCCAATGTTATCGTGCACCTAGTTTTTATACGTGTCCGAATCATTACTATAGATTACTGCTTGGAGACAAGCTAGGAGTTACTGTAGCTTGGAGACAAGCTAAGAACTACTGTAGCTTCTTTTGCAGCCTTTCCAGTACTGTATTGCTGTATCGGCTGTTACCAAAGTAAAAACTGGATGTCACAGCGGGTTTTTCAACAATTTTTAGACAAGTAGCTGAAAAGCTGAAACTCGGACAATCGGTCGAGCCGGAATCTTTCGACAGTGTCACAATTTTCTTCTCCGATGTGGTTCGATTCACGAATTTGGCTGCAAAATGCACGCCCTTACAAGTAAAAAGCGCCAGTTGCCATCTCTTCTCAGCTAAATCTTTTCAGATCGTCAACCTCCTCAACGATCTCTACACCACATTTGATCAGATCATCGAGCAACATTCTGTTTACAAAGTATTGCTTAGGATTGTTTAGGATTGCTCTAGGATTGTTTAAGATTGCTTAGGATTGCTTAGGATTGCTCTAGAATTGCCTCAAAAACAAGTTCATTTCTGGAATTTCAGGTGGAAACAATCGGTGATGGCTATCTTTGTGTCTCTGGTCTCCCCTACCGAAATGGAATCCAACACGTGAAAGAAATCGCCGAGATGTCGTTGAACTTTTTGAGAGCAGTGCAGGTAAGAGAAAATAGATGGATTTAGAATATAAGAAGACCAAACCAGGCATCACAAGGCCGGGTCTAGCTCCTGCCCAGGCAACCCTTTGAAGTTACATTACAGGAACGTTCTGATTCCGAGGTGAAAATTGTTAACGGCATCCAGAAACCGAATCTTACTTATCATAGGCTATTTTTGAGAGAAAAGCCTCCACAGTTTCTGCCAATCTTTCTGCCAATGCCAAAGCACTGCCAGCAGGCTTTTTGAGATATGAGGTCATATCAGAAACCTCTTAAATGATATTAGTTTGATGTGACACATCTTCTGAGGTTTGGATAATTGACCCAACAGCCTCTTTTTTGCGTAGATAGGCCTACACTGTTCTCTAGCCTGCTGGCAGTGCAAGATTGGCAGAAACTGTGGAGGCTTTTCTCTCAAAAATACCTTATGATAAGCAGGATTTGAAAGCGGTTTCGGGATGTTCTCATCTCGGAATCAGATCGCTCCTGAAATTCAACTTTAAGGGGGTTCCCTGGTGACATCAAACTAATATCATTTCTGATAGGTTTCTGATATGACCTATATCTCAAAGACTGGCCTAGACTCGTAACAACCCAATAACCAACCAATTTTCAGCTCTTCCGTGTCCCTCACCTCCCCGCTGAATCAATTAATCTCCGAATTGGAATGCATTCGGGCTCTTGTGTGGCTGGAGTAGTCGGATTAGCCATGCCGAGGTATAATTCGATTGATTTGGACTAAAACGCAAGGCCACCGTAATGCCCTGAATAGTCTCTTAAATGACAGAAAAAAGTGTTGCCGTAGTGTACTTTAAAAAATGTTGCCGTACTCAAATCCTAATGTTTTCAGATATTGTTTATTCGGTGACACAGTAAACACAGCATCCAGGATGGAAAGCAACGGGAAACGTGAGCAAAACATCTTTTCAAGAACCTCAAAGCTGGCAGCTTTTCAGCTGGCAAAATTCACATGTCGAATGACGCTTGCTCTCTACTGAATCGAATCGGCGGCTATGAAGTTGAATCAAGAGGAGAGGTGATCATAAAAGTGAGAGATCTTTCAAATCTGGATGTCATTGAATCGAAAATCTAGGGAAAGGGAGTGATGGAGACGTATTGGTTGAACGCTCGTTCCATCGGTACAACAACTCTACCAATCGCCACCTCCAGGAACGACGATTTACCGCCACCGACAAAAACACAGGAACCGCCACGTTTCTCGACGAGAACTTCGACAACTCCACCAATGGATCATGAGACGAGAATGGAATCGTCAAGTACACAGAAATTGCCTGATTATGATGAGATTGAATGATTTTTGTTTGTGAATTTTATATATTTTACCAGAAAATTCTAATATTTCGATGAATTCTATGAATTGGGAGGAAACGCCAAGAAAATATTGTGATTTTTCCACCAAAAATTCTAGGGGCACGGTAGCTTTGTTTACAAAAATTGAAAGGATTTCATTGTGGCAAATTTAAAGCATAGCAATGGCCAGGGGATGCAAGTTCAAAGAGCCCCGAAATAGCTTTTCCTTAGAAAACGTCTTAACAAGGAGCCCCTGGAATACATCCAGCCATCCAGCTATCCAGCCATCCAGCCATCCAGCCATCCAGCCATCCAGCTATCCAGCCATCCAGCCATCCAGCCATCCAGCCATCCAGCCATCCAGCCATCCAGCCATCCAGCCATCCAGCTATCCAGCCATCCAGCTATCCAGCCATCCAGCCATCCAGCCATCCAGCCATCCAGCCATCCAGCTATCCAGCCATTACTAGTTGTAATGCTTGGATACAACAAAAACGAGCTCAGCGGCTCAGCGAAGGGCTTACGTTTTATGATAAAAAGACAAGCAGAACTCAGTTGCAGACAGCAGACAAGCAGACAAGTACGGTAAGTTTAAAATTCAATCCAAAGTAAAACTCAAGGTCCATTTACACAGTTCGAGTTCAAGAGAGCTGATAGAGTTGATCCAAGAGTTGATATTGACAATGGAACCTTTATGTTTTTGGGTTTAAAAAGTCAAAAAGCCAAAAAAATCCATGCTAAAACTTTTCATATGGGTTTCCAAGCTGTCGGTTTCACTGATCTCTCCCACTTTTTATGACTCATTTAAAAAAACTTCTAACTCAATTTGAAACTTTTGTACCCCCAGAATGCCTCAAAAAAAAAACAAAAAAACAAAAAATCACAAGTTTAAGAAGCCATACAATTGTAAAATCTTCAAAAATTCCCCCATTTCGAGTTTGGATTTCAAAACTAGCATTTGTTTAGACGAAATCGGTGCCCAAATCGGCGACCACCACCTCCACACGACGCTTAGACATCAAGTTTTAAGGGCCCCAAGTACGGTGGCTTTTTCCAACTTTTAGAAAACGTCTGAACAAGGAACTCCTGGAGTACGGTAACTGTGTAAGTAACGCTCAAAATGAGTTAGACGATCGTTTGTTTCTTCTTCTTCTTCTTCTTCTCTTTTTGTACGAGATCTCAACTTTCTGCCTCAAAAAAAAAAACACATTTCTGTCTTGATTTCTTTTCTAATATGATGTTTTTTTGTCTAAAATGTCTTTCGAAAAGATTTTTGGCTCAGCGTGCACACAGCTCCTCAAAAAAGTTCAAAAATGGTCAAAAATGGTCAAAAATGATCAAAAATGCACTGCAATGCCGAATCTCGCCGAACCGAAATTTCCCAATCATTATAAAGGAAACATTATAAATATTGCGCCAAAAATTATGAGGATACGGTAGCTTTTTATATGAAGTTATTGTTGTACCCATGGAACAGTCAAAAACAGTCAAAAATGGTCAAAAATAGTCAAAAATAGTCAAAAATGGTCAAAAACAGTCAAAAACAGTCAAAAATCGTCAAAAATCGTCAAAAATGCGCTGCAATGCCGAATCTCGTGACAAATCCCGAAATTTCCCAATCTCCAATCCAATCTTTGTACTTGCTTTTTCTTACAAATTTGAATCTAAATACGCAATTATATTTGAAAAGAAAGAAGTCGCAAAAAATGAACAAAAGGAACGAATTGATAAAGAAAAAAACAGCGACTTATGCTCCTTTAGCTTTAGATTTGCCGAAAACAAATCGATGGCGGCTTTTTCTCACAGCACCGAGAGAAAGCAGCACAGAGAGAACGATTGGATTCGGCAGCAGACTCAAAAATAAGCTAACAAATGAAAATGTAATTGAGATGTGAATTCTGGTAGTTATAACGCTTCTAAGCTCCGGGAGATTCGGGCCTCCGAATCCAAACGGTAACTGGAGTACGGTAACTGCAGTAACGTGAAGTAAGAAAAGAGTCGCATACCAGTGCATGCTTTGCCTCCAAGCCCGAAAATCGAATCTCAGATACCAAGGACCCGCAATGGCCAGCAATGGTCACCAGCAATGACCGGAAACGGGAGCTCGGTAGTGATAGTCAAATTGACGACAATAACAACTGGAGCTTTTCGAGGACTGGAAGGAGTTGAAGGAGCTGAAGGAGGTGAAGGACTTGAAGGCTTTTGATGGAAAGAGATGAGAGATTCGATTTGAGTTAATAAATCGTTGACAAGGGTTATTGAAAAGATTACTCATCGATATTTATCTAGAAAATCGGATACGAGCAAATCCCTTTGTAAGCAGTTCTAGAAAAAGAGCAGAAATTGAATGGAATTTGATGGAATTTGATGGAAATTGATGGAAATTGATGGAATTTGATGGAATGAGAGTCAAATTAAAAGGAAAACAGAAAGGGATAAAGATAAAAAAGAATAGAAAAGAGTAGAAAAGAGCTGAAAAGAGCAGAAAAGTATAGAAAAGAGCAGAAATTGGATGGAATGAGAAATGAGAGATTTGATTTGAGTTAATAAATCGTTGACAAGGGTTATTGAAAAGATTACTCATCGATATTTATCTAGAAAATCGGATACGAGCAAATCCCTTTGTAGCCAGTTCTTCCATTTTGTCGAAAATTCTCAACCCCAACCCAGAATCCATTCGGGTTCATCTAGATTTCAATTTTAATTTCAATTTGAGTCGTTTTCTTTCTCTAAAACTTACAAATATTAAACCCAATTGATACGCGGGGACAGTGTTATTGATGAACTTTGAATAGGGATTGATTCCATCTGTTGATAGACATTGTTCATTTATCACATTCCAGCCTTCATTCGTATACTGGAAAATAAAGAAAATAAAGAAAATAAAGAAATAAAGAAAATAGAAAATAGAAAATAGATAAAACTCATAAATTCACCCAAATTTTTCCACAAATCATCACATTTTCTCGTTGATTTTTTGGCGTTTTCAAGTCATCATAGATTTTGGTGAGAAACTCTGAAATTTTACTGATTATGATAAGATTGATCAAGCTTTAAAGAAGAGATTTTTTTGAGATTAACTATGGAAAGACATGAACTAAAGATAATTTGTCAAATTTTATTTGTCGACTTTATAGAATCGGCTATGAACAATCCGAATCTCAAATCAAACTCAAATCGTTTACATTCCCAACACCTATTCTCTTGCAATGAGAACAGCAGCATGTCAAGTAAGGTTGCTGTTTGAGCTATGTAAGGCTATGAAAACATTCTAGGATTATTGCAAGGGTCAATCGATCTCAACTTCGACTAGTTTCGACTCTCAAGGAAAGGGATGGACCTTGTGCAATTGTACGATTGCGCAAGGATCTGGACAGTTTGTTTAAAGAGACGATATTCAGCTATCCAGCTCTTCAGCCCTTCAGCTGTTCAGCTAACTTTCAGATGGGTTGTCACTGGTTGTTACTGCTGAATGTTGACAGAGATGTGTAGCTACAATCCGAGCGGCTCCAACAACACTGGGTGAGTTGAATGGCTACAGTCAATCATGTAGAATACCTTCTGTACTGTACTTGAAATGTTCCAGTGTCAAGTAGATTCTAAGGCACTCAAAAGTGATGTGGTGGGCTTGAATTCGGCGTCGAATATAGCTCATGTCATTTGGCCAGCACATCTGGTTGACATTCTTTTTTGAGTAAATGGGGAAGGAGACGAGTGTAGGCGTTAAAAAGGAAATGAGGTTTCCTTTTATACGCGTGTTTCACGGTATTACTAGTGCCTTATTAGACTGCAACTTTTTTAGTGACTCAATTTTGTGTCAAACCTCAAGTTCAGTTTGCAAGTCAAGGAAGTCAAGAAGGAGTCTAGCCAATAGCCAGAGTTGTACCAAAGGTGAGGCAAGTCAAAGCAAGTCTGGGCAAGGTAAGACCAGTCCAGGGCTGGCTGACAGGCTCAAACCCCTGATCGTCATAGCTAGATCTCCCTGGTACAGCTTTATTTCTTGGATCTGTCTGATTGACTGGTTCAGGTATTGGAGAAACGTTGTTCTTAGCTGTTAGTCTACAAACGTGCTTTTTTCCAAAACCAAAGCTTATGGTTGTTTTACTGAAACGTGAGCTGTCCTCGTTTCAAATTCTACTTTTTTTGATCATTTGTCGTTTTGCTCAAAATTTTACGACTTTTGCGGTCATTTTTTGGCTTTTTCTTTATGGTTTTTTTTCGGAATTTGATTGGGATCTCCACTTTACAGCTGAGATTAGTTGCGTTTGTGAATGTGAGTGGGTGAAGAGTTGTTGATATTTAAGGCTGAAAGGAAAGACTTTCAAAATCATAGCAAACTCGGGCATTCTCGTCTCGTCTCGCTACTTCCGAATCTACGAAAATGGTTAGTTAAAAGAAAACTTTTCACGAATTTTCAGCAGGACTTGGCCTGGCCCTGGCTAGTCCTGGTTTCGGTGTTGTTTGGCCTCACCCGGCTATACCTAGTCGGCATACAGACTCTGGGCACGCCTCACCCTAACCAGGGCCAAGTTCAGCGCCAAAAATAAAACTCTTTAAAGCGATTCTAGGAGGTAACTGTGAGTTGAAAGCTGAACTTACATATAGGACATAAGTAAGCCAATCAAAATACCGATAAGCTTACCGTATTCCAGTCGTACTCAATCCTCGTTGTCTCCGCTCTCTTCATGGTCTCTTATGGAACATTCACAAAACTTCCGACCAGCTATACTACTGCGATGAGAATATCAGCTTGTCAAGTAAACAATATAGATCTATTTGTCAAGGAAATGTCTAGGATTATTGCAAGGGTCAGTCGATTTCAACTACAACCGGTTTTAACTTCCAAGGAAAGGGATGGGAGTTGTGCAGTTGTCCGATTGCACAAGGATCTGGACAGTTTGTTTAAAGATTTCACAAATACTGTAATGTTTAGCTATTCATCTATTCAGCTATTCAGCTATACAGCTAACTTTCAGATGGGTGGGCACTGGTTGTTACACTGAATGCTGGCAAAGGTGTCAAGCCGGATTGGGTAGCTGCGCGAATCCAAGTGGCGCGAACTACACTGGGTGAGTTGAATGACTACAGTCTACCAAGAATAGCTTCTGTAATAGCTTGTGCAATACCTTCTGTAGTACATTCAGTAATACCTTCAAATGTTTCAGTGTCTGTTGCTCGACAGCTAACAACAATGCGACAATTGAAGCTCAGTGCTACGCCACCCCTAATGGAGCTTGCTACCAAAATGGATCCGGATAAAAAGCCGAGTATCTAGCAAGAAACTTCAGTTAATTCAGTGAATAAAAGTTGCAATCAAACAAGACAATTGCCTATTAGACGCATTAGTTGCTAAAGTCAAAGACAGGTTGCTGATGTAAACAACGAGCCAATGAGCTATAAATGAGGGGTAGGCAATGAGTTCTGAAGATCTAAAGAACGAGTTCGAGAATCTATCTAAAGAACGTGAACCTATCTAAAGGAAGTTGACCTATTTCGAAAATGGGTGGCTTCACTATTTTCAAATACAGTTCTATCCTTTTTCGAACTCTAAAATCTTCCTTGTTGATATTATTTCATACATTTTTATAACCAAAAAATAGCCAATTTTTCACAGAATATCTTATTACAGTTTTAACAATCTTATTACAGCATTAACTAAACGATTTTTATGTACTTTGGGTTCAAATTTCTAGATTTTAGAGATTTTAGAGCTTTCCAGCTTTCCAGCTTAAATTCAGCTCACTTTTTGCACCACAAAACGCACAAAAACGATTCCTTCTCAGGTAAATCGAATATAAATGAGCAATACGCTCTATAATCTTTATTTTTTTTAAAATTGCTTTCATCTTCTTGGTACTGAGAGTTTGCTAAAATAGGTGATTCTGAAAAGTTAAAAAACATTCGATAAAATTTGCCTTAATCGCGAATTTTCCCTGTTTCAAGTACTTGATTTTAGGTTTTCAATGCGATCCATTACCTATCCATTAACCCATTAAAAACTTGTCTAAAAGCTGCTCACTCAAAAAGTGATCAAGTCACTTTAGCTGAAGAAATCTCTTATTTTTTTTTTACCTGAAGCCAACTCTGGTTTCTTTTGTCAAAAACTCTTTGAATTATAGTCAAGTTTCTCAAAAAATCTTGAAAGAATTCATGCTTTTTGGGAAATCATTGTGCAAACTTTTCCTACGAACTTCCGAACAAAATTTTTGGTACTTCGCATTGCAACGAACCAATTCGAAGCACAGACCCTACTCTTCAGGTCTCGCAACGGCTAAAGAGTGTCATTTCCAATGTCAACAAGGCAAACTAAACGAAGAAGCTCATTCGAACGACAAGGACAATAGGCCGGTGACCGGGTACACCAAACAAGTATCGCTTTCTAGGTCTTACTGTAGCCGCCGAGCTGGTGCTCGTCGTGGTTCCCGATATAATGATCACTTTCAATCCGTTTGACCTGGCAAAATATCAGCTCATTTGGTACATTTGTGCCGGCAGCAAGGGTCCGTTTGATTTATTTGCAACTTTTATGGACTTAGAAGTTCATAAAGTTACTTTTATGGACTTCTAACTCCATGAAAGTAACTTTATGAACTTCTAACTCCATCAAAGTAACTTTATGAACTTCTAAGTCCATCAAAGTAACTTTATGAACTTCTAACTCCATCAAAGTAACTTTATGAACTTCTAAGTCCATCAAAGTAACTTTATGAACTTCTAACTCCATCAAAGTAACTTTATGAACTTCTAAGTCCATCAAAGTAACTTTATGAACTTCTAACTCCATCAAAGTAACTTTATGAACTTCTAAGTCCATCAAAGTAACTTTATGAACTTCTAACTCCATCAAAGTAACTTTATGAACTTCTAAGTCCATCAAAGTAACTTTATGAACTTCTAACTCCATCAAAGTAACTTTATGAACTTCTAAGTCCATCAAAGTAACTTTATGAACTTCTAAGTCCATAAAAGCCTGTGTCCATGTGTTTTTTTGAAAGCTCCGGTTCGGTAAACGTTGTTTTTTGGTTTCTAATTTTGCTTTTAAGCGTCTTCAACGTATCTTGTCTTGTCTTGTCTTGTCTCTTTGCTTGTCTCTTTGCTTGTCTCTTTGCGACATGATAAAATCCAAAAACTTTCCGACCAATTCCTCAATTTATCGTTTTAAATAAAGTTTTTAAATAAAGAAAAGTTTTAAATAGATCTTAGATCTTTAATCAATTCTAAAAATGATGTCATTCATTGATGTCATTCATTAATGTCACTCATTTTTTAACAAATCACTTTGTGAGCGTTGAAACCTTTAACAACCGCTCTCTTTTGCCTTCTCGAAGCAGGAAAGTATAAGAAATACTGAAATTTGGCACGTATTTTTGTAAATTTTGTAGACTTTCTTACCATGAATATGCACACATCAGCTGCCAGAGACCCGTACTGACAAAGAAGTGCCAAAAACTCGATTGGTAGAGCGACTGTTTAAAGCCAGAGGCTATGCTCACCGCGAAAATACTGACCACATTGGCGCCCATCTGAAAGAGCTTGTTGTACCCTCAGTTTTCGATCGTTTGACCGTTTATAAGATCATAAACATATCAACTTTAAAATTGATCTTGCAAGAACACTTGACCAAACACTTGAGCACGCCTGGTTAGGTCAAGTGTCACTTTTACAAAACTTAGTGAATAAGAGACAGCGAAACTCAAACTCCTTTTGAGTGGTGAACACCACTCAAAGACACCACTCAAAAGGAGTTTGAGTTTCGCTGTCTCTTAACTGTAAATCTTCACACCGTATGCTCTGCTGCTTGCATTTTTGAGCTCTAGCTTTAGCTGTAGCTTTTGGGAGTCAGTTCACATTTTTAAGGCTACAAACTAGCTCGTAGTTTTTCCGCTGCGTTTTTTTAAACACACCGTTATGGCCAATTTATATTCCCTTCTCAACTCCTTGACTTTTTCGCCACTCGCGCATTTCCCGTGTTCTCGATGGAATGCACGAAAGCGTCGATGGATGAGAAAGATAACGGAAAAATCGAGAAGTGTTGTGGAAACGAGATAAAACCAGCCGCCCACTACCTGAGATCATAAAAATTAAAGCTGATTTTTAAAAAACCAACCACAGTAAGATAAATCATCCTTGTCCCGCACGCTCCCTCGGTAAAAAACAAATTCACCCCATGGGCCAAGTAGATACCATTGCAGCCTGCTGAAGGAATTTTTGGCAAGTACATCTAAAGCCCTTACGTGTGAAGGATATCACGAGAATAGCCAGCGGATAGAGGTTTAGAATTATGTATTGAAAGAGTTTCCACCGATCGAGAGCCGCATAGAAACGACCGTTGAAGATCACGGCAAATAATCGGTTGAGCCCGAGGAAGAACTGGAAACGTTTTATTTTCATTTTGTCGTTTGAGGTTTGGGCTAGAGTTTAAACTTCAATTGTTGAATTGGAATTCAATTGGCGCAGTCGGGAACACGCTTGTCTACGGCCCACACGACCCGGGCTCGACCCCAATAGTGTTTTGACTCAATTTTGACTCAGTGTTTTGACTCAATTTTTTTACCTCAATGAAAATGGAACTTCCGATCCGAAAATCTACAAGGGTGTTGTTTTTGATCTACAAAATCTACAAGGTTTAGCTTCTCTCTTCTTGTTTAGGCTTAGCTTCTTGAGATGAAAGTTGCGTACAGACAGACGGACGGACTGCTCTTTTAAATAGAGTGCATTGCAAAATGATAGGACTACTCCTAAATTTTACATTTTTTGGCTATGAAGCAACAACGCTAAATGGCTCATAAATCTTAGAAATAAAGAAAACCAAATAAATTACAACAAGATTATAGCGATTTCTTTATTTAACACCTGTTGCAAAATAGAAAAATAACAATCATAGAATCCGCATCCGCATAGAAAAATAACAATCAATCCTAAAATAAACTTGAAACAAACAAAAAAACAAGAGCGTAAAATTGATTAATAATCAATAAATTCATTAATTCAATCATTTAATTTAATTTTAATGGTCCAGACAGCAACAAATACTATTGGCACGATTTGAGAAAGGATCCAATTCTTTTTGAACGTCGAAACTTCGGAAGAGGAACACTGAAGGTATGGGGCTCCTTCAATGTGGATGAAATTCTTGATTTAGAATTTGTGACTTATCGCATGAACTCGAACGATTACCAGGACAGTAGTCGACATTTTATCGAGTTTACCAAATTTTGAAGCGTGAGTGGTGGAATTGAGCTTGCAAAATGGCTTTTTTGAGTTGCGAAATCGTGTCCTAAGTCATCCCATTAGCATAAATATTCCTCACAAGGATGTCCCACAAGTTTTCTATTGGGTTTAAGTCCGGCGAGCATGCGGGCCATTCGAGAAAATTGATGTTGTGACGTTCCAGAAAAGCTTTAGTGGATTGGCTGGTAGTATGAATCGAAGCTTTATTCTGTTGAAAAATGTAGTTTTTTTTCCTCGGGTTTGTGCTAGGAAAGGAAGCAGTTCATCCACCGGCTTCAAAATTTGGTAAACTCGATAAAATGTCGACTACTGTCCTGGTAATCGTTCGAGTTCATGCGACAAGTCACAAATTCTAAATCAAGAACGTCATCCACATTGAAAGAGCCCCATACCTTCAGTGTACCTCTTCCGAAGTTTCGACGTTTAAAAAGAATTGGATCCTTTCTCAAATCGTGCCAATAGTACTTGTTGCTGTCTGGCAACAAGCTGTTGGCTGTTGTTGCTGTCTGGGCCATCAAAATTAAATTTTTCCTCATCGCTGAAGATGACCTACAAAGAAAAAATTAGTCAACAACTCAAGGCAAGAAGTTTACTTTTCTCCAATCCAATGGTGATTCCGAGCCGAAGACGTCCTTTTTTCTCTGTGCAGCGGCTTTCTTCATGACTGCTCTTTTGATGTAAGGCTTGATTTCTTTTGAGGTACACTTGATGGCTCGAGAAAGAGTGCTTTTGTGGACGGGAGCTCCAATTTTTACCTTGACGTCCTGTAGCGACATCACCGAATTCGACAACAGATGTCCCATATGCCGTTCAGCGCGGACCGTGAGCTTTCGATGATGTCCCAGAGACTTTTTCTTGCCATAATTGAAAGGATCTCTCAAGAAATTTGAGACAACTTGGTGCGAGCTATTCATTTTCTATTCATTTCTATTCATTTTCAATGTTTGCTATGTAGCCACGAAATCGCAGGCATTCGCGGAGAGCGTCTGGATAAGTTGATGCTAAAGATTGTACGACCAGAAAGCCAGAAATTCATGGTGATGTGATCCCGAGCCCAAGACATCCTGTGTGCCGGCTTCAGTTTTGGTGCTTTCTTCATGATTGCTCTTTTGATGTAACGGATATAATACTTGATGGCTCGAGAAAGAGTGTTTTTGTGGACAGGAGCTCCAACTTGTGCCTTGACGTCCTGTAGCGACATCACCGAATTCGACAATAGACGTCCAATATGCCGTTCAGTGCGGACCGCTTTCGATGACGTCCCGGAGACTTCTTCTTGCCATAATTGAAAGGATCTCTCAAGAAATTTGCGACAATACCAAGTTGTCGCGAGCTCTTCATTTTCTTTGCGATCTTCCGATTCGACAATTTTCTTCCTCTCAAAATCGCAATTTTCAATTTTCATCTGTTCGATCTGTGAAAGCGATTTTCCACGCCCATCTTCCTAAAAAATAAAAATTAAATTAAAAAAGAAATAGAACACGCAAAAGAAATGGTTATTACAGGTAGAAAATGAAAAAGAAACTTGGAGGTCTTATCATTTTGCAACAGGGCAAAATCTAGAAATGATTAGAGATTTGTGGCTTTTAAAGTGAATGATTTACCTACCGTAAATACTGTAATAGTACCCCACCCCACATCCGCGCGAAAATGTGTTTTCTATAGGATTTTTACGTTTGAATAGCGGATTGACGCAGAAAAATGTGCTGAATACGAAAATAAAAGAATTTTTGAAATCCCTTCGACAGATTTTTTAAAAATCGAGTTTTAATGATTTTACTGTGTTAAATTTCAGCCTGATTTTATTGTCGGAGCAAAAATTTTGGAAACAAAAGCCTAAAACGAAAATATAAACCGCAAGTTTTATTCTACGGGCTTTTCTCTATCTTTTGATACCAAAAGCATGAAAATTGATCAACCCTATAAAAAGTTATAACCTTTTGAAAATAAAAATGTGATTCCTGGGTTATGGTACGGATAGACTACCGGAACCCGAAAGAGAAAAAGAGCAAAATTAAACTTTTTTTGCTACAATCAAACCCCTTTCGCTATTTTTCTTCTTTTCAAGATGAAGCGTCGATGTCTACGGATTTTAGTAAAGTTGTTTTTTTATGAACAGATGCTTTGCTTTTGAATTTTTCAGGCCCCGACATGAATTAATCCAAGAAAGGAATGAGCGCACAGTTTGCAACGGTATATGTTAAACGTTTTGAAATAACATTTTAAAGTTTATTGAAACAACAGCATTGAAAACAAGATTAATTAAAATGCCCCAGGTCTGATAATAAAATAAGCCAGGAACCACATTTTTATTTTCAAAAGGTTATAACTTTTTATAGGGTTGATCAATTTTCATGCTTTTGGTATCAAAAGATAGAGAAAAGCCCGTAGAATAAAACTTGCGGTTTACATTTTCGTTTTAGGCTTTTGTTTCCAAAATTTTTGCTTCGACAATAAAATCAGGCTGAAATTTAACACAGTAAAATCATTAAAACTCTATTTTTAAAAAATCTGTCGAAGGGATTTCAAAAATTCTTTTATTTTCGTATTCAGCACATTTTTCTGCGTCAATCGGCTATTCAAACGTAAAAATCCTATAGAAAACGATTTTTTGCCTTATTTCGCGCGGATGTGCACCCCCATAATGACGGCGTGGTGTGATGCGTAGTCTAGCTTTGAACGCGTTTTTCTCGACACTCGTTTATGCTACAATGCGCGCTTAGGTATCAAAAAATAGCCCTCAATTTCAGCTATTTTTTGATACCAAAGACGCATTTTTTGAAAGTACGGGCGCTTTGAAAAAAATGAAATACTAAAAACTTTTGCGACTACGCGACTGTACGAGGGAGGTGGGGTACTATTACAGTATTTACGGTAAACGGTATTTGTGCGTACTTTTGTATATAAAATTAGAACTTAAGCACCGCTTTAGTTAAATTTAAAGCTTAAAATCACTGTGTAGTAGATAGAGACGTTTTCAAGCTCTTTAACATTAAACCGTTGATAAACTACAGTGAAATCTCAATAATAAAACCTTGAAGGATTCTGAAAAAAAGGCTTGGGGTGGTATATTATCAAGACTAAAATTTAAATTAACTCGTTGTGAGCAAGGGATTTCAATTTTTTTTATCAAGGGGTCGGGGACAAGTGCGACCTTTTTTTTGCGCACCTGGACATTTGCGCACCTTTTTTTTGCTGGAAAAGGCCTTAGGAAAAGTCGTAGAGCTTCAAAAACGTTTTCATAGAAGGGAATCGTATGCGTAGATTCCGAATTTCGACAAATCAGACCTCGCTGACACGTCAAATTTGGGCTAAAAGGCAAGAACTGCGGAAAAGCGTTAAGTTGCGTAGTTTTTGCCTTTTAGCCCAAATTTGACGTGTCAGCGAGGTCTGATTTGTCAAAATTCTGAATCTACGCATACGATTGCCTCCTATTTCCCTTCTACGATTCCCTTCTACGTTTTTGAAGCTCTACGACTTTCCCTAAGGCCTTTTCCAGCAAAAAAGCTCGCATTTGTGCGCAAATGTCCAGGTGCGCAAAAAAAGGTAGCATTTGTCCCATCCCCGGTATCTACGCAAAGCTATGGGCTAAAAGCTATAGCCCGCCCATTACGGGCGGGATTTAACCTTTTGCCTCATGACTTTGCGTAGATATTACATTTCGAGTTGATTTTGGTATCATTAGACGCGCAGACATTCGACATTTGATATCATTTAGTCTGTTAACGTCTGTTAACGTCTGTCAACGTCTGTTAACGTCTGTTAACGTCTGTTAACGTCTGTTAACGTCTGTTAACGTCTGTTAACGTCTGTTAACGTTTGTTGACGTCTGTTAACGTCTGTTAACGAGATTGCACTGTACCCTCAACAGATCCCAACCTTCGAGTTGTACCCGAAAATCACGGCCGTGAAGACGAGATTGGAGAAGAGATTGTTGAGGAAAGGGATCGATTCGTTTATGTTCCTAGAGATTAACTCTAGAGATTATTGAAAACCGCCGAAAATCCTCTACCAAATCGCACTTGGAACCGCCCAACTCAAAGCAGTCACATTGATCAGGGTTAAGTTAAGCAAATCAATGACGATGTAGTGCTTGACGATACCTTAACTTTTGGCTGAACTTGACTTTAGCACCTTTTTCTCGTTATTCATCTTTGTAATTTTGCAAACAAACCTCTCAGATACGAATTCCCATTGGCAACCACCATTCCAGCGATGCCAAAACCAACTCCGAGTAGTCCCAGCTTCAAAAACTTACTTAATTTTCCAATTCATAACTCACTGTGGCCATTACGATGATTTCGATGGTATCCCTTAATGGATCTGGTTTTGGAAGCGGAAGGAAACTTGGCCAACTCATTCGGAAATGAAGCTGAAGATCAAAGTTTTTGAAAACAGAGAGCACCACTGAAAAAAAATTGTACCCTTGGGAAAGCGTTCTTCGACGATTTTACTAAAAGAGAAACTGAAAATAGGTGATTTTCTACACAACAATCGGGGGAACATGAGAGAATAAGAACGATTTTTGAACTCAACTGGATTTTAGTACAGTAATGGATGAGCAATTAGCTGATGGGTTGATGGATACAGTTAAAAGGAAACGTTAACTGTTAGCTTTTTTGTAAATCTTATGCTTTAATCTGTAACTTTGAGGCCATCAAAGGCCCGTTTGATCACTTGTAGCCGATTGTGCTATGCATTTTGATTTCGTTATACAGCGTGGTCCAAAATTATTGTAATTGGAAAGCTATTCTCTTCCAAAAGAACTTTCTACAGAAAGTAGCATGTATTAGATACCATTCAAAAGCTCTAATTCTCAGCATCATTAATGCATTAAAGATTTTTTGATGAGAGCTAATGTTGGGTCCTTACTGGCCTTCGGAATGAGCTTGTCCGATTGTCCGTCTTGTCCGATTACTTAAAAGTGACTTTTTGAAATGAATAATAAATCAATCGATCTATGATTTGTTTTATCCGAAAGTCCTATTATTTATTTACAAATTGCCCTTTAAGAAATTCTGAAAAGCTCGCGTTAATTAATTCTTTTAAAGATTTGATGTCGAGGAGTCAAAAGCGATGAAACTCAAAGTTCTGATTTGAGCACAAATGTTTTGTAATGCACAAATGTCACAACAAAACCTATTTTGGACAAAATTTTTGTCAATTTTGTCAAAAGACAAAAGATAGAGAATGAAAAGTTAAAAAAATAGACAAATTTTCATAATATTTCACGAAGCCGTTTTCATTATATGTCCATTGTAAGGAAAAACGAGAATTTCCGTTTGGATTTGCTTCAAAATTGCTTCAAATTTGTCTAAAAATGAGCTAAATGAAGTCAATCATAAAGATTGATCAATCACAAAGATTGATCAATCACAAAGATTGATCAATCACAAAGATTGACTAATCTTTATGATTTCAAGCAAACCACAGGTTTATCGGCTAATTTCTCATTTCTCATAAAGAAAATTTCAAAAAAAACCGGACAAGACTTTTAACTGATTTCCCACCACAAAGCGAGACATTGAAGCTAATTGGTTGAAAGTCAAAAATCACCAGCAAAAAGCATTGTAACATGTATAATACTTATCTCTTTCTACAATCTACAATTTGTAATAGTTTGTCCAAATGAACGAATTCAATAATAACAAATGCTTGCTTTTCGATTAGCTCATCTTCCGCCTCCATTTTGTTTAGAAACCCTAAAAATAAAATATATTTTATGATCGGATAATATTAGGGTGGTGCAAAAGAAACTGCCGATTTGACGGTAAATTCAAAAAAAAGATGGCGTTCGATGGTGACATGATCACAATGGAATATTTTCGCAAGATCTCGAGCAGATTGGCATGGATCGGCCTGAATGCGTCCCTCAGCTTGGCTTCATTCACGACTTCTGGCCTCGAACCGTGCTCGTAATCTTCCAAAGTCTCGTCTCCCTCTCGGAATCGTTGAAACCAAGTCTGACACTGCCTGAGAGACAAACTGCCATCTCCAAAAGCAGCACAGAGAGAAGGATGCGATTCGGCAGCAGACTTGGTTCCTTTTCTCTACAAATTTGGTCCTCTTTTCTCTTTTGGTTCCTTGCGAGACAACGATTGCGATTCGGCAGCAGACTTTCCAATTTTGAAGTTAAACAGTAATGCTGCTCGTAGCACAAACTTTTGCTCGACCATAATCTAAATAAAAAATATAAGCATTTTAAAATAAAATAAACAACAACCAAAAAATCCAAATGTCGAAATAAATGGCAAACAAATATGCGAACAAAACATAAAAAAAATAATGCCGTTAGCATCGCTCGTTTCTGATAAATGAGAGCTGATACCCATCGGCAGTTTCTTTTGCACCACCCTAATAGATCTTATTAAAAAGAGCATTATTAAAATATAAAAACAAGTGGTTGCCTTAAAAAATTTGATGCCTTTGATGTTCACCCGAACGCGATTAATACCCCATTTTAAAGGCTTAAAGGAACGAGGTTTTCATGGAACTAGATAACAGACAATCATCGGGTAGCTGATTCCCAACGTTGTAGTCATCGGTTTCATTATCATTTTTATTGTGAAAAAAAGCCAGTTTCCGATTTCTGTAAACGTTCCAAAGCTTCTGTCACAGACCACATGTGATTTTTTTTTATCGTTGATGATTTTTTCAATCAAGAACTTCAACTTCAGGATCAGCTCATTCCCGTATGCACTCAATATTGGCATCACCTACCTGAATGGGCTTATTTGGGGAACATTCAACTATTTATTCGGCCTTCCGACCTTTTGACCGACTCGTTTTTCCTGATGTATGCCATGGATTTCATGACGAATCGGAAAATGTAAAAAGGTCTGTAAAAACTTGTGATTTTTTTATCGTTGATGATTTTTCTAATCAAGATGTACTTCAGATGAAAGTCAGCGAGAAACGGGTGTCGAGAGTTGAAAGAGTTTTTTTCATGAAACAAGCTCTCTAGTCACTTCTGTTCATGAAACAAGCTCTCTAGTCACTTCTGTTCATGAAACAAGCTCTCTAGTCACTTCTGTTCATGAAACAAGCCTCTAGTCACTTCTGTTCATGAAACAGCCTCTAGTCCTTCTGTTCATGAAACAAGCTCTCTAGTCACTTCTGTTCATGAAACAAGCTCCTGTCCTCTGTTCATGAAACAAGCTCTCTAGTCACTTCTGTTCATGAAACAAGCTCTCTAGTCACTTCTGTTCATGAAACAAGCTCTCTAGTCACTTCTGTCAAGCCCACATCTCGAGTGCGATGAGCGGAGTAATCTTCTTCTTGTTTTTATTATTATGAAAAAGCCAGTGTAATTTTTGTAAACGTTCCAAAGCTTCTGTAAAAGATCAGAGCATTTTCTTCTATAAGACGAAATTTTATTTCCATGTCCCTCGTTTTCCCGTTTCTTCAAAATTTCTCCTTTCCCCCATCAATGTTTAATCGTTTTGAAATAAGGACAATCACTGACATTACTGACAAGAAAAAGGAGCTTATTCGTGTCCGTTTTAGGTATAGTAAGTAGAGAATTTTGGGGAAAACGTGTGGTTGAATGAAATGAAAAAAGACAGAGGAATTAACAAGAGTTAAACCCTTCTCATACATATTTTTGATAAGGGACAAAGTCGAAGTTCCTTTTCTTTCAGCTAAAGCCTCGTGATGACGGTTTTTGACTTTATGGTTCTACTTTTTCAACAATACCGCGACACTTCCAGCTACAGTCAAGTAATATCGTTTTTAGAGTGCCATATGAAAAGTCCGGAGAAAAAAAATGGGTTAATTGATTTGCAGCAAATAACTTCTATCCAGCAACACAGAAGTCGATAGTTATCAAGTTTCAGATGACATTCAACTCTCTTCAACTACGAAAAAGATTCCTAGAGGTTGTATAAAACCCCAAAGCAGCTATCCTTTTTCAATGTCAGTCCCCTTTTACATTAAAATTTTCCAGAAACTATTCCCATCCTGATAAAATCTGTGAATTCACCATGTAATCACTCCTTTCAGTAATCTTCTTCGTAATCTTCTGATCTTTGAGTGAAAAGAAAGTGAAAGAGAAAGAGAAAGTGTGGGCGAGGGAAAGCTCCTTTCGCCTAAGAGAAATATTTTGCGAAAGATTTCGAGAATATGATACAGTCTTAATCATTAACGAAGATTCTTCTTCTTTGCTTCTTCAAAACATTTTTATTTTAACTATTAAAGTATTTCAGTGGCACATCATCTTGAAAACAAATGAAGAAGCGAACTTCTTTCTTCACTCCAATCCTTTTCCTGCTTCTCCTATGCTCTGTGGTGCGGGCTGAAAATAGATGGAAAATGCAAAATGGCTGCTTTGGGTATACATTGACCAGAATCGCTCCCATTCAACAATTATCTAGTGATTACTTTTTTGCGAGTGTAAAAGGTGAGACGTGATCCTAAAAGAACTTACAACTTGGCTTTGGCTTTGGCTAACTTACAAAGCTTCTTCTTTCATAATAATATAACTTTTAGCCTTCTGTTTCGAAATTGATGTCTGCGATGAGTGCTCTTTTGGCCTCGATTTTGCTGCCTATTGTACGACTACAGAAGTGAATAGTTTTAAAACACAAATGATTTTGGATTAACGCCTCATCCTAGTTGATATTCGTTAGATTATATTAAAAAAGCATTTGGTAGAGAACTTACTTTTGTTTTTCAAAGATGACCGATGAGTCACTGCTTCGGTGCCATATTCGCTTAAAGAAGTGAATAGCCCCAATTATTTTGGATTAACGTCTATTCCTGGTTGATATTCGTTAGATTATATTAAAAAAAACATTTGATAGAAAAGTCGCAGAGCTTACTGATCAAGCAAACCATGAGTTAAAAAGCCTTTGTTGCAAGAAAACCCCTTGGAGTTGTGACAAAGTCATATTCGTCAGTCCAGTAGTCAGTCATTATCTTCTTTTTCAGGATCAGAACTATTTCCCATGTGATCATCCATCCACCATGGAACTCCCTTTCACTATCGATGAGTTAGAGAGCATCGGTTTCAATGATTGTCAAATAGGGTAGTGCATCTTAAACGTCTTTATGGTCCAAACTAACAAGTTTAGGGAAAAATTCGATGATCTCAAGCTGGTTAACTGTGCGTGGCGTTTTCCACAGAATCTCACCAAGCTAACATTTCGCTCGAAAGGTTCACTTCAAAACTTGATTTATCCGAATCCATTTTCTGCTATAATGCTCCGCGTAAACGAGTGGATTCACAGCAATTAATTCAGTACCTTGAATTTTAGAAAGCACAATTTATCGACTATTTCGGTATCCCACTATGTTTCGCCACTCGATCACTATTCGAATTGAGGAATCGAAGAATGAGATGTGGCTCGTGTTGGCATTGATTGATTTTCCAAATACTTTGGCGGGCTTAATTTCGGTGAGTAAAAAAAAGGAGAACAGGTGAATCGAGAATAAAAATCAGAATCCGATCAACAAAGACTGTGAGTACGAGTTGAGAATTGCGGGTCCGCCTGGAGCGTGCAAAAGTGATCCCAAATTTGAGCTGCTCACGATGCGGTAAATTCTAAAAAGATTGGCATAAAATTATTTTTCATTAGGGTCAGTTTGAGCTCGACATTAGTGCAACTAGCTTTCATGAACACTTAAGTTTTGTTCTCCATTTTCGATTTCAACTTCTTTAAGTTAAAGGACAGCAAAGCGAAAGTGGTACAGGAAGAGACACCGAAAATTGAAGCAACAAAGCAAACAACAACAAAGCAACAAAGCAACAAAGCAACAAAGCAACAAAGCAACAAAGCAACAAAGCAACAAAGCAACAAAGCAACAAAGCAACAAAGCACAACAAAGCAAACAAGCAAGCAAATTGAAACGCAATCAACAACAAAGCAATCTTTCAGAGAAAGCGATCAATTTGTGACACAATTTCTCGACAACAATCACTACAGTCTCCGAATCCCCCCGGGCTGCTCGCCAAATCTTCTTCTCAATTTAGATCCGAACTTAGATGACTACCCACATTTCAATGGTAAATCAAACGCCAGTTTGCATTCATCTTCACTTTATACAGTTGATTTTCGATGAAATGAATTGTAGCTAATTGCAACTTATAAAAGGCTGCAACTTATAAAAGGCTAATGGAAAACAAGACCCTTAAAAATAGTCAAAAAAAACAAATTTTGTTAAGCAAATGTAAATTGGACGTAAAAAATCAACTTTCTAAGTGAATTCTTATAAAAATTTTTCTTATAACTTTCTATTTTTAAAGAGACGCAAGAGGTTTGCGATGGAGAGGTCATTTTCGTGACTTTTGGATATCTTGACTACACTTTTGAGGAGTTTCCGACTAACTATTCTCTCGTCAGAAACATTTTTTGTCGTAAGAAATTTTATTTTATTTAAACATTGCACAATCTAGATCAATACATGAATGTAACCATTGAGATCATCGAAGTTCTCGTTGTCGATCTTCAGTTGAGTTTCTTGGATGAAAATTTGCAACCGAAATCGGAGAATCCGTGAGTCACTTTGTAGGAGTTGATTTCGTTTTTTTAAAAGGTTTTCTATCCAGTAAGGACAAAGTTCAAAGTGAATTTTAAAGCTTGCTATAACTATAGTTAGAATCTAGAAGACTTCCATTTCAGAATAACGATCAAAGCAGGCACAAAGTCCATGAATTTTTCTTATTCGAAAGTCATCGGCATACAGGTGCATTCTTTTTATTTCCTAACATATTTGCGACAGAGCTTCTTCATCGTTGTTCTTTCATCTTACCTTAGAAGTTCTCAGGCGTTCGATTTACTTAAGTTTGATGAAGGATGCTTACTTTTTATTTCATTGACAGATTTGCGACAGAGGTTCCTCACAGAATCTCGGTCGCGAATGAGTTAGCTGATCCTTTGTTTAGTATAAATCCCGATTTCAGCTCTCAATTCAATGTGGAAATCCCTTCATCACAAATGCAGGGGCAGCGGCGCGAGTGTATGTCAACCAACTATCAAAAACGAGAACGATCAGTGGAAAAATGGTGAGAGAATCTTTACAAAAAGAGATAAAAATTGCGTGTAGATATCAAAAAGGAAAAACACTTCAACATCAACTTCCTTAACACTCCGGGACGAAAGTTTTCGAAAGAGTATTGAAGATATTTTCGATCCAAAGAGCATTCGCAATTTTTGTTTTAGTTCAAAGTGTATCATTTTCCAAAGACAGCAAAAATGTGTGTTGTGCCGTGGACGGGTGTCCAACCCTGCTGCCCCTCCCAGAAGAGAGAAACATTCGGTAATTTGGTATTTGGACTTTTTGCATCGACGAATTTTCAGGTACTATATTCTCGCTGGCGCCTTGGGACTCGTGGCCATTTCTCTTCTCATCACTTTCATTTCGGTGTATTTCTGTTGTCCGAGATGTTGGTCGATCAGATATTTGTTTGTTTTGTTCAAATGCCAATGTTGAAATGCTTTTATAGAATCGACACTCGAGACAGGCGACATTTACAAAACCAATTCAGAAACAACTACAAGATTCATATGAAAAAGTAAGCATTTAGATTATGAAAAGAAATTTGTATACTTTAGTGACGGCTGGGAGGTGGATATCTTCTCGATTGAGATCTCCGAGAAGAAACTCGGCTCGGGAGCTTTTGCTGTGGTGCATAAAGGGACACTGAAGGAGTTGCCTGGTTCGGCCATTAGTCGGCTCCGATTTAAGGTGAAGAGGAAAAACAGATTCATTGTGAGTAGTAATTTATTATTTCGTTTAGTCAACACTTCCCACGAGAAACGGACGCCTTCTAGTGGCCATCAAGATGTGTCATGAGAAAGCGAATAATGAAGCCAAGTAATGAGTTCGGAAGTTATCGCTGATCTTGTCTTTCAGGGAGGAGATGCTGAAAGAGATTGATTTTATGATGTCATTGACAGTGAGTGATTCCATCTTTTCATTCACCCATTTAATTCAAAGGATCAGCCCCATTTATTGATCTTTTTGGGCTGTTCGAGGAATCCCGAAAATCCGGTATTGATCACGGAACTGTGTGAGAAGGGAGATCTCTTGACGCTTCTCCAAAAATCCAAAGAACAATTTTTTGAGGTATGTTTTGGGAAAGAAGATTTAGACAAAAAAGCCGCTTCAGAATCGTCTTCGTGATGTCGATCTGACGCCAATTGCGTGGCAAATCAGTGATGCCCTGGTGGGTGTTTTGGCTATTCAACAACAATGCTTTTCTAGCTCTTCCTCGCCTCGAAGCGGATAATTCATCGGGATGTTGCGGCGAGAAATGTTCTGTTGACAGCGGAGAATGTGGCTAAACTTGCGGGTACAATAATGAAAAGGGAAGTATTAAGGGTCGAATTCTCTTTTCAGATTTTGGTCTATGTCGTAAAAGTGAGCAATTGTTGTACACATCGAAGGGTGGACTGTTACCGATTAAATGGATGGCTCCCGAATCGATTAACTCTTTCGAATTCTCTGAGAAATCCGATGTGTAAGTGGGGGTATAAGGAGACCTACAAAGAAGACTACAGTACTGAGTTTAAGAGGATGAGAAGTCGACTCTAGTTCGGAGTCGAACTCTAGTTCAAACACGGAAATGTTTGATTGTCTAAAGCTGACTCTAGTTCGCTATTACAAGTATCCCTTTGCAGCTGGTCATTCGGTGTTTTCCTCTTCGAATTGTACACTTTCGGGAGTTCCCCGTTTGTTTCGGTGTCAAACAAGGAAATGTTGGATTGTCTAAAAGACGGGAATCGTCTGGGATTCCCTGAGGAAACTGACGAAGTGATGTGAGTGGAGATGGGAAGTAGGGGAAGAACCTCTTGTAGGTTGCCTACAAGAACTCAACCCATCAAATCATTTCCAGAAAACAACTGGCATCATCTTGTTGGTCATTCGAGTCGAATGATCGGCCAAATTTCGAGGAAATCTCTTCAAACTTGTACAAAACCCTCGAAGAAGAGCAGAAAAACAAGGGATATTACACGGAGTTCTTGAAGAATCACTACGCAAAACATAAACGATCATCGACAAAATCAACAGTTGATCAATTTTGAAACGTGTTGTGACTTTTGTGACTTTTGTTTTTTAGTTTTTTCATTGTTTGGATGTTTGTGAGGGTCTTGCTTTGCTTTTCGCTTGCTTTGCGGTCTTGCTTTGCTTTGCTTTTCGTATAAACTCTCTATAAACTTAGAATTAGTCCCAATACTACAAACAAACGATCCAAAAAATCTTCTTTTCATTACATTTACAGTGCATTGCTAGTCCATAGCTGCAGGGTGTAGTGTTTGGTGGGTGTTGGGGTTAGGTTGTGTCCATATCCCTTGGTTCAAGGTAGAATATTTATTAAAGCACCGGAGGGTTTATATATCGAAAAGTTGAGTGCTAAATGTTTTGAAATCGCGGAAAGCTTTTAGAGGAAAAAAGAGGGTTCGGAGGGAACATTGATCGATAGATTTTAAAAGAGAAATAAACTTTATCGGAAGAAGTTGCGAACAGTTGTTTGCACTTGGCAAAAGAATAATTTTTTGGGATTTGAACGGAACGATTACAGGATTATTCCCTGATAAACTTTAACAAATAACTAAAAACAAACCAAATGTTGGCACACTTTATCGGAAGAATTTCCGAACAGTGGGACTCTTTTTTTCTAATATTTTATTTTCTAGGCAAGGCCAATTCGGCAAGGTGGCCAAATGGCAAGCGCCGATGGCCAAAAAATAATGAATTAGAATGGAAAGCGAACAATCTCAGACTCCATTTCCCCTTCATCCTTTCTTTTTTGGTTTTTTTCTTTCTTTGACTAACTTTGATGTTCTTTGTGCTGTGATCTGGTCCACCATAAATAGCCGAGCAGGGAACGATGATCTCCAAATGCCAGCCAATGGCCAGCTATCTAATGTTTTTCTCATTTCATTGATGAGTATCATGGTTGTTAAATTTTTGTTTTTTTTTTAATGTTTATTGGGTTTAAAAGTTAATTATTGCTTTTCAATAGTTTCCTGTGAAACGTAGATAGAATAAGGTTAATTTTGAAACAGAGAACACCCAAGTTGGTCAATGAAAAAAAGGGAAAAGATTGAAGAGAGAGTCGAACCAGAGATTGCTCGCTTTCCATGCTAAACCACTATCACACAGCCACCAGCGCTTGCTCGACACATTTGGAAAACTAACTTCTCAAACTTTGAGCTCGAAAAGCTTGAGCTCGAAAAGCTTGAGCTCGAAAAGCCTGAGCTCGAAAATCCCTTGCAAATCTTTAAACTCATATAACTTTTGATAGAGTACTTTTGATAGCAAAAACAAAACAAAAACCATATTCGAAATGAGCGTGAAATTCTACGTCGGATGGCATATAGTAAGTATAAATAAAAGAAAATATAAAAGAATAGAAAAGAATTAATCGTTGGTTCAGTGTTTCATAGCGATACGAAAAAGCAATATGAAGAGACAATACAAAGTGGGCTCCGTCCCTTTTATCATAAAAAGGATCTTTCGGATGGCATATAGTACATGTCATTTGGCCACTTTGCCTACTTGACCTTTTCTAATATTTTATTTTCTAGGCAAGGTGGGCAAATGGGAAATTTATTGATTTATTGCAAATTTTATTTCTCTCTGCTTTATTTTTAATTATATCCAATTGTGGTTTATTTTATAAGAAAGCTCTCTCGCGAATTCACTTAGAAAACTGAGACCCTATTCGAAATGAGCTTGAAATTCTACGTCGGATGGCATATAGTACATGTGCATATAGTACATGTACATATAGTCATTTGGCCACTTTGCCTACTTGACCTTCCTTTATTAATCACTAATTGTTTTAATTCAAAGAAGAATCGAATCGCCGAAATGTCTCCTCTGTCGTTTCTTCTGCCATCTGAATATCGAAAATTTTTCAAAAGCCAACTCAAATTTCTCACTTGTGCCTGCAGTTTTTCTTGAAATTCTTTTGCTTCTTGTTCTCGCTTATAGGCCTAAATCTTTCCCGAAAGTGATGAAGCTTTAAGCTCAGAAGCTTTAACCTCATTCAAATCCCTTCGAATCATTTCCGCGGTGCTCGAATTGAGAGGTGCAATGAGTCGGAGAATAAATCTGAGAAAAAAACTAAAATTATAATTTGATGTTTGTAAAAGAAACCCGGATTTTATGCCAAGAATGAAAAGAAAAATCAAAGAGAAAAGCAATAAGACGATCAATCCAATGAACATCCAGAAAAGGAATCGCTTCTTGGCTAAACTACAAAACTTTCCAATTCCAAACTAGGCCTGTTCTACCTGGCGTGAGAGTGGTCGTAAAAGTGGTGTCTGGAAGATCTGGAAAAGTCTCCGTTGTTGTCGAAATCACTGTCGAAATCGATGCCGAAATCATTGTCGAATCTTGTGATGTCGACGGTGCAATTGTAGTGATTGCGGTTGTAGTAGTTGTAGTAGTCGTTGTTGTAGTTGTCGGTGAACAGTAGTAATTTACATCGAGACTACCACTAGTCTTCTCCAGATCAGCCTCGAAAGTCGTAGTCCTCGAACTCTCTGTTGTCAGTGTTGTGGAAAGCACCTCGGTCTTGTTTTTCTCTTCCCATAAGTGCAAAATGTATCCAAACGGTTGATCGTCTACCATATACGGCCACCATTTCAGCTGAACTTTTCCGGTTCCAATACGGTTCCTTTTTTGATCTAATACGGTTCCAATACGGTTCCAAGTTCCAATACGGTTCCTTTTTTGATCTAATACGGTTTCAATACGGTTCCTATTAGGTTGGCAACTTAATAATGACGCGTCACTACCTTTTTTTTACGATTTTTACACGACAACGCAAAACCTCACACTGCAAAGATCACTTATAAGAAAATCGAGGAACTTGGATGGAAAGTTTTGCCCCACGCGCCTCATTCACCTGATCTGGCTGCTTCAGATTACTTTTTCTTTCGGTCGCTGAAGCACTTTATGGAGGGAGAAAAGTTCGATGATCATGCTCAGGTCATAAAAGCAGTCAATGACTACTTCGCCTCAAAAACTCCCAAGTTCTTCGAGGATGGGATCCGGGATTTGCGCAGAAAATGGGAACAAATCATAGATACTAATGGAAAATACCTTTCGAATTGAAAGCTTTTCTTTTATGTTTTTTTGAAATAAATGATTTGTTACATAAACGCGTCATTATTAAGTTGCCAACCTAATAATACAACCAATACGGTTCCGATACGGTTCTTATTTTGATCTAATACGGTTCTTTGATCTAATACGGTTCCAATACGGTTCCAATACAGTTCCAATACTTCAAATTTTCATTTCAGCTGAACTTTTCCGTCACTAAGAATTTCTTCGAACGAAACTCACCTCCAAACATGACATGTAATGCGTAATCCCTTCTTTCGTTGGCTCGGTGAAACTAGAAATGAAAACAAATATAAAGCTGTGTTTCCCAACTTTGTCCGATCACTTTGGCCAAAACTCGTGCATTCGCTTCCCGTCGAATCAAAAACAAAGACTTCAATGACACTGTGTTCAACCCTTTTAACATCCAAAGTGATGTTGCGGGCTTCTTTATTCTAAAGTTAAACAATATCAATTAAAAAACGGCCATTCAACCGTATGCCCAAGATGGCCGCGAAGACATTGCTCCGGTTTATTCTTTTCCATCTCAATCTGCTCAAAACGATCATGAATCCACGGGTAAAAATAGGGAGTCCAAAGGGAAAAGTCATCCAAGTATTCAGCTAAAGTACTTGATACGTAATAATCTTGTTCTCAAAATTGTTTCAATTTGCTTTTCCTCGAAAACTCACGCGGTGACCATGTGTCAAAAAGTAGACAAAAAGAGCAAGTTTCAGCGGTGAACATTGTTGAAGCTGTTGTCCGGATCGTAACCGGCAGACCTTCTCTGAAGTTCAACCTTCTCTTAGTTCATTTTCCTTCAGCTGTTCTCTGCTTTTCGAACTGTTCACCAAGAGCAATTAAATGATCGATGTTTGGCATCGTTAATCTATAATTGCGGGCGGTCTGTCTGTCCTTGTCTGTCCGTCTGTCTGCCCATGTCTGTCCGTCTGTCCATCTGCCTGTCCGTGTCTGTCCGTCTGTCCGTCTGTTTGTCCATGTCTGTCCGTCTGCCTGTCCGTGTCTGTCCGTCTGTCTGCTAATTTTTAATGTGGTACCAGCCCAGCTTTTTTAACAAAGTAGTGGATGCTCAGTGCAGGTGATCGTTAATAAAGTTACTCTATTTCTTCTAATGGTAGCCTACCCAATCCAAGTGATTAAAAAAAATGTTATCCCAGACTACTATTAGAAGAAATACTAAACGAACTCAGCTTCCAACAACATATTGACTGAATCCATTTCATTTCCAGGATCGGATCCTGCATAGACAGAATATGTGACACCAATTGGACAAGTGACATTTTGCTAAAATAAGAAAAAAATCCAACTTCCTGGAAAGTCTCACCCAAAAGAACGGACATTTGCTGACTGAGCTGACAGTATTGGCCGTCAATTCGACTGTCACTGGCCCCATATCCCACGAGCTGTCAAGTACTGAGAGTTTTGTGTAAAAAAAGAAACCAAACTTGTAGTTATAGGTGTCGGGACTTGGAACAACGGTGGCAATAACTCCCTTTTCCACCAAAACTTTCAAATATCCATCGCCGTCCCATTGGCCAAAATTGAATAATCCGGGAATGAGGAGAATCTTCTTTGACACTTTAATGGTTGCTTTTGTTTTTGCTTTGCTTTCAAAGTTATAAAATCCAACCGTTGACCCATTGACGGACTCGAAATGAGATGGCAAAGTCGTCTTTTTTGATGTCATCCAATGGACTGATTAATAGCTCTGTTTGGCCAATCAATTGTGTCGATGAATGGTAGAAATACCCTCCGAGTTTGTCATTTTTGTCGGAGAAGGGACTTTATTTGACAGAATGGTTACTTTTAAAAGTTCAACCAACATTTCCTCGACACCACCACATCTCTCCAATCTCTCCCCATTGACGGCCACTGGAATCGGATCCTGGCAGTGCTCAATTTGCTGAAGAAAACTTGTTCAACTATTTGTTGTTGTTTGGGATAAAATGTGTCTCTATTCCTTGGTTCAGGCAGATTATTTATTAAAGCACAGAAGGCCAGAAGCCCAGAAGGGCACAGACAAGTTGAGGGGGAAATGTTTAGAAATGTGTTTTGGCTTAGGTCTATGTTTTCGCTAGCTTATGGCTGGGCTTCTTTTCATTACATTTACAGTGCATTGCTAGTCCATAGCTGCAGGGTGTAGTGTTTGGTGGGACTTCTAATATTTTATTAGGTCTATGTTTTCGCTTAGGTCTATGTTTTCGCTAGCTTATGGCTGGGGAAATCGTGGAAAGATTTTGGAGGAAAAGGATGATTCAGAGGGAACATTGATCGATAGATTTTAAAGAGAAATAAACTTTATCGGAAGAAGTTCCGAACAGTTGTTTGCGCTTGGCAAAAGAATAATTTTTTGGGATTTGAACGGAACGATTACAGGATTATTCTCTGATAAACTTTAAGAAATAACTAAAAACAAACCAAATGTTGGCAGTACTCTGTGTAGTCAATGAGAATATCGGATTTTTCGTTTCCTTCAACGAGAAGAGTGATGCTCTGAATGAATTTTTACAAAAAAAGCTCAAATTTGTGACGAACTTTTAGATTGTCGAGTCGTTTTCCATGTATGGCAAATGAAGGAGCACTTGGGCTCAATTTGAGGATCGGATTCTCAACAGTAAAGACGATTGAGAGAAAATTGAAGAAAAAGATCCAAGGGAGTTGCATAACCTTCGAAATATTAGTCAATTCAAGCGTTTTCTCGTTTCCGTCAAGGTCAAATTCCGTCAAGGTTTCAAAAAAGAGTAATCCGTTGATTTTTTCGCCCACATAGAACTGCTTTTCGTATTTTTATCACAAAACTTTACACACGTCAAACATTGAAATGAAAATTGAAGAAATGAAGAGTGACGGTCAGAAATGAAGAGCCACGTTGCTCAATTCTCTCATATCCACAAGATGTAGGTGATTGGAAGATTTATTAGTCAATGAAAGTACAAGTCAGTCAATGAAAGTCATGTACAAATATCGCACACAAAACACTTCGCAACTCTAAGAAGCAACTCTAAGAAGCAGAGAACCCCATGTGCTGAGCAGGAGCAGGAGCAGGAAAAAATTATGGGGCTTCAAAGTTTTCTCTTGAACAAATAGTTTTTTTGCTCTAATTTTTTTTCTTTTTATCCAATCTTTCTAATTTAAAAAATTTAACATAATTATTAATGATTCTGCGTTGAATGATACCAAATACTTGATTTGGTATCATTCAACCTAGACCTAGACCTAGACCTGGACCTAGACCTGGACCTAGACCTAGACCTAGACCTGGACCTAGACCTGGACCTAGACCTAGACCTAGACCTGGACCTAGACCTAGACCTGGACCTAGACCTAGACCTAGACCTGGACCTAGACCTAGACCTGCACCTAGATCTAGACCTAGACCTGGAGCTAGACCTAGACCTAGACCTAGATCTAGGCCTAGACCTGGACCTAGATGTAGACCTAGACCTGGACCTAGACTAGACCGACTCATTCAATAATCGGCTACGACATATAAAAAGTTTCTCAAACATCACGTAGAATGAATTTTACAACAGTCTCAATTAGAGTGTGCTCCTTGTTGACAGAAGCAAAGCAAAGCAAAGCTAGCTAGCAAAGCAAAGCTAGCTAGCAAAGCAAAGCTAGCTAGCAAAGCAAAGCTAGCTAGCAAAGCAAAGCTAGCTAGCAAAGCAAAGCTAGCTAGCAAAGCAGTGCAAAGCTAGCTAGCTAGCTAGCAAAGCAATGCAAAGCTAGCTAGCTAGCTAGCAAAGCTTTTTAAGCTTTCAGCAAAGCTATAAAGGTATAAAAAATTTGCTAACTTTTCTTAAAATATAGTAATGGATAGTTTTATTTAAGGATTTCGGTTTTTTAGGGCGTGAAATTTTTTTTTGGAATGGCTCTAGTGCAAATGTAGACAATAGGCCTGGTAAATTCGTAAATAATATCATTTTTTAATAGTGCTTCTTAACTTTTCCCGTTTTAAATGTTTTCTTTAATTTTAAATAGCATTTTAAAATTTTTAAGTTTTAGCGAAAGAGTAATAGAGTTGAGGAAAGGGTAATAGAGTTGAGGAAAGGGTAGTAGAGTTAAGGAAAGAGTAATAGAGTTGAGGAAAGGGTAATAGAGTTATGGAAAGAGTAATAGAGTTGAGGAAAGGGTAGTAGAGTTAAGGAAAGAGTAATAGAGTTGAGGAAAGGGTAATAGAGTTATGGAAAGAGTAATAGAGTTGAGGAAAGGGTAGTAGAGTTAAGGAAAGAGTAATAGAGTTAAGGAAAGGGTAGTAGAGTTAAGGAAAGAGTAATAGAGTTGAGGAAAGGGTAGTAGAGTTAAGGAAAGGGTAATAGAGTTGAGGAAAGGGTAATAGAGTTGAGGAAAGGGTAGTAGAGTTAAGGAAAGAGTAATAGAGTTAAGGAAAGGGTAGTAGAGTTAAGGAAAGAGTAATAGAGTTGAGGAAAGGGTAGTAGAGTTAAGGAAAGAGTAATAGAGTTGAGGAAAGGGTAGTAGAGTTAAGGAAAGAGTAATAGAGTTGAGGAAAGGGTAGTAGAGTTAAGGAAAGGGTAATAGAGTTGAGGAAAGGGTAATAGAGTTGAGGAAAGGGTAATAGAGTTGAGGAAAGAGTAATAGAAAAAAAGAGCGCAAGATTTTTATGTACATATGCATGTTGAAAAATTTGCTGATGCAAAGCATAGGGTTACAGTAGCTTATCCTTGGCGCGCGCTTTTTAGAAGACGCCTTGTCTGCAAGGAACACACTCTAGTCTCAATCATAACACTCCGGTTGTTGTTGGGTTGGGTTGACTGTGTGAATACCTCTCATCGGTCACTTCTTTGACCACCTAAACAACTAGTATTTCTTTACAAAGATCAAGTTCCCCACCGGTTTTTCAAATTCACCGTTGATTCCTTCAACACCGTTGATTCCTTCAACACCGTTGATTCCTTCAACACCGTTCTTTCGCTTATAAGCCTGAATTTATTTTGTTGATGTTTTTAAAAAGCAAAAACCTTATTCAAATCCGCTCGAAGTTTTTCGATGTTGTCCGAAGCGAGAGGAACAAGAAGTCTGGTAAAGAAGCTAAAAGAATTTATTATTGCCTATAGATCTTGAAGAAAAACCCGGATTTTATTCCCAAAATCAAGACGATGCACACACTGAGCAACAAAATAACAAAAAAGACGCCGAGTCCAACGAAGAGCCAAGAGAAGAGCTGTTTTCCGGGATCGGTGGCTAAATGAACACTCTAAATGAACGCTAAATGAACGCTAAATGGACAAAATGACCGTTTTGCTTACCCGTTGTGTGTTTCTCTATGTAACTGGTTGTCTCTTTGTCTGTTGTAGATTCAACTGTTGGCATTATTTCAGTTATTGTTGGCGAAGTCGTTGTCAAGGTTGTCGAGGTTGTCGATGTACAGTAGTAGCTTAAATCTGAAGCAGTTTGAGCGGTTCCTGTAGTCTCATCACTGGCTTCAAATAGTCGCACTTCTTTTGCAATTGTTGTAGATCTCGGATTCTCGTTTGTAGTGTCTCCGTCCGTCCGAAGTGTCGTCGATGTTTTGTCCTCAACGTGCTGTTCTTCCCACAAGTGCAGAATATAGCCGAACGGTTCATTTTCTGTTACATCTGGCCACCATTTTAACTGAATACTTATAAACCGTATTTCAGATTTACCATATAAACAATATTTCAGATTTACACTACTGGACAATGAAATATGATATTTGAAAAAAGATCGTCACTTTCGCGCGTCTGTAACTCCCTTTTCTTTACCGTATTTCTAAATATTAATATTACCATTGTGTAGCCGTTGAAAAGAGCTTTCAGAAAATGTATTACAATAATAGTTTAAACTCAAAGACAAAGGAGTTACAGACGCGTGAAAGTGACGATCGTTTTTCAAATATAATATTTCATTGTCCAGTACTGTACGACACTCTATTCTCTACCCACCGTAATGCCTGAAAAAAATGCTTTTTGTAAGACTTGTTCCTGCTTTAGGGGTTTGTTTTCGCTAAATTGCGACACTCGACTCGACTGAACGCTCCGTTCAATTTTGCATTAGTTGCAGGGAAAGGAAATCTCAAAACCTTTGTTCTTTTGTTTTTCAACTTCAAACATTTCATAGTCATTTCAAGAACGTTTCTGGAAACGGAAGAAGGGAAGGTCACAAGGCTGAGGTGGCCAAATGGACATTAGTCATATACACTACTGGGCAATGAAATATCATAATTGAAAAAAGATCGTCACTTTCGCGCGTCTGTAACTCCCTTTTCTTTACCGTATTTCTAAATATTAATATTACCATTGTGTAGCCGCTGAAAAGAGCTTTCAGAAAATGTATTACAATAATAGTTTAAACTCAAAGACAAGGGAGTTACAGACGCGTGAAAGTGACGATCGTTTTTCAAATATCATATTTCATTGTCCAGTACTGTACCTTATAAACAACATTTCAAATTTACCTCCAAAGATGAAAAACAATTCGTAAAGTTTCTATTTGATGACCCAGAAAAGCTAAAAAACGTTTTCTGTTAGTCTTTCTTCTCCAGTAGAAACTTTCTCCAGTAGATCACGTTGATAGAATTGCATTCAATGTTATTGCATTTGATTTCTTTAATCTCGATGATACCATTTTCAACTTTTTTCACATCCATGGTAAAGTTACGGCCAATCAAATCCTAAAATAACTTTGTTTGTTTCAACTAAAAAAAAAGCATCAGACCGTGTGCACAACGTGGCCACGAAGACATTGCTCCGGTTTATTCTTTTCCATCTCAATCTGCTCAAAACGATCATGAATCCACGGATAAAAATAGGGAGTCCAAAGGGAAAAGCCATCCAAGTATTCAGCTAAACTGTTAAAAGTTAAAATATTTGACCTTTGCGCATAGTTGACATTATATTACACTAGCAAAGATACTCAACAATTGCTTATTTTTCTGAAAAAGCGTCAACCTCTTTTCAACTCATGGGGTGACGAAAGTTAAACCGTGACTTCGTTACCGTACCCTAGCGCGTCGCGTGCTTGTATAAAAGGCGGCGAAAGTGCCACTTCTCTGATTTTTTTCTTAAGAGCTCGTCTTTCTTCGCGTGCGAAATGGACAAGTGTGCTTTCCCCAACAAGTTTGCTGTGTGCACTACGCCCAGGCTTTCCCCAACAAGTTTGCTGTGTGCACCACGCTCAGGGTTGGGTCAGTTGCTCATGTTTCCCCATGTTTCCCAGGCTGTTCCCGGGTGTCACCCAAAGACCAAAGACCCATTAAAAGTTTTCTTTTGTTTGCGTCTCTCGCACTCTCCTCGGGACCTTGTTTGAAAGAAATGAATCTTTTTTATTTCCAGGTATGTTCTGCCACCGCCTGCTGTGCCCGCTCGAGAGAGTCGTCGCCGAGAAGACGACGAAGAATCCAAGGGATCTCGAAGAGCGCGATCACTGACACGAACTCGCTCGTCACGCCGTTCGTCATCACGACACTCGAGGAGCCGATCAAGCTCGAGAAGCTAAAGAGACAAGGAGGGCATCATCAATTACAGGATCCCGAAGGTCTACAATGATGTGCAAAACATTCCGATGGCGGCCAAAGTAGAAATCCAACCGGAATGTCCAAGTTGCCTGCTGCATGAAAGCGCGACAAAGCTTTACGAGTAGCTCGCAAAGGGAAATAGATGGCGCATGAACGACTTGAAGGGACTTCTCGATAACCCAGTTGCCCTCGCGCCGGTGTTGGATCGAACCCTAAAAAAAGATTTGATGATCGGGAAGGTGCAATCCACGATGGGGATGACAACCACGCTTCTAGAAACATCAAAGGAGACCGTTGGCTGCTAAAAGAATTCTTATTCTTAAGCAATTGTAAGAAAGATAAGGCATTCGGCCCACTCGACACACTTGGTCACAAAGTAAAGCTGCTGCGAGACGGGAGTAAAGCTGCCGCGAGACGGGAGTAAAGCTGCTGCGGGAGTCTCCTTAAACCCCATTATGAAGTCAGCTAACTGGGCCCCAAATAGCTCTTCATTCCAGAGGTTTTACCATAAACTTATAGAAGATGGGGTACAGGAGACCATCCTTAGGTAGCCTCATGGAAATTGGCGTTAAATTAGCAATTGTTGAGCATTTTTGCTCTGTTAAATATAAGAAATATTATACATCAAATCAATCCTATCTTTCGCAATAATATATATTTTATAAATCGTTCTTTGAGCCAACCAGGTGATCGAGAATCATAGAGTAAACAAAAAGAGCAAGCATCATTTGTGAATATCGTTGAAGCCGTCGTTCTTGTTGTCACCAAAATGTCTCCGCTAAAACATCGATGAAGTTCAGTAAGTTTTTAGAACGCAAACAATCAGCAATTTTTGGCTTCAATCTCTTTTTTTGTTTATCTTTTTTAAACGAAACTATAGCAGCAACATACTCAGCTTTCAACAACAAATTGGTTTGTTCTTGAACAACTGTTGAACAACAACAACAACAACAACAACAACAACAACAACAACCACTATAAAGGAACTCAATAGGAACTATAAAGGAACTGAATAAGAGCTAGAAAGGAACTATATAGGAACTATAAAAGAACTAAATAAGAACTATAAAGAAACTAAACTTTAGCAGCAACATACTCAGCTTTCAACAACAAATTGGTTGAATCCATTTTATTCCCGGGATCGGATCCACTAAAAATCGAGTAAGTGGTTTCGGCTGGGCAAGTGATATTTTGCTGGAAATATTCAGATGAATGCTTTATAAAGAAATTCACCCAAAAATATGGGCATTTCGTCACTGAATTCACTGCCGATTGAACCGTCACTGGACCACCATCCCAAGCACTATAAAATAATCTCATATATTCCTACAATTTGACCGCAAACCCGTAGTTGTAGTTATCGGGATTTGGAAGAACGGTGGCGATGACACCTTCATTCACAAAAACTTTAAAATAGCCATCACCATTAAATTGATTATCCGAAGGTATTCCAGGAAAAACGAAAATTTTCTTTGATACTGTAAATGATTGTTTGAGATATTGATGTGATTTTGAACGTTAAGCTGGGAAATCTGAAAAATCTGATCAGAAATCTGAGAAATCTGATCAGAAATCTAATCAGAAGTCTCAGAAATCTCAGAAATCTGTTCAGAAATCCAAGAAACCTGATCAGAAACATAAGAAAATGATAAGAAATCATAGAAATCACAGAAATCTCAGTAATCTCAGTAATCTGATCAAAAATAAAACAGTTTCCTTTCTAAATCAGACCGTTAACCCATTGACGGACTCGGAATGAAATGGCAAAGTCGTCGTTTTTTGGAAGCGCATCGGTCATCGCAATCACTAGCTCTGTCTGATCGATCATTTGTGAGGAGGAACGATAGAAATAGCCTCCAAGTTGGTCATTCTTGTCGGAGAAGGGTCTAGATTTAGGAAGGAAACTGTTTTGAAGTATAGCTTCGATACATTTCTTCGACATCACCGCATTTCTCCCAGCCCACTCCATTGATAGTGAGTTGGGGCGCATCAGAGCAGTAGCCTTTCTCCTAAAAACAAATACCGCGCTTCGTTACTCTGTCAATATCAAAGAGAGCACCAGATTAGAGCAGCCATGCTGCGTGTAGTCAATGAGAATATCCGATTTTTCGTTCACTTGAAGGGTGATGCTCTGAACGAAGTCTCATTTCAACAAAAGCTGAGAACGTTGTGTACTGTTGTGTGTACGCTGTGTGTACGTTGTGTGTACTGTTGTGTGTACGCTGTGTGTACGCTGTGTGTACTGTTGTGTGTACGTTGTGTGTACACTGTGTACAAACTGAGGACGTTGGCAAAAGCAATGAGTTTCAAAGCCTAAATCACAAACTTCCAAATTACTAATCCGTTTCCCATGTATGGCAAAAGAGGGAGCATCGGGAACCAATTGGATCATCGCATTTTTGACCAAAGTCACGATAGATAGAAAATTGAAAAACAGAATCCAATGAAGCAGCATGGCTCTCAAAATAGATCACTCAACTTCAACGTTTCATTTCATTTCCAAATACTACTGAAGGTTCAAAAAGGTTGGCTAAACGAAACTAATGTTGGCGTATCGCCCTTCAAAAAAGGACTTTTCTTATCACAAAACTTTGCTCGCGTCAAATATCGACGAAAAAAACGGAATTTTACGCACTTTTCTTTTTTGTAATGCCCAGTGTAGTTGAAGTTGATCGAAAGATTTATTTGTTAATGAAATGATTAGGCCATAAAGTCATTCCCGTTCTGATACCAGATCGAGGGTTGAACAATCTCAACAAGATCAAGTTCCGGCTCAAGCACCTAGCAGCCGAAGCACGTTAGAGTTCTACAGCTAAATCTGCTACAGCTAAATGTGCTACAGCTACAACACAAGCTAAATGTGCACACAAAATCTTCGGAGGACCCACAAACAGCTGGGTGTTTTCCGCAACTTGCACAGTTAGTTCTCTGACATCAAAGCCTTCAACTTTCCACACATATTGCTCAGTGTGTGCATCGTATTGCGATAAAAACACGGAGTCAAACGGAGTCCCTATATGGGCAAAAAAATCAACGGATTACTCTTTTTCTTCAATTTTCTCTCAATCGTCTCTACTGTTGAGAATCCGATCCTCAAATTGAGCCCAAGTGCTCCTTCATTTGTCATACATGGAAAACGACTCGACACTCTAAAAATTTGTCACAAATTTAAGCTTTTGCATTTCAGCACAGCTTTCAGCTTTTGCTTTTGCATTCACATTTTTTTGTAAAAATTCATTCAGAGCAGCACTCTTCTCGTTGAAGGAAACGAAAAATCCGATATTCTCATTGACTACACAGAGTACTGCCAACATTTGGTTTGTTTTTAGTTATTTCTTAAAGTTTATCAGAGAATAATCCTGTAATCGTTCCGTTCAAATCCCAAAAAATTATTCTTTTGCCAAGTGCAAACAACTGTTCGGAACTTCTGAGAAAAACATTAGATAGCTGGCCATTGGCTGGCATTTGGAGATCATCGTTCCCTGCTCGGCTATTTATGGTGGACCAGATCACAGCACAAAGAACATCAAAGTTAGTCAAAGAAAGAAAAAAACCAAAAAAGAGAGGATGAAGGGGAAATGGAGTCTGAGATTGTTCGCTTTCCATTCTAATTCATTATTTTTTGGCCATCGGCGCTTGCCATTTGGCCACCTTGCCGAATTGGCCTTGCCTAGAAAATAAAATATTAGAAAAAAAGAGTCCCACTGTTCGGAAATTCTTCCGATAAAGTGTGCCAACATTTGGTTAGTTATTAGTTATTTGTTAAAGTTTATCAGAGGAATAATCCTGTAATCGCTCCGTTCAAATCCCAATGACCAAAAAGATACTCTTTTGCCAAGTGCAAACAACAAATTTTACGTACCAATAGTTGAACTATAGGGAGTTTATTCGAAAAGGAAAGCAAGACCCTCACAAACAGCCAAATAATGAAAAAAGTAAAAAACAAAGAAAATAAAATATTAGAAGTCCCACCAAACACTACACCCTGCAGCTATGGACTAGCAATGCACTGTAAATGTAATGAAAAGAAGATTTTTTGGATCGTTTGTTTGTAGTATTGGGACTAATTCTAAGTTTATAGAGTGTTTATAAGAAAAGCAAAGCAAAGCAAGACCGCAAAGCAAGCGAAAAGCAAAGCAAGACCCTCACAAACATCCAAACAATGAAAAAACTAAAAAACAAAAGTCACAAAAGTCACAACACGTTTCAAAATTGATCAACTGTTGATTTTGTCGATGATCGTTTATGTTTTGCGTAGTGATTCTTCAAGAACTCCGTGTAATATCCCTTGTTTTTCTGCTCTTCTTCGAGGGTTTTGTACAAATTTGAAGAGATTTCCTCGAAATTTGGCCGATCATTCGACTCGAATGACCAACAAGATGATGCCAGTTGTTTTCTGGAAATGATTTGATGGGTTGAGTTCTTGTAGGCAACCTACAAGAGGTTCTTCCCCTACTTCCCATCTCCACTCACATCACTTCGTCAGTTTCCTCAGGGAATCCCAGACGATTCCCGTCTTTTAGACAATCCAACATTTCCTTGTTTGACACCGAAACAAACGGGGAACTCCCGAAAGTGTACAATTCGAAGAGGAAAACACCGAATGACCAGCTGCAAAGGGATATAATAACGAACTTGTAATAGCGAACTAGAGTCAGCTTTAGACAATCAAACATTTCCGTGTTTGAACTAGAGTTCGACTCCGAACTAGAGTCGACTTCTCATCCTCTTAAACTCAGTACTGTAGTCTTCTTTGTAGGTCTTCTTTTACCCCACTTACACATCGGATTTCTCAGAGAATTCGAAAGAGTTAATCGATTCGGGAGCCATCCATTTAATCGGTAACAGTCCACCCTTCGATGTGTACAACAATTGCTCACTTTTACGACATAGACCAAAATCTGAAAAGAGAATTCGACACTTAATACTTCCTTTTTCATTATTGTACCCGCAAGTTTAGCCACATTCTCCGCTGTCAACAGAACATTTCTCGCCGCAACATCCCGATGAATTATCCGCTTCGAGGCGAGGAAGAGCTAGAAAAGCATTGTTGTTGAATAGCCAAAACACCCACCAGGGCATCACTGATTTGCCACGCAATTGGCGTCAGATCGACATCACGAAGACGATTCTGAAGTGGCTTTTTTGTCTAACTCTTCTTTCCCAAAAATACCTCGAAAAATTGTTCTTTGGATTTTCGGAGAAGCGTCAACAGATCTCCCTTCTCACACAGTTCCGTGATCAATACCGGATTTTCGGGATTCCTCGAACAGCCCAAAAAGATCAATAAATGGGGCTGATCCTTTGAATTAAATGGGTGAATGAAAAGATGGAATCACTCACTGTCAATGACATCATAAAATCAATCTCTTTCAGCATCTCCTCCCTGAAAGACAAGATCAGCGATAACTTCCGAACTCATTACTTGGCTTCATTATTCGCTTTCTCATGACACATCTTGATGGCCACTAGAAGGCGTCCGTTTCTCGTGGGAAGTGTTGACTAAACGAAATAATAAATTACTACTCACAATGAATCTGTTTTTCCTCTTCACCTTAAATCGGAGCCGACTAATGGCCGAACCAGGCAACTCCTTCAGTGTCCCTTTATGCACCACAGCGAAAGCTCCCGAGCCGAGTTTCTTCTCGGAGATCTCAATCGAGAAGATATCCACCTCCCAGCCGTCACTAAAGTATACAAATTTCTTTTCAGAATCTAAAAAAATATAACTTGCGCATTTGCTTACTTTTTCATCTGAAACCTGTAGTTGTTTCTGAATTGGTTTTGTAAATGTCGCCTGTCTCGAGTGTCGATTCTATAAAAGCATTTCAACATTGGCATTTGAACAAAACAAACAAATATCTGATCGGCCAATATCTCGGACAACAGAAATACACCGAAATGAAAGTGATGAGAAGAGAAATGGCCACGAGTCCCAAGGCGCCAGCGAGAATATAGTACCTGAAAATTCGTCGATGCAAAAAGTCCAAATACCAAATTACCAAATTTTTCTCTCTTCTGGGAGGGGCAGCAGGGTTGGACACCCGTCCACGGCACAACACACACTTTTGCTGTCTTTGGAAAATGACGCACTTTGAACTAAAACAAAAATTGCGAGCTCTTTGGATTCGAAAATATCTTCAATACTCTTTCGAAAACTTTCGTCCCGGAGTGTTAAGGAAGTTGATGTTGAAGTGTTTTTCCTTTTTGATATCTACACGCAATTTTTATCTCTTTTTGTAAAGATCCTCTCACCATTTTTCCACTGATCGTTCTCGTTTTTGATAGTTGGTTGACATACACTCGCGCCGCTGCCCCTGCATTTGTGATGAAGGGATTTCCACATTGAATTGAGAGCTGAAATCGGGATTTATACTAAACAAAGGATCAGCCAACTCATTCGCGACCGAGATTCTGTGAGGAACCTCTGTCGCAAATCTGTCAATGAAATAAAAAGTAAGCATCCTTCATCAAACTTAAGTAAATCGAACGTCTGAGAACTTTTAAAGTAAGATGAAAGAACAACGATAAAGAAGCTCTGTCGCAAATATGTTAGGAAATAAAAAGAATGCACCTGTATGCCGATGACTTTCGAATAAGAAAAATTCATGGACTTTGTGCCTGCTTTGATCGTTATTCTGAAATGGAAGTCTTCTAGAATTTAGCTATAGTTATAGCAAGATTTAAAATTCACTTTGAACTTTGTCCTTACGGGATAGAAAACCTTTTAAAAAACGAAATCAACTCCTACAAAGTGACTCACGGATTCTCCGATTTCGGTTGCAAATTTTCATCCAAGAAACTCAACTGAAGATCGACAACGAGAACTTCGATGATCTCAATGGTTACATTCATGTATTGATCTAGATTGTGCAATGTTTAAATAAAATAAAATTTCTTACGACAAAAAATGTTTCTGACGAGAGAATAGTCAGTCGAAAACTCGGCAAAAGTGTAGTCAAGATATCCAAAAGTCACGAAAATGACCTCTCCATCGCAAACCTCTTGCGTCTCTAGAACGACAAAAATAGAAAGTTACAAAAATTGTTTTTAGTATAACAAATTACGTTACATTTGTTTTTTATGTCTCATTTATATTTCTGAAATTCTATTTGCATTTACAAGATTCTATTTGCTTTTTGACTGACTTTAAGATTGAGCACGAACGATGAGCTTAAAGCTCATCGTTCCATCGCTTAAAGCTCATCGTTCCATCGCTTAAAGCTCATCGTTCCATGAGCAGAAATACTTGTTTTCTGTGCAGAACACGTAAGAAATACTTGTTTTCTATTATACAGTGCCGCTCAAAGGTAATGACCCCCTCAAACTTTTCAGGTTTATCATATAAAACAAATGCACAGAGTAATATGTTTAAAAACAAAATGTAGATTTTTCATAAACATGCATAAATATTTTGGTTTCAGCTCATTTGGAATGCTTTCTAAAACATGACATAAAAAAGAAGAATTAAGGTCGCTCAAAAGTAATGACCCCCCTTGCCAATGCTGTAAAAGTTTTTGAGCTCTAAGGATATTTATTCAATAAAAGCAGTATAAATATAATCAAAATCGAGAAAGAACTAATATTTTGCATTTTGACCTTTTGCATCAATAATAGCTTCAACTCGCTGAGGCATTAATTCAATAAGCTTTTTGATAACTCCTGCATCAATTTTTGCCCACTCTCTCTTGTAATTTCCGGTACAAATCATCAGAATTTTCTTGCTTTATGTCCTTGGCATTGTTTCTTCAAGTAATTACATGCATTTTCAATAGGATTTGCATCGGGACTCTGAGCAGGCCATTGAAGAACGGACACGCGATTTCGATTGAACCAAGTTTTGATCCGTTGGGCTGTGTGTTTGGGGTCGCGATCCTGTTGAAAAGTCCATCTGTTAGGAAAATTTTGCTTAACACAAGGCAATATATAATTTCCAAAATATCCACATACTTTTCGGCGTTGATGATGCCTTTTATGCGCATGAGTGGACCAACTCCTGAACCCGAGAAACATCCCCAAAGAAGTACCGAGCCTCCCCCGTGTTTAACTGTTGGAATATTGTGCGCCTGAACGTCCCGTGTGTTCTTTGGTCGTCGAATCCATTGTATTCCGTCAGAAGAAAAGAAGTTGACCTTCATTTTGTCTGAAAACAAAACTCTCGCCCAATCGTTCACATTCCAATTTCGGTAATTCTTGGCCAAACCAAAGCTCCTTCTGATTTTTCTTTGAGATAAGCGGCTTCTTTGAGCCATGTCGATTAAATAATCCAGAAGCAACAAGTCTTCGCTTTATAGTAGAAATGGATGGTTTCGCACCATCGGGATGTGAAGTCTTTTGCAGAATTTCTCTTGCCATTAAACGGGGATTCGATTTACTTTCGAGAAAAAGCCTTCTGTCATATCTTTCGTCAGTAACTCTGTGGCGTCCTTTCTTGTACTTGAACTCCAAAAACATTTTCTTTTTGTAGGCTCTTGATTCCAGCGCTTTGCCGTAGTGTATGAGATTCCAAAGCTTCTTGCCGCTCTTTTGACACTCGATCCAGAGGAAACCTTGTCGAGAAGAATTTGGCATACAGCAAGTGGATAATATTTTATGCCCATATCTGAAAAAATCAAAATAAATTAGAAATAAAACTATAAAATTAGAAAAAGATTGATTTATGAAAGTTGTTCAACACAAACGCTTAGGGGGGTCATTACTTTTGAGCGACCTTAATTTTTCTTTTTTATGTCATGTTTTAGAAAGCATTCCAAATGAGCTGAAACCAAAATATTTATGCATTTTTATGAAAAATCTACATTTTGTTTTTAAACATATTACTCTGTGCATTTGTTTTATATGATAAACCTGAAAAGTTTGAGGGGGTCATTACCTTTGAGCGGCACTGTAGGTTACAATTAACTACGATTCCATGAATTCGTTTTATCGAAAATCTACTGAATGAATGCAGAATGGCGCTTGATTTACCATTGAACTGTGGATAGTCCTCTTTTTCTTGGTTGAGAAGAAGATTTGGTGAGCAGCCCGGGGGGATTCGGAGACTGTAGTGACTGGTGTCAAGAAATTGAGTCGCAAATTCATCGCTTTCTCTGAAAGATTGCTTTGGTTGTTGATTGCGTTTCAATTTGCTTCAATTTTCGGTGTCTCTTCCTGTACCACTTTCGTTTCGCTGTCCTTTAACTTAAAGAAGTTGAAATCGAAAATGGAGAACAAAACTTAAGTGTTCATGAAAGCTAGTTGCACTAATGTCGAGCTCAAACTGACCCTAATTTTATGCAAATCTTTTTAGAATTTACCGCAAGGCGAGCAGCTCAAATTTGGGATCATTGTTGCACGCTCCGGGAGGACCCGCAATTCTCAACTCGTACTCACAGTCTTTGTTGATCGGATTCTGATTTTTATTCTCGATTCACCTGTTCTCCTTTTTTTTTACTCACCGAAATTAAACCCTCCAAAGTCTTTGGATAATAAATAAATGCCAATACGAGCCACATCTCATTCTTCGATTTCTCAATTCGAAGAGTGATCCATTCAAGATTATAGGGATACGGGAATAGTCGATAAGTTGTGCTTTCTAAAACTCAAGGTACTGAATTATTGTTGTGAACGAAACCATCAATCCACTCGTTTACGCGGAGCATTAGAGCAGACATTACAGAACTTTGCCCATGAGTGAATTTTTGAAGATCTTTTGGGCGAAATGTTAGCTTGGTGAGATTCTGTGGAAAACGCCACGCACAGTTGACCAGCTTGAGATCATCGAATTTTTCCCTAAACTTGTTAGTTTGGACCATAAAGACGTTTAAGATGCACTACCCTATTTGACAATCATTGAAACCGATGATCTCTAACTCATCGATAGTGAAAGGGAGTTCCATGGTGGATGGATGATCACATGGGAAATAGTTCTGATCCTGAAAAAGAAGATACTGACTGACTACTGGACTGACGAATATGGCTTTGTCGCAATTCAAAGAGTTTTCTTGAAAAAAGGCTTTCTAACTCATGGTTTGATTGATCAGTAAGCTCTGCGACTTTTCTATCAAATGCTTTTTTAATATAACCTAGCGAATATCAACTAGGAATAAGCGTTAATCCATTAATCAGAAATTTCTCTACCAAATGCTTTTTTAATATAACTTAATGAATGCCAACTAGGAATGTGTTAAAAGTGTTAATTCAAAATCATTCGAACTTTAAAACTATTCACTTTTGTGGTTGTACAAAATGCAAAAGATATATGATTCTCTACCAAATGCTTTTTCAATAAAACCTGGTGAATATCAACCAGGAATAGACGTTAATCCAAAATAATTCGAGGTGACTATTCACTTCTTTAAGCGAACAATAGGTGGCAAAACCGAAGCCAAAAGTGCACTCATCGCAGACATCAATTTCGAAACAAAACGCAAAAGATATATGATTCTCTACCAAATGCTTTTTTAATAAAACCTGACAAATATCAACTAGGAATAGGCGTTAATCCAAAATCATTCGTGTTTATAAAACTATTCACTTCTGTAGTCGTACAATAGGCGACAAAATCGAGGCCAAAAGAGCACTCATCGCAGTCATCAATTTCGAAACAAAAGGCTAAAAGTTATATTATTATAAAACAAGAAGCTTTGTAAGTTAGCCAAACTTTCTTTTAATATCACGTCTCACCTGGTACACTCCCAAAAAAGTAATCACTAGATAATTGTTGAATGGGAGCGATTCTGGTCAATGTATACCCAAAGCAGCCATTTTGCATTTTCCATCTATTTTCAGCCCGCACCACAGAGCATTGGAGAAGCAGGAAAAGGATTGGAGTGAAGAAAGAAGTTCGCTTCTTCATTTGTTTTCAAGATGATGTGCCACTGAAATACTTTAATAGGTAAAATAAAGATGTTTTGAAGAAGCAAAGGAGAAGGATCTTCGCTATTGATTAAAACGGTATCATATTCTCGAAATCTTTCGCAAAATATTTCTCTTAGGCGAAAGGAGCTTTCCCTCGCCCACACTTTCTCTTTCTCTTTCACTTTCTTTTCACTCAAAGATCAGAAGATTACGAAGAAGATTACTGAAAGGAGTGATTACATGGTGAATTCACAGATTTTATCAGGATGAGAATAGTTTCTTGAAAATCTCTTATTTTTTGATGAGATTTTGATGTAAAGGACTGACATTGAAAAAGGATAGCTGCTTTGGGGTTTTATACAACCTCTAGGAATCTTTTTCGTAGTTGAAGAGAGTTGAATGTCATCTGAAACTTGATAACAATCGACTTCTGTGTTGTTGGATAGAAGTTATTTGCTGCAAATCAATTAACCCATTTTTTTTCTCCGGACTTTTCATGTGGCACTCTAAAAACGATATTACTTGACTGTAGCTGGAAGTGTCGCGGTATTGTTGAAAAAGTAGAACCATAAAGTCAAAAACAGTCTCCCCCAAGGCTTTAGCTGAAAGAAAAGGAACTTCGACTTTGTCCCTTATCAAAAATATGTATGAGAAGGGTTTAACTCTTGTTAATTCCTCTGTCTTTTTTCATTTCATTCAACCACAGGTTTTCCCCAAAACGGACACGAATAAGCTCCTTTTTCTTGTCAGTAATGTCAGTGATTGTCCTTATTTCAAAACGATCAAACATTGGTGGGGGAAAGGAGAAATTTTGAAGAAACGGGGAAACGAGGGACATGGAAATAAAATTTCGTCTTATAGAAGAAAATGCTCTGATCTTTTACAGAAGCTTTGGAACGTTTACAAAAATTACACTGGCTTTTTCACAATAACAAAAACAAGAAGAAGATTACACGGCTCATCGCCCTCGAGATGTCGGCTCGACAGAAGTGACTAGAGAGCTTGTTTCATGAACAGAAGTGACTAGAGAGCTTGTTTCATGAACAGAAGTGACTAGAGAGCTTGTCTCAACTCTCGACACCCGTTTCCCGCTGACTTTCTTCTGAAGTTCTTGATTGAAAAAATCTTCAACAATAAAACAACAACAACGAGTTTTTAATTTGTAATATATTTCTAATAAAACCCCTTTTCATTTTTCGATTCATCGCGAAATCATATTTGTAATAAAAGCCGATTCCGATTCATCGTTCCATAGCACACATTAGGAAATACGAGTCGATTAAAAGGTGATTTAAAAAGATATTAAAGGGTCCGGCATACTTTAAAATGCACTATTGAGGAGAAATACAACCATTCTGACCATGTTGACATATCCATAAAATTGCTTATCGATAATTAAACCATTAACCATAAACCAGTTAATCTAATCTAATCACTAAGGAACCTAGAAACTAAGGAAACCTCAAATCAGGCTTGGATTTATGAAAAGTCAGAGTAAAAAAGTGCAGCACTTGGGGGGGGGGGCTATTTCTAGCCCCCAAATCCCCCCAAGCACTCCCCGGTGAGGGAGGGGGTCACCCTGAGCTATCTTGGAGGAATCACCCTTACCTCAAGCTCTGACGAAGACGCGCCACCAGTCGCCACCAGTTTCAGAGCCAGTCTCAGGCTCCTGGGTCTCCGAGTTTTAGAGTCTTTGCTTTGACTGAGCGTTGATTGAGCTGTGTACCCCTCAGCTTTCCGACAATTCCCTTGGCTTTAAAGTACCCGGGTACTTAGGAGTGCCATTCTCCTTTACCTCACGGACCTACATCCGCTACAGTGGCGCACGGAGGACATCCGCTGCCGATAGTGGGTCGGTGACTCCTGCTTTTTATGACCCCCTCTGTGGCCATAAGCGATAACCTGCGCGTTTATTGGTCCCAGAGGGTCCAAATCACCTCGACTTCAAAAAAGCATCGTCTGGCACATGGAACCTTTTTCGGGTGGTACAGGTGGTTTAATTACCCAAGTTTCCCACAAATAAAACAAATTTTTGCAATAACACTTCAATTTTTCTTTTTTTCTTAACATTTTTACAATATTGTTTCGAATTTTACAAATTAGAGTTCTGAAGTATCTTTTCATATCAAAACCATTTAAAATCTGCGATTTGTAAAAAAGTTTTCCTTAAGATAAAATTCAGTCTCAAGAGTTTTCTAGATGTCACGATGCATGAATTGATTACATCTCGACTTCCCGTAAGCAGATCAACTTCAGTTAAGTTTTAAAATGTTGTTTATGAAAGTCCATTATAAAAATCCAAGACTATAAAAATCCAAGAAAAAATCGATTTTAGATACGTAAGTTAGTATTATATTGAGTTGGTGGGTATGAAATGTCGCTATTCTTCACATTGATCTCTAATAAAACAGAGGTTGAAGGCTGTTGCGTGGAACACGAGTCAAGAACACTTTTCGAAAAAAAACAATAAAATCAAACTTCCTCACTTTTTGTTATTTCGAAATTTTGGCAACTTTTGCTGAAAATCATTCCAGAACATGGGAGAAATGTTGCTAGCGATGCATGTTTTGAAGATGACTCGTTCTACACTAAACTCCCTTGGATGGGAGATGATGGCCCATCCGGCATACAGCTCTGATCTTGTACCTTGAACAAACCTATCGAACAAACCTAGCGAATCAACCCAGCGAACAAACCTAGCGAATAAACTTGGCGAATAAACTTGACAAACAATCCCTAGCGAACAAATCTAGCGAACAAACTTGGAAGAACTCTGCAATCCAAAGTATACTAAAATCCTTATTTATTATTTATAGACATAGATCCTGATATTTGTGTCTATAAATCTAGGCTTATTCATAGACATAGATTCTAAAATTTATGTCTATAAATAAAGGCTTATTTATAGACATAGATCCTGATGTTTGTGTCTATAAATAAAGGCTTATTTATAGACATAAATCCTGATTTTTGTGTTTATAAATCTAGCCTTATTTATAGGCCTAGATTCTGGAATTTATGTCTATAAATCTAAGCTTATTTATCTATCTAAGCTAGAGGGAAGAGACGCAGAGAGGAAAAGACGAAAAGAGCAACTTTTAGGAAACGGATAAAGGTTAATAAAAAGACCCTTTTTATTAACCTTTATCCGGCGCGAATAAAATTTATCGGCAATTTAGCACTGACGTCTTGCCGAGAGACATTCGGGGTTAGAGAGCATGCAGCAACCTTATGCCCGCCTTAGAGGACCTAAGGTTGCTGCATGCTCTCTAGCCCCGAATGTCTCTCGGCAAGACGTCAGTCTTGGTTCTCTCTTGATATTAACCCTTATCCGTCCCGGATAAGAGTTAATAAATAGAGGGTTTCTATTAACCTTTCTATTAACCGACGCAACGATTGTCGTTGCTGGTCCTGATCTTCCAAAGATTCATTTCCTTCTCGAAATCGTTGAAACCATCGGCGACACTGGCTTTCCGAACTGACGACACTGGCTAGCATCTTTCCCAAATATTTTTCAGAGATCTCGAGGAGATTCAGCAGCGTTTTTGCCCAATTTGAAGTTATACCAAAGGCACGGAGACTAAACTTTGTGTCTCCAAAGGCACGGAGACTAAACTTTGTGTCTCCAAAGGCACGGAGACTAAACTTTATGTCTCCAAAGGTACGGAGACTAAACTTTGTGTCTCCAAAGGCACGGAGACTAAACTTTGTGTCTCCAAAGGCACGGAGACTAAACTTTATGTCTCCAAAGGTACGGAGACTAAACTTTGTGTCTCCAAAGGCACGGAGACTAAACTTTGTGTCTCCAAAGGCACGGAGACTAAACTTTATGTCTCCAAAGGTACGGAGACTAAACTTTGTGTCTCCAAAGGCACGGAGACTAAACTTTGTGTCTCCAAAGGCACGGAGACTAAACTTTGTGTCTCCAAAGGTACGGAGACATCTAAACACAGAAATTAAATCAAAAATTAATTGATTTTGTCAAAAACACGAAAGAATTGTAATAAATAAGGAAATCTGAGCAGCATATAGAGGATTAGGCTTGATAAAATTGTATAGCTCTGAGGTATGCTGTTCAAGAGCAGGCGCGCATTCATAACTGGACAACCTAATACATCCAGCGTCAGGATCAGAATCTGAGTCAAAACCAGAGTCACGAGGAAAAGATTTCAGTGTATTTTCAAATCTGTGAAAACATTTTTTAAAAAATTGCTAAAAAATAAGAATTGTTAGTAGATTTTGGATTTATTTTATTTGTTAGTAACGAACTTTTTCCATCAGAGAGCGAAGGTAGTACCCCAGAAAGATATGTTTTTAAGGTTAAGTACAAATCTCATTTCTCATTTCTTTCTTAAACATTCTCATTTCTTTTTTAAAAAATGTTATAACCTTTTGTAGAGTTGAGCAAATTTGATGATTTTTGCATCAAAATGTTCGTAAGAGTCTCTAGAATAAAACTTGTCCCTTCGTTTTTGGTTCTAGACCCTTGTTGTCGAGTTACGAGCTCCAAACTGCAGGGTACCACAAAATTTCGCATACAAAATGACCAAAAAACCGCTACAACTAAATTTAAAAAATTTCTGTCAGAGGGATTTGAAAAATTCCCTCAGATTCGGAATCAGCACAATTTTCCGCATCTAAAAAAGGTACTATCAGAAAAATCCGATAGAAAACGCATGATATCCGTAGAAGGGTAACTCTACAAAATAATATTTAATTCTCTACAAAATAATATTTAAAAGAGAACTCAAACAGCGCCTCAACTCAACAAAGGATCGATTTCACATCGATTTCACAAAATCGATAAACTGTCATCTAGAGTAAACGGTTGGAGGGATCTTCCTGAAAATTTGGTAACTTATGTAATTGAGTGTGCTCTATCTTTTTTATATAAACACCAAAGGAGGTTTATGTGGAAGAAATTGTTCATTGCTATGAGTCGGACTTTTTGTCATTTTGATTAGCTGTGTTTGGGAATCCATAAAATCCCAAAAAAGGTCAGCTTTGTGGAATCTCTCAAAAGCCATTTTGTAAAGAAATAGTGGACGATTTTGATGAAACAAAACGTGTATTTAAAGAAGGTTTTATGGGTGCAAAAAGTTTCTTTAAATTTCGGCGCCGACTCATTCTCCCCAACCCAATAGAATAAAAATTATCGGAGAAATTATCGAATTTTTGCTAAAGTTCACTGCTAAAACCGATTTAAATTGAGAAGTGTCCGAAATTTAGCACAGAAATTTCAGTAAAACTAGATTCACAAAAAAATCTGCAAGACGGATTTCCAAAAACTCTTTCAGATCTTTCAGATTTGAGCCTGGAATCAGCATCTTTTTAGTTCATTTTCTGTGAGAACATTGTTGTTTACATCCACACTCGTGCTTTCAGTCATTTCCCCTACTTATTGCATTTTTGCAACGACTCTGGCCATGACACCGTCGTTGTACAGCAAAATGTGCAAGTTTCCGACAAAGTCGTCGGTGAAGTGGATATTTTATGTTCAAATTGTACGAGTATTGCGCAGATTGTATTATGCCAGAATAATTTAATTTAAAAAAAATGTCATCCACAATTAAAAACATCATTGACAAGCCAACATACGGTTTTATCCAAATTTCTATCTGATCGGCCACGATTTGACCATCTCTTCTTTCGATTTGTAGGTTTCCCAATGCTATAAAGATGCGTTCGAGATTTGACGAAATTGGTCCACAAAATAGAATAAATGAACGTAGATCGTGGTTTACTTTTAATAATTGAAGTGCTTGAAAAACTTCCAATTTTTTGCCTGGAATCAGCATCTTTTTAGTTCATTTTCTGTGAGAACATTGTTGTTTACATCCACACTCGTGCTTTCAGTCATTTCCCCTACTTATTGCATTTTTGCAACGACTCTGGCCATGACACCGTGACCGAACTGTTCCACCTTTGTTACCTCGATCTTCTCCCTATCGTCTATTTACTATAGGGATTTACAAATCTAATATAATCACAAACAATGAAACTTTTGTTGCTTGGGTTTGGCTTCCGAAGGAAGGAAATCTTTTCAGTTAGCCGAAGATAGTGGTGAGTAGCCGCGAGGCTTGACTTGACCCACTTCGGACCCTCCGATCTCATAGAACACAGAAATTTCAGTAAAAATCTGCAAGACGGATTTCAAAAACTCTTTCAGATCTGGAATCAGCATATTTTTAGTTCATTTTCAGTCATTTCCCCGACTTATTATTGCATTTTTGCAACGACTCTGGCCATGAGACCGTGACTGAACTGTTGACATGCTCTGTCCACCTCTGTTGCCCCCGCTCTCATCCTTGATCTTTTCCCTATCGTCTATTTACCATAGAGCCAAAAGACGAAGATCTTCGTTGTATAATTTTTAAAAAAAAAAAAAAAAAAAAAAAAAAAAAAAAAAAATAAAAAAAAAAAAAAAAAAAAAAAAAAAAATAT